>JAJOZX010000761.1:595000-1162500 GCA_023014485.1 Bathynomus jamesi | reverse complement strand
TTAAACGGTACGAAGAAACTGGTCAAAATAAGGACAGAAAAAGGTCAGGGTGACCAAGAACCACAACAGACTCAGAGGACAAGTATATCCGAGTCACCAGTCTAGCAACAGACGCCTCACAGCACCTGAAATGAAAGCCCAGCTGAACAACTCCAGAAGTACAAGAGTTTCAACATCAACTGTTCAGAGAAGATTAAGAGAGGCACGATTAAAAGGACGAACTGCAGCAAAGAAACCAATGCTGAGACTCCAGAACAAAAAGAAAAGGCTAGCCTTGGCTAAAAAACACCAAAAATGGACTGTTGAGCAGTGGAAATTTGTCATTTGGACTGACAAATCAAAGTTCGAAGTTTTTTGGATCCAAACGCAGAGTATTTGTGCGGCGCAGAGCGGTAAAAGAATGACACAGCAGTGTGTTGTGCCAACAGTGAAGCACGGTGGAGAAAGTGTGAGGGTCTGGGGATGTTTTGCAGGGGAGCAAGTTGGAGATCTCCACAAAGTCATTGGAATACTGCACGAACGTGACTATCACAGCATTCTACAGCGCCATGCCATCCCATCTGGACTGCGACTAGGTGGCCAACAGTTCATAATGCAGCAAGACAACGATCCTAAACACACTTCCAAGCTCTGTCAAAATTACCTGAAGCAGAAAGAACGGCAACGTCAGCTCACAGTTATGGAATGGCCAGCACAGTCCCCGAATCTGAACACCATCGAGCTAGTGTGGGATGAACTGGATCGACGAATGAAAGCCAATCAGCCATCCAGTGTTCAGAAGCTGTGGGGACTCTTACAAGAGTGCTGGCAGCAGCTTTCACCAGACTATCTTCTTTCTCTTGTTGAGCGCATGCCTCGAATTTGTTCTGCTGTAATTGCTGCTGAGGAGGCTATTTTGATGAATCTAAAATTTAGACTTCGCTTTTGGTAAATTGTCCTGATTTGTTGCTATTTAAGTTCCCATGTTTGTACTTATGAATTTGTGTCATGATAACTTAGTTAATAAATGAAAAACTTTAAACAAAATTTGAAATTTATGAATATTTCAGGGTGTACTTAAACTTTTGACCGGTAGTATATATATATATATATATATATATATGTGTTGGTTGTGTGGTGTGTGTGTGTGTGTGTATATATAATATGCCCAGCCATCGACCCCTAAGGTTGTCGGCTGTGTAACCACCTCAAAAATAAAAAAATTCTAAATCAGTTTACACCCAACCATAGCTGTGAATTATTTATTTTATGGTGTCAGAACGTCATTAATAATGAAGAAAAAATTTATATTTAATCAAATATGGGGATGCATGAATGCATACGGTGTGGGGTCACTTGCATTGATAAATAAAACTATCAGTAGTCACGTTTATCAAGAAAGCTAGAATTTGCTGAACAGCTCTATGGAGACGAACCACTTATTTTTCAACATGACCTGGCTCCAGTTCATATGATTCGTGCAACATCTGCGTAGTTTCATGCTCATGATATTGGAGTAATACCATGGTCAACTAATTCTCCCGATCTTAATCCGATAGAAAATCTTTGGAATATTGCTAACCAGATGGTCCAAAAGCGTAAACCAGAAACACTTAGTGAACTGAAGAGGTGGTTGATGTTAACCTGTCCTGGCAATCGATAACTGCAGAAGAGTGTAAGAGGCTTGTCGACTCGATGTTATGTCTATTGGAGTTCGTAATCAGGACTAAGGGTGCACCATCTGAATACTAAGACGCAGAGTAAAAAGTGATAACAGTTTAATATAATGGCAGTATTAAATAAACATAATGAATTTATTCTATTTTTTTTGTAACACCTGACAAGATATTCTAATATTTTGGTATGTCGCTATGCATTAACGTTACACTAGTTAATAAGGTTTTAGCTATATTTTAATTTTTGCTTTCAGAACTGCCACACAAAGGTGTCTTTTTATCATTATAACGTCTCAGATACTCGCTATTCCTTATAAAGGTGTATAACTTAAAGGTATTATCAGCGTTGTAAGCGCTTTTGAGGGAGTATTCTATTATTTTGGTTGGGAGTTATATAAGCAAGCATTTAGGTAACAGCATGATTTTCCTTTCATTATTAGACAGAAACAAAAGCATTTGTTCAACTTGTAACAACGCAAACATTTATTGGTAGAAATCTTTAATTAAGTTTTCTTATTAAAAAATTGAATTTGGCAGCATAATTTGTTTTGACGATACAAGAGCAGCACACCAAATTTAGAAACTAGTTTATAGTTGAAATTCATTTTAATTCTGACATGTTCCTACATCAATCCGTTTATGATAATTTGCAAGTAATGTTTAATAAACTGTTTTAGCAGAATGAAATGTTTATTCTTTGGAAAGTTTTAATTATGGTTTGTAGAACAGGTTACATACAGAGTGGGCTAAAAATCTTATTGAATATATGAAGAATATTTAATTTAAATTAGGTGGTGATAAAATAGCTGATTAGTTTTTTTTTACTAAAACAGTGTTTACTGAATACAAAACAAAAGGGATCACCTGAAGATCAAGGCCCCTAGCTTTCTTTAGTTAGCTTCATAAGGCTAACTAACGAAAATATCACCACATAACCTAACCAATCGTCAAGGACATACAGTTGACCTAACGACTGGGTAGATTAGGTCGTGATATTTTCGTTAGTTAGCCTTATAAGGCTAACTAAAGAAGGCTGCGGGCTCTGATCTTCAGGTGATCCAACAAAAGTGTACAATTTTCTGTTGCATTTACTAAAATAACATTTCTTCTTTTGACCATAGGGAAATTAAACTCATATTAGAATAAATGTTCAATATGCTCACCGTTTTGCTGAATGCAGGCTTCTAGCCTGGAGATACATTGATCAATGACACAATCGATAAATCCCTGCGATAACAATTCCCAAGCAGCCTCGATCGCCTGGCGAATAATGTCATGTTTTCGATAGGATGTTTGTAGACAAGCTCCTACAGCGCGGACCAAATGATAGTCCAGTGGATTTAAATCTGGACTATTCGGATGCTACTGTTTTTTTTTTCAATAAATTCTGAAACATTAGTCCGAAGAAAAGACAGTCGAATTTGCTTTGTGACCAGTTGCCCCATCTTGTTGGATGGTGAATCGCTCTCCTGATTTATCACGAATGACAGGGTTATTTGATAGTACGCAGCATTAACCTAGGTCCTTAGTTCAACAAAAATAAGAGCTTTTCTAAGTTTTGAAATGAAAACGGATACCTTAATTTTCTGGGTAAAAGTGGACCGCTCTCGCAAGAGCCTCTCCGGCAACAAATGAATATTTTTTTCTGCTCATGAATACACCCGATCGTTTTGAGTGTTTACTGAAGCTGAAACGGTAAACGTTTTCTCGTCACTGAACCAAAATCGCCTAACAGTATGAGCAGGAAATCTTGCTAACAAATATATGCAGCGTGTTATCCTCTCCTACTCATATGAGCTGGTGGATTTTCATTCTTTTGAAAAGATTCTTGTGTAAATCATGCTTGACGATTCTCCGCACCGTACTTCTTGAAATGCAGGTTGCTCTTTCAATTTCTCTAGAAGATTTGTGTGTTCCACGTTGGCCTTCTTGACTGCAAATCAGATTTGCAACGACTTCCACGTTTTCTTCAGCAGTGCGAAGCCGTTCACTCCATTCCTTTCAAGTAATACAACCAGTTATAAATTTTTCGAATCACTTTTCCACCACATTTCCTATCCAATTTTTATTCGGGAACTCAATTATCTTTTTCTTGGACCATAACTTTTCTGCAATCGCATGTTTTTTATTAGAATAAGGTCTTCAGTGTATTTTGGCATTCAAAAGGCCCGTTAATTTCCGAAACAGAGGAAACAACCATTAAAATTTTTCATTAGTATGTTTTTAAACTTAATTTATCAAAGCAAATAGAACTTCCATGTTATTTTTAATAATTAGCTTAATAGTTTTCTCACACGTGTACATTAAGTCTTTCTATATACCTATATATAATTTACTCAAAAGCTTACTGGCAAAGTTACCCTCATATGTAGGGTCGCCAGACGTCCCGCATTTGATCCAAAAATCAAGCATTATTAAGCATTGTTTTAATAAAGATTTTCTAATTTTGTTTGTTGTAACTTTGAAGAAATCTAATTTCAATTTGAAAAAAAATTGGTCTTAAAAACACCTCAGAACAAATTTTGTCCCGCAGAATGGGGGACAAAATCTAGCAACATTACCATATGAAGTTAAGGGTTTACCTTCTTTTGGCCCATCCTGTATATATATATATATATATATATATTAGGGTGGAGTGAAAATATTAAACCGTCTTGCCTCACTCATGATTTGGTGTATTGACCCTCTAGAAGTTCTAAAAAGATAATATTTTCTTTTTAGGACCCTCCACCCGCCGCATTTTTGCAGAAAACAAAATGGCGGAAAGTCATATTTTGAAAGACCCCTAGTATAATATCTATCGGTTTTTGAGAGAAGTTATCGCGTTATATTGTGCGTTATTTGGTTATAACTATGATAACGAGTAAATATATTCACACAACACAAGCGATACTTACTAATCACCAACTACTTAAGCACACACAGACGCTTATCTAAACATCAGTCTCACTCGAGGTCATTGACATCTTGCATATGGCTGATAAGGGATTGTGGTAGGAGCCGCATGCTGCATATTGTAGCATGGGTGGCTACAAATACTATTGAGTAAAATATGTTTACATTTTAGTTTTAGAGCTTATATATAATTTGTTTTAACTAATTCCGTGTTTTGTATTTTTTCAGATTTTCATAACGTGATATTTCTGTAGAAATTTAACCTCAGATCTAAATATGACAAAATCCCTTACTAAGTAGACAGTCGGTGAAGCAACATTTTCTGTTCGGAATTCCAAGTGAATTGCCACATAATGTCTTACCCTCTAATATGCAGGTTGGGAGATATTTTATTCTACTGAAGGAAGGCTCATCTGCAAAATTTACAAATAATGATATTCTCGAAACGATAGCAGAAACATTGGTCGAAGTGTGGAAACGTTCATCAATTACCAAGCTGAAACGCTTTACCGACAAGGCTACGAAACTCAATCGATCCAAAAGGAGTGCGAGGCTTATTGAATTGTTCAAGAAATCATTGGTAGAACTTTTTGACATTTGTGCCTGTAAATGCAATTTCGTTTCGCACCAAGATTTTGGCTGCCGAAAAAGCGGATGTAAAGTAAAACATATTACTTGTGTTTGTCCAAAAGAATCAAGAATACCCAAAGAAGAACCGGAATTCCTTGAGGATCAGAAGACTATGCGAAATATGGTGATTGGAGGTGTTGATGTTACCCTTTCAAGATCTATAGTAAAAAGAAATGCAAGAAAGTTGAAGGAGCAACAAGGAAGTAAGCAAAGAAAAATAATCATGCATGAAAAATTCGAAAAGGTAGTCATTGATGATGTGCTTTCACCTAACACTAATACTGATCTCTCAAGTACCGAAGAAAGTTCAACAACTGAGTCTGAATATGAATGCTCCAACATTCAAGTGAAAGCCCCTTTACCCAATCTCGCCATGGAAGCTGACAGATTTGGTGTTTCCGATAGGGCTGCATCGGCCATTGCTTCAGCTACTTTGGTGGATTTGGGTATCATTTCCGAAAAACACAGTGACTTTTTTATTGATCGAAGTAAGGTGAGAAGAGAGAGACACAAATTGAGAAAAACATTACAAGTTGAAGCTGCACAAAGTTATGGTGATGTTAAAGCTTTATATTTTGATGGGAGAAAAGACAAGACGTTGGTAAAGACAAATAAAGATGGTAAATGGTATCAGGATATAATTGTTGAAGAACATTATGTACTAGTGAGTGAGCCTGGTGGAGAATACCTTAACCATTTGAGTCCTAAATCTGGAAAAGCAAGTGATGTATCTGAATCGTTGTTCGCTTACTTGAACGAAGTGACACTAGACCAGAATCTCCAGGTGAATGTCAACGAATGTCAAAACTGGGTCTAAAAGCGGCATAATCCATTTCATCGAGCAGAAGCTGAACCGACCATTGCAATGGAGCATTTGTATGTTACATACAAATGAACTTCCCTTAAAGCATCTGTTTGAGCGATACGACGGGAAAACAACTGGGCCATGATCATTCAGTGGATCTGTTGGTAATGCTCTTGAGACTTGCCATGAGATGCCTGTGGTAAAGTTCTCCCCAATTACGGATGGGGCCGATAGCATCCCAGTTCTCACAGATGAGCTCATAGAAGATTTAAGTAATGATCAACAATACATGTTCAGAATAATTGGGGCCATAAGAGAAAGATATGTTGACGGAAGCCTAGAGAAACTGAACCCTAGTCCCCTTAACAACTCTAGATGGTTAACTCTAGCTAACAGACTATGTCGTTAGTATGTCTCCCAAATTTAAACTGTATCTGCCTGATGGACCCAAACATATCTTTGATGCGATAAAAAGGTTCAACCTGTTACCCCAAGATATACAAAAAGTTGTCCAACCTTATATATCATGGAATGTCTAGTTTGCTCACTCAGAAAATATTCTTCTATCAATGCTGTCAGATAGTGAGCAAAAGCTGCGCAAAGTTCCAATCGATCGAATAATACAGACAAGAAAGTGTAAGGAAGCCAATACAAGGAAAGTCAGAGAATTTAGAGTACCATAATTGAACTTCAAAGCATCACATTGGACAGACATCATCTTCTGGGATAGGATTGATACCAATGAACCACCTCTCACTTCTAAATTGTGTGATGAAGAATTGCTTGAGTACGAAACAAAATGTTTCAAAGTTGAGCAATACCCCATTCACACACATAACGTCGAAAGAGCCGTGAAGTTGGTTACAGATGCATCAGCAATATCACAGGAATCAAGAGACGGATTTATTAGGTCAAGAATAAAAAGTCGCTCTCTGCTTCCCTCACTTGAAACCAAAAAGGATCTGATGCCTCTCCTGAAAAAATATATATTTGAGATGAGCGGGTTTTACAGTATATCGCATTCAAATGTAATTGATTTACAGTATCCAACCAAGTGAGACCAGATACAATTTTATTTCAATACAATGTATGCAAAATGGTGTTTTTTAATTATAGTTTTGCATTATAAAGCGTTTTTCTTCAACTATTTTTTTTGATAGAACACTTACTTTTAATGCGATGAGCATATTTTTATTTATGGACAACCGGCTGATGGCCATTTTGCTTTTGTGTAAAAACGCGAGAGATAGTTTGAGTTACAAACATTAAATGACTGAATACATCATTTTTATGCCCTAATACACCAAAAAACAAGTTATAACATTGTTTGTTTCCGGAATAGTATTTACTATTTACTAATAGATCAACTGTACGCCCTTGATAATTGGTTAGGTTAAGTCGTGATATTTTCGCTAGTTTTAACGAAAATATTCTGTCAAAATTGGTGGTGGGGGGGGGGGGGGGAGATAACCTACAAGTACCCAAACATTTCCGAATTTTTAGATTCAAAAAAGATAAGCATCCATCATTTTCTTTTTCAACAGTGAACTTAATAGATGGGTCTAAATTGTTGAGCCTACCAAGAAATAAGTGAACATCCAAATTGTTAGGGCAAAGGCATAAAACATCATCTATATATCGATATCAAACAAGGTTAAAATTAACACTAGTAGGCAAAATTCTGCTTTCAAAAAATTCCATATATAAATTAGCTAATATAGGTGAGAGGGGAGTAGTATGCTCGCATTTGGTCCAACAGAATTGGGGCGCTTTGAAACTTCCACTTGGAAGGGCACTTCGAGGACCTTGCCTCCGTTATGAGGGGGCCCCCTTCCTTAAGTTCCTCACCCCCGTTTATGAGGCATCACCGTTTTCATAACGGGCATTTGTGGCTTTGCCCCTTGAGGGGCCCCACAGAGTTCCCTTCCTTCCTTTATTAGGTTTCATGCTCTTTCATGAGATATTTAAATTAAAAAAAAGGAAAACACAAACAAACAAACAAACAAATACACGAGGCCGCGGATAGGTTAGGTTAACCTAAGTGTGGGTTGAGGAGGAAAAAAATTCATGGCTCTTTTTACACAGCATTCCGGCGCGTCCGGTTTCGTCGTCCCCGTTAGTTTTATCTTAAAACATGCCATTTCTGCAAGCGTTCAAAGAATGTACAGAAGATGTATTTGTATATATATATATATATATATATATATATATATATATATAATACACACAGACCGTGCATGGAACAAGGAACTCTTCTGGGATAATTAAATCCACTATAGTCCGAATAAGTAATGGTAAATGACAAACACCATAGTTTTTCTTTTTCATGATGCTAGCCCGACGCGGGCTTCCCTCACCAGCTATCTGCAAAGCAGACAGGATCCAGCTTTGGGACATGGATCTAGGATTTAAAGCAGCCTAGCCCTGCTACATTTAGAACCTCAATATAAGCAAAGACTCGCTGTCTTCACGTCAGATTGAATACATTAAAGAAAAAGGGGTAACTATTATATTTTAGCCAAAAACCAAAACTTAAACCTCAACTGGCAGAATTGAGCGTCTACTTTTCAAGGCACATAACATATCCGTTTCAAGATGGGAATGAACTCAGAATGGTCCCCTGAGTTTTTTATGATACACGCATTTACCATTACTTATTTGGACTATAGTGGATTTAATTATCCCAGAAGAGTTCCTTCTTCCATGCACGGTCTGTGTGTATCATAAAAAACTCAGGGGACCATTCTGAGTTCATTCCCATATATATATATATATATATATATATATATATATATATATTATGCTGCAAACCCACAAGGAAAAAGAAAAACGATTCCAAGGCCTTTCGTGTATTCAGAGCTACACCTCGTCAGGGAATGAAGATAAAAGGCGAGATGCCCATAGATATATACAACGTACAGGAAAAACAAAACAATTAGCACATACTTAACAAGGGTTAATGAGAGGCAAAAGAAATTTTAACATGATATTGTCAATTTTATACATTCCCGCACTGTTATTGAAATTGTTTTTAAAATGAATAAATGCACACTCTACAATATTTCTTTCTATTATATCTCTGTTTTTAACAGTGGGATAGTTCTAAAGCGCTTGTTAAAAACAGAGATATAATAGAAACAAATATTCTAGAATGTGCATTTATTCATTTTAAAAACAATTTCAATAACAGTGCGGGAATGTATAAAATTGACAATATCATGTTAAAATTTCTTTTGCCTTTCATTAACCCTTGTTAAGTATGTGCTAATTGTTTTGTTTTTCTTGTACGATGTATATATCTATGGGCATCTCGCCTTTTATCTTCATTCCCTGACGAGGTGTAGCTCTGAATACACGAAAGGCCTTGGAATCGTTTTTGTTTTTCCTTGTGGGTTTGCAGCATTCATTCATTTCACGTGTTTTATTTTGAAATTCATCCCATATATATATATATATATATATATATATATGTGTGTGTGTGTATATATATATATATATATATATATATATATATATCATATGTATAGAAACGACGTAAGTATAGAGGAGTGTTCTGCACACGAGGAAGAGAAATAACGAACAAATGAAAAATGAGGTGACCGCCCAGGAATCGAACCCAGGATCTTCCGATTGCCGGTCAGATATGCTACCACTACGACTTCTGACTGATCGAGGCCCGTCGTGTAGTGGTAGCATATCTGACCGGCAATCGGAAGATCCTGGGTTCGATTCCTGGGCGGTCACCTCATTTTTCATTTGTTCGTTAATCGTTATTTCTCTTCCTCGTGTGCAGAACACTCCTCTATACTTACGTCGTTTCTATACATTAATATACTGCGTGGTCATTGCAGTTAAATGTGTGTATATATATATATATATATATATATATATATATATATACAGGGTGTCCCATAAGTCTGGAACCATAGGGCAAAATGATAAAAACAGCAATAAAAACGGCTTTTATTCACAGAACGTGTTCAATGTGTCCACCATTATTATTGAGACACGAATGCAGATGAGATATCCAGTCAGCAAGCACACGACGAATGGTATCAGGAGTGATGGTGTTACATGCGTCGATAATGCGCTCCCGCAAATGTGCAACACTCAATTTTCTCCGCGTCCAACGCCTTCAAATGACCCCAGAGATAAAAATCCAACGGGGTGAGATGCCCTCGACGTCCTATCCAATGACCAGGGAATTGTCGGTGCAACCACTCTCTTACCCGGATGCTGTAATGGGCAGGAGCACCATCCTGCTGGAACCATGGTGGGAAATCCCCATCTGTGTTCAAGACACTGGGGAATGCTTCCTCTTTGGGCATACGCAAGTACCTGGATGCGTTCTTCCTTACTCAAAGACATCATGGGCACTTGCATAAACAGAAAAACATGAATTACTTATTTTACCCTATGGTTCCAGACTTATGGGACACACTGTGTATATCTCTCTCTCTCTCTCTCTCTCTCTCTCTCTCTCTCTCTCTCTCTCTCTCTCTCTCTATAATATATATATATATTATATATATATATATATATATATATAAATATACACAGTATATATAGTAAATGGAAACAAGAAGAACTATAAGTATAATATCTGAAAAATAGCAAAGAATTAAGCTTTCTTTAACCCTTTAACGCCGACCGTGGCCTTATGGCAACATGAGCTTGACAAACGAGCCTTGCCTTGCAATCTGAATATTAGACATTATTTTGGCTTAAATAGGAAAACCTTAAAATAAAAGTCCATATTACCCGAAAGACAACCTATTCTACCTAATTGACCTATGTCGTGTATTGGTATTGTTTTAATAAAGATAATAATGCCTAATAAGACTTTATGTAATGTTTTGTTTATAAGAATTTAACAAGCAGAGCTTTTGACTCCCTGCCCTACGGGCGGGGCTTGTGCTTTAGGGTTACCCCTTTGGGGGGAGGTCATTCTCCCTCTCCCCCAAAACCACCTCAACCTCCTTTATGCAACTTGGGGGCTAACCCCCACCCACCTTGCTGCATAACCCCCCTCCCCATTACCTTCACCCCTCTCCCCCATTACCCACACCCCAGACACAGAGAAAACGAATGGTAATAGTAAGAAAAGGAAAACACTGAAAAGAAAGCGAAGAGTAGAAGGAAAGAATGCTCTTTTTACAAATCACGACGTTTTGGTGGCTAGCGGTGGTCCCTATTAAATTAAAATAACGACATTCTCACGTCTTGTGTACGAGTCTTATATTTCGGCCAATTCCCATTCCTTAAAAATTTGTTGTCACTATAATTCAGTATGGCGCGGGTCATTTTCGAAATCTTTAATGAGTCAGACTCTCTTTCAACCGTTTGACTCAATTTGAGTCAAAATTCTTCAGTCGTTTTTTTCCCTTCTCATCGCGCCCGTTCTCATTCCGTTGTCTCCAGATTTCGTTTTCTTCAGTCGTGGAGAGACTTATTTAAAATTTAGAAATCCTGTCCGTTTGCTCATTTCTTTTTCCTCTTCAACTTTTATTACTCTTTATACAGCCTACCCATTTCGTGTTAAAAAATTGTTTTGTGTTTATGTTTTCAGCATCAATAACACTGGGCAACACGTATTTTATGAATGATATCTGACACTTGATTCTAGGTAATTTGGGTGCGCTGAATACGAATTTCAACTCGGTTTGGCTCTATCAGGTCCTGATTCTTGTCGACAGCCTATGTGCCATTTTCCAGATTTTTCAAATTAGGACTAAAAAATTAAGTCATGTGTTAAATTTTTTTTTCAAGTTTCATGAATACAAGCAGTTCAAACTACAGTAAAATTACATTATAACGATAGAAATGACAAAATAAAAAAACAAACAGATATGAAGCTTTCACTGTGGCAAAAATTTTCTTTTGTAAGACTTTCTAGCGTATTTGCTTGTTGATGGCAGGTCTCTTTTCAAGCACCAGCAGTAATCAGCCATCATGTGGGAATCCCAGCGGCCTTGGTACCGTTCCTCCATAATTTTGATATCTTGGTGGAATCTCTCCCCTTGTTCGTCACTTACATCACCTAAATTACTTGGAAATTGGTCAAGATGGCTATTCAAAAAATGCATTTTTATGCTCATATTGCAACCTAACTCTTTGTAGTCCCTTAAAAGTTTTTTTACGATTTCTTCGTAGTTATCTGCCCTATAATTGCCTAAAAAGTTTTCTATCAAGTCCACGAATGAGAACCAGCCATTTTTTTCGCGTTCATTCATGACATTAGGAAAATTGCTGTCTTTAATCATTGTTCTTATTTGTGGACCGTCGAAAATTCCCGCCTTGATTTTTTCATAACTTAAACTTGGAAATTTTGAAGTTATGTATTTGAAACACTCGCCGTTCGTATCTAAAGCTTTTACATATTGTTTAATGAGGCCTAGTTTTATATGCAGAGGAGGAAATATGATTTTATCTCTGCTCACTAAAGGTGGATTAATTTCGTTTTTTTCTCCGACAGTAAGTGATGTTCGTGCTGGCCAGATTTGTTTGAAATAATGTTCTTCCTTGGCTCTGCTGTCCCATAAGCAAAGGAAGCAGGGATATTTAGTATACCCTCCTTGTTGTCCTAGCAGAAAATTAACCATTTTTAAGTCAACACATATGATCCACTCGTGCTCCCTATATTTGATAAGATTTAAAACCTTTTCTATATGTTCATACTTTTCTTTTAATTTTGTTGAGTGCCCAATCGGTATCGAGCCGTATAGATTGCCATTATGCAACAACACACACTTAAGACTTCTTTTCGAACTGTCTAAAAACAAGCGCCAATCATTTGCATCGTAAGACTCAACCCCCATCTTCTTTAACAAACCAACTATGTCGCAGCAATATACTAAACTATCCACTGTTCTAAAATATTTAACAAGTTCTTCTCCTCTTTTTCTGTAAAATGAAATGTATGTGTTTGAAGTAAGCAAGTTTTTCTCTTTAAGTCTTGAAGCTAAAATTTCCGCAGCCTTTTTTGGCAAATTTAGATCCCTTACAAGATCATTCAACTCGGCCTGGTTAAACTTTTGCGGATCGTTTTGACTTTCAAATACGCTGGGGTCAAAATCGGTGTCTGACTCCTCAAAGTGCATAACAATATTTTCAGGAACATCTTCAACTAATTCTTGAGTTGGCAGACCCTTAAATTTTGGAATGGGGATCTCATTTGAATGTAGCACAGGTCGTATCGCGGTGTCGAAATTTGGGTACTCGATACAATGTTTATTTTTCTTAGTGAAGCCCGAAGTCTCGACAAAGCAAAGGTAGCAATCGGTCTCGTGGTTAGTAGGCTCTCGCCACACCTGATATGGAAAAAAAATTGAAAAGCGTTAACAAAAGCGACGAGAGACTTGTTTTTATGAATTTTATCAAAAGTTATCACCCAAACATTTAACATTTCTATGTGTTTCAACCTTATGCAATATTTGAGATTCTTATAAACATTTTCTGTAAATTTTTGTTTATGTACCTAAGTTACAATTACATTTAGGTAAGTTACAGTATACTAGTGATTAAATTACGTAGTTTTATGAAATCATAAACTTACCATCGGAACTCCAAAAGGTATTTTTGAATCCGAACCCTTCGTCCAATGTCGCAGTCTTTCAATGCATATAGTGCAGGCTTTATGTGGAGCCCACGATTTATCTTGGTCCCCAGTTTTATGCCAAAATAAGCTAAGTAAGCTCTTTTTACGAAGTCAGTTATATTTGCTCGTTGATGTGGAAGTGTAAAATTTCCACATATATAACAGAAGGAATCAGGGTTGTTTTTGCATTTGAACTTTCTAGTGCTTGATGACATATTGCTTGATTGTTCTGCCAATTTGTAAAGGTATTTAAAGCCCTTAATTCATATAAATTTAAGAAAATCTGAAATATAAACACAAAAATTAGTTTAAATAGGTACTTATTATGAAATAGGTACTTACAATCTATGAAATTAAACTAGAAACACGGATGAGTAGGTACAATATAAATTACGTCTAATTAAATCAACTATATTAAATCACGATGACAAAATTACTCACTAAATCATATGCCAATTCAAAATTATGTTAATGCCCAAACTTAATTAACTAACTCAACTGACTGACTGACTGACTGACTGATTGAATTGACTGATTAACTCTGGAAACGAGTCGCTTTTATATATTTTAGTTGTCCCTCTAGAATACTCTACATAGAACAGGAACGCTCGAGAAAATTTTAGAATTCTATGATATTTTTAGCTTAATTTACTAATATTAAAATGGGTTAAAAATGACAAAATTAAAAATATTTTTAGGGTGTTACATATAAAAATATACATAATACAACAATACCATAACAATAGGTACAAATACCTAGATAAAAACCTAGTTGCATAATGTGTAACTGCAAAAAGACAGCGAGTATTGAGAAAAAAACCTTTTTATGAATACGACGAAAGAGGAGGGGTGTTGAGCAAAATCAGGACCTGATAGAGCAAAACCGAGTAAAAATTCGTGCTCAGCGCACCCAAATTACCTAGAACTAACTGTCAAATCTAATTCAATAGACAAAAAGTTGAAATTTGTTCCCCAGTGTAATAATTGTGTTAATAATAATAACACTGGTCAACAAAGATTTTTCATCAGAGTAAAATTTGTGGTGGCTGGATAGCATTTTTCACGCTGATTCCAAAACTGCATTCAGATTTTTTCTAGCACGTATAGTTTTCAAGATGAAGGCATATATATAACTACACAGATTTAACCATTTTAAATAGGCAAAATACTAATATTTCAACATTTGATTGTGTTTATTTTATTGTTTTTTTAGTTTATTCATCTTATTTATTTCAATTATCTTAATTATACATCTTATGTATTTCAGGTGTGAGCTTTTACGTCTAGCAGCATTGTGATTCAGGCAACAACGCCGTGCTTTGTGTGTCAAAAGATCAGTCCAGTCCAAGAACTTATGTCAAGTTGGTGTACATTTTTTTTGAATTTATAGTTTGCTCAGGTCAGTCAACATGCCTCGACAATGTAAGAATGACCCCGACAAGTTCTGTTTCGTATGCGGCCAGTTGACAACTAAAACACAGCGACGAAGTATTACAACCGACATTAAGAAAATATACAAGCTATACTTTGGTTGCCATCTAGGTGACCAAGATAAACCATGGGCGCCACATCAAATCTGTTCTGGCTGTTCAAATGGATTACGTGATTGGCTTAACAAAAGAAAGCTTCAATGCCATTTGCCATACCCATGATATGGAGGGAGCCGAGAGATCATCATGAAGACTGTTATTTTTGTAGTGTGAACTTAATGGGGTTTTCTGCCAAGAACAAACACCAGATTGTATATCCAAACTTGGATTCAGCACGTAGACCAGTAAAACATGATGAAACATTGCCCATTCCAATTCCCCAAAGTGATAGGCTAGATTCTATCATAGATGACATGGAAAGTGATGAAGGTGCAACTGGCGTTTCCGGACCATCTACAGAACCAGAGTACACTTTTGAAGGTAGACATTTAGAGCCTAAAAAGTTAACCCAAGGACAGTTGAATGATCTTGTTAGAGACTTATCGCTGTCTAAAGAGAAATCAGAGCTTCTCGCCTCAAGACTAAAGGAGAACAATTTACTTGAGAACAATGTTCGTATTAGTTACTACCGAAAGCGGAATTTTGAATTAACAGCATTCTTTTCAGTAGACGGTCCTCTGTTATTGCCATGACATCAATGGACTATTTACAGCCATATCTCAGACGTATGTGACATTTGAGTGGCGCCTCTTTATTGACTCGTCGCAGAGAAGCCTGAAAGCAGTTCTTTTGCATAATGGTAATATAATGCCATCCATCCCCATTGCCCACTCCATCCATCTAAAAGAGACATGACAATATGGATATACTACTTAAGGCAACCAAATACGACAGTCATCAATGGAATGTTTGTGGAGATCTAAAAGTTATAGGAATGCTTATGGGTATGCAGTTAGGATTCACAAAATTTTGTTGTTTCCTTTGCCTGTGGGACAGTCGTGCCACTATAGAACATTACACCAAAAGTGACTGACCACTTAGGTATACATATGTCCCAGGGATAAGCAATGTCCAGTCTGTCCCTTTAGTGGATCCCCAAAAGATCTAGCTGCCACTTCTTCACATTAAACTTGGTTTAATGAAGAATTTTGTTAAAGCAATGGGTAAAGTCAATTCTGAAGGGTTCCAATACCTTTCAAGGAAATTTCCGAAGGTTACTGCAGCAAAATTGAAGGAAGGAATTTTTGTTGGGCCACAAATAAGGGAGGTTTTGAATGACACTGAATTTGAAAAAGTCCTAAGTCTGCTGGAATTGAAGGCTTGGCTGGCGTTCAAATGGATATGTGAAAACTTTCTTGGAAGCAACAAGTCACCTGCGTATAAGGATGGAGTCAAGAACCTCCTTGATGCCTTCAAAGAAATGGAGTGTCGAATGTCGTTAAAAATTCACTTCCTGCATTCCCACTTGGATTTCTTTCCTGAAAACCTTGGTGCAGTGGGTGACGAGCAAGGAGAGCGCTTCCATCAAGATATTCAGATGATGGAGAAGCGCTACCAAGGATATTGGAATGAAAGCATGATGGCGGACCATTGTTGGATGCTGTATCGTGACAATCCAGGCCAAATTTACAAAAGGAAATCACACTCACAGCGCTTTTAATAAAATAATGTATATATTCTTTATTTATAAGTACATTGAATAAGGTATATGATGTATTTGTTGTTTAGCATTCCTAAGTGTGATCTATACATCCATAAATTTTCTTATAGCAATATCAAAAACTTAAAAATATCAAAACCAGTGTATCTATATAACTCTACGTGCTAGAAAAAACATAAAACCAGATTCGGAATCAGCGCGAAACATGCATTAAGAAAAGTGTGATCATGTTTGTGATGAGAAAAAAAAGTTTCATTTTGTTGGCCAGTGTAATTAGTAAATAAAGCGTATATGGAGTTAAATTATTTTAGTTGTAATTAAATTGACATGGATTTTTATACGGTAGGTCTAAAATTCGGAGCGTAAATGTGACGCTTGCATTTCTAGGTAAATATATGTATATCGTAGCAAACTGTAAAAGATTAAAATAAGTAACAAAATTTTCCAGTATCTAGTGGACAGTTTTTAAGATTATTCTTCGACAGGGATTTCAAACTACCCATGACCATCATATGTGTATAATTTTAAGGTAGTTAAGTGTAATTTTAAGGTTTTTGTTCATAGTCGAAAAATAGTGGTTAAAGACACTAATTTATACTGGGTCGATTCGGACTGCTTGAGTTTATTTTGCTTGCCGTATGTAAATTCTGTGAGAAAATTTGTTTATTTCCATTGAAATACATGAACTGTTTTAGTAAATTATTTTGATAAATGAATTTCGGTTTGAATTTTTTTTATACTTTCATTTTTATTTTATAGGTGGGCTGATGTTTGTTGTCTATTTTTTTCATTCTTTCATGAATTTTAATGAAAATTCCGGATGATATTTTGTATGGATAGGCTGGTTCATTAATTTTTTTTTTAAATTCTGAAATTATATTTTATTGTGTTACGTAGTGTTTTTCTAACTTTGGAAAAAAAAAATGAAAAATAAATAAATTTGTTGAATAAATAAATAAATAAATTTGTTAAAAGAAAATAAATGAAATAAATAAGTTTTCCTAGTGAAATCTTATTTTCAAGGGAGTGATGCGAGTGTCGTGTATTGGTATTTATTTTAATAACGATAATGAATGAAAATGAAAATGAAAAGGTTTATTGGCAGACTATAGTCCATATGACAAATATTATTAATACAATGACAGTTCATATACTAAGGATAGAAATATATACAAGTGATTAGAAATAATACTGCATTGTCGAAGTTAAGTGGAGCTACAGAGAGACGTTTTCGTACCAAGAAGTCCATAGCTTAGAGGATAAATGGCAGGACTCATGGATAGCTTGCATGATCGGGTTGGTTGATTTTTTAATTTTTTGCATTAAACTGTGTTCAGCACGTCTTGTTACCTCCGGGAAGCTCGGGACATTGCGGGTAGCAAACATTTGCGAAGCTGAGCATCTCGGGGGTAATTTATGTACGAGTCTAAAAGACCTGTTGTACAGCAAATTTAGGGTTCTGCCAGAACCTTTTTTATAATTCACCCAGAGTTGCTGACCGTATATATTGCTGCAGAAAGTACGAAAGAGTGAGTCTTTAGCTTCACTTGTACAGAAATTAAAGTTCCTTATGGTCATATTCGCTTTAGCACACAAGCTTCGAGATTGTTTTCTTATATCCGAGTCATCATGCAAGGAGCAGGTAATAGTTTGACCCAAATACTTAAACTCTTGTACTTCCTCAATTACTTCACCATTCATTTTAAATCTTATATCAGCTGGCTGATTACAGCTTTTAGGATGAAATTGCATAACCTTAGTCTTTGTAACATTAAAAAGAATATCATGTTTCTACGAATACACTTCGCAGACGTTTAGTAGCCGATCCAGACCTTTAACAAAGGGACTTATTAACACCATATCATCAGCATAAACTAAGTTATTTATCCTTGTTATCTATACAACATCCCACTGTTGCCTCATTAAGTGAAGCAATTAATCCGACAATATACACATTAAACAGCATAGGAGAGAGCAAGGAGCCTTGTCTCACCCCAAGAGGAGCCAAAACACTCGGATAGTACATTGCCCCACCTAACAGTGAAAGATTGGTGAGAATACCAAAATTTCAATAAATTTAATATGTACATGGGAACCTTCCTGTCTTCTAGTTTTGCAAATAAAATATTGTGGTTCACCCTATCATATGCCTTACTTATATCAAGGAAACACCTATAAATGGTTGAATTACTGTCAATGTATTTAGATATTGTTTCTTTAAGTACATAGATACACAGGTCAGTTGAGTGGGACCTTTTAAAGCCAAACTGATTAGATGTCCATAGGAAATCATTTAATCAGAGTAACAAGAGTTTTTCTAGTAGTTTCGAGAAGAAGGAAGCCACAGCAATAGGCCTGTAATTATTGCTGGACAGAATGTCTCCGTACTTATTTTTGACCAGGGGCAAGATATATACCCTCATGAACTCTGCAGGGATATAGCTATGAGCAAGCATGGCTGATAGGAGCAATGATATATGCAGACATACTACGTCAATGGCATATTTTAAGTGCTCATTCGATAAGTCATCTACCCCTGACGCAGAACCAGTCTTTAACTCTTTAATTAACCTCTTTACTTCAGAAAATGATATACAAATATTTTCCCTTGTCCCTCCCACAATCGTTTCGCTGCAATCTATTTTAAGATTATCCTTACTCACACTGTTTAGAATGTTAAAGTAGTGGTTTTTCCACAGCTTTGCAATTTCATCCTCCTCCGATACCCCATCGATTGTCGGAGGGAGGACATTTTTGACACCCGTTTGATTCTTAACAAATTTCCAAAAATTTTTATTATCGTTATTTATGCGAGCTTCACCGGCTTTTGATGCTCGAATAGACTCTTCTTCGTGTTTACATCGCCTTATGGCCGCCTTTTACTGACCCTGACTTCTACACATATTCATGTATACTGGTCCTAATCTGGGTCTACCATGAAAGCACCACAAATCATAGGCGTCTTTCGATTCCCTTTTCAGGGGGGCAATAAAATCATTCCATCCAGGAATAACCTTAGTATGATAGTTGTAAGATTTAATCAGGGGGCTTCCTGCTTCTCTTAACAGGGATAATATCTTTCTATAATACCTATCTATGAGTTTACAGTGAGAATCATTTGAGCAAGGATTATTACAGGCAAGGTGCAAAATTTCTAAATTATTAAAGAGGTGACATGACTGACATGTTCTGTCTTTGTATTCTATTCTCTGCTGCATATTAACATTGGACCAATCGACGCGATTATTCTTACCTATTGAGTTCTTGTTAAGTCGTGTTGCGCATAAATTGGTAACGTTAATTAATATTTCTAATGGTCTATGATCAGAAAGAAGGAAATCATGCAAAATATGAACTCTAACAATTCGATCCTTTAGATTATTACTAGTGAGACAATGATCAATCCACCTGGTGGTACCACTCATATCGCTAACGTATGTAAAATTACCACTGGCTACCCCTAATACATCTACATCACTTATACTTAAATTGGCCGACTCGCACATGTTACCCAATTCTACAAAGAATTTCGAGTTCACATGTGCGTTAAAGTCCCCCATTATTATAGAGTGAGAATATTTGGGGTTATCTGATAATGACTTAATTTTGTACAGCAAATCAATGTATTCATCTAGATTACTGCCGTTGTTGTATGGTAAATAGCAATTTACAATTAATATGCAATCATTGTTCACTTGTAATTCAATGCCTAACACCCTTACATTATTGCTTGTTAAAAATCTTATATGTTTTGATAAATATTTCCTTAATAAGAAAGCAACACCACCAAAAGGCCTACCGTACATTAATTCATCTGACAAGTCTACTGCTGATGAAGCATGGTACATAAAGTCATCATGGATGGTAGAGAGGAATTTTAGCTCTTGCTTAGGTAGCCAGTGCTCCTGCAGGAGTATTAAATCTGCACTGTCGCAGATTTTATGCAGTTGAATTCCTCACTGACCTTACATTATATGAGACTATTTTCAACAAGTTATCCGCCATGACTGATAGAGAATTTATTATTAGTAAGATTATTATTATTAGTAAGATCATTATTATTATACACAATACAACTTTCAGGCATTACACCTTTAATTATTACTTTAAAAGAGTTATTTTACGGAGATTTCGTGTTTAGCTTATTAACTATCACTATACTGTGTTCACCAATGATTTCTTCTATCATGTGTCGAATATCGCTTGCCTCGTTCGAGAGCTGAATTCGCGACACAAATAGGGTGAGATTCTCCATCGGTGGCCTCGCCGCGGAGACCGGTTGAGGAGACCTTTAGGACGGGCGCCTATTAACAGTTACCCACCCGTCCTGCTCCCTCGATCTCCCTGAGGCAGGGTTCGTTTGCCTGGGGGATGGGTGGCACAACCTTTGGGGGATAGGAGGCCCCTCCCTTACTCTGTGGCTTGGTGACGGTCTGTTAACGGTGTTTATACCCTGATGGCCGCGTGTGCCTCTCCTTCTTCGGTGGGAGGGGGGTGAACTGTGCACCGAGCGAGGCGTAATCGAACACCTCTCCTCTGCAGTGTCGAATAAGAATTTAATGTTTTGTTTATAAGAATTTAATAATGTTTTGTTTGAAATTAAAAATGTAAAATACTAATTGGCAACATCTGAAATGTGCCGAGGCAGAATGCCCCAAAACGGCAATCGTTTGAAGGTTGTTCCCGTGAGGTGTTTGTTATTAGTATGTTAGTGTGAATTTAGAATAGTAAATTGTCTCTCTCCGCGATTAAATGTTAATGATAGTCCGTTGGAAAGTTTAATGGCGTTCACCGGCTTGAGCGGTCTACCCGCGTCCGTATGAAGACACAGAGAAAACGAGTGATAATAGTAAGAAAAGCAAAATAATGAAAAGAAAGCGAGTAGAAGTAAAGATCGTTTTAAAAAAAATACGACACCTATACGAAGACGTATAAGGTCTCAAAAAATACAACAGAAATTGAGCACGCCAATATTTTCGCAGAAGGTCTTGAAAATAATTTTTTGCCAACTGAGTGTAGGTTCATCGTTTCGATTTAATGTATGAGTTAATGCCGATATCAAACAAAATAAAATCAGAATAATTAGTTCATTTATAAACAAATTTTGTTTTGTTCTAATATTTGTATTATGAAATAGATCCAGAAAATATTAACTAATTTTATTTCATTTATCTAATATAGGAGTGGCTTATATAGTTAAATCCGGTAAAATTCATGTAGTAACGAGGTAACATTGTAATCATCATGATCAGCAAATATTATCATTATTATCATATTTAAATGTGTATATATACTAGCCGAAAACCCGCCCTTCGTGCGGGTAGCAAAAATATCCCAGCCGACGGTCGAATATTTTCGAAGACTGTTATTAGTTAGGTTAATTGAATGCCCGGTTAGGTTAATTGTACGCCCTTGACGATTGGTTAGGTTAAGTCGTGATATTTTGGTTAAAGCTAACGAAAATATCACGACTTAACCTAACCAATCGTCAATGGCTTACAGTATAAAGAATCTTCTTCTCTTTTCGAGCGTGACCGACTGACAGACATTCCTGGGTGTTTATATTAATAATATATATATATATATATATTATATATATATATATATATATATATACAAGCAGAGCCTTCGGCTCCCTGCCCTACGGGCGGGGCTTGTGCTTCGCAAACTTGCCTACGGCGAGGGTATGTTAGGGTTACCCCTTTGGGTGGAGGTCATTCTCCCTCTCCCCGCAAAACCCACTCACCCTCCTTTATGCAACGTTGGGGCTAACCCCCCCTTGTTGCATAAACCCCCTCCCCATTACCCCCATTACTTCCGACCCACCTAGGTGCATACCCCCCTTGTTTTATAACCCTCCCTCCCCTTGTTGCATAACTCCCCCTTTTCTGTTAAAAATAGTTGGAAGATTGTGTAACACTGTTTTCATATTTTTTATAAATAGAAGAAAATGATGCAGGTATTTTTTTAAATAGTTAAAGATATATATATATATATATATATATATATATATATGTCTCTTAGCAGAAAGCTCTACTGCCCAAACGAGTTCGTCTCTGACGAATTGCGTTCTCATGTTAAACCCAAAATTCCTTAGTCCTGACATCACAGAGTGTGCAATCTTTCAGATGCGGAGTAACCCCATGTAATGTAATCCGGAGTAACTCCATGTAATCCGGAGTAACCCTTTGTAATCCCATGTAATCTCAAATAATCCTCCCCTGTAATCTCAAAATAAATCAATAAATGCGATACGTATATGAAAATATGCTCATCGTATGAATTCTTCGATCCCCCACCTCCGTCACCGTCAGCATCACGCCATGGAAAGCGAGCGTCTATAAACACTGCATTTTTTCCATTTGCTAGTTAAATTTTACTAAAAATTCTTTTACCATTCCCATAGATAAAGCATAATTGTGTCAACCTACTGTATATAGTATATACCACCCGTCTTCTCTTATCCTAACCCATTTACAGTCCAAATTTCAGCTGCCACTGATCAGTATTTATCCTATTCTAAAAATCACTTAAATTGATTTTCTCGACCATAAAATTCAGGTACATCTATATTTTTCTTTCCAACCGATTTTTTTGTAGGGGCTTAACCCTACCTTAACGCCGCCATCCTGGCACCTGCAGGTCTTACCATTATGCTTATTCATCAAAAAGAAAAATGTAGACTCTGCAGAAACTATTTCAATTTTTGGTTGGCTCACCACCCGAACTCCCCAGAGTCAAAAATTCCCAATCGCAGCTGTAAATTGAATTTACCTCCGCCCAAATCTTGATGTAAAGAACTATCATAGGCGCTTGGTGTTAAACTCCTCCCCTGAGAGGGTGACCCTTAGTTTACCTTGTCTCCGCCTACCCCGAGGTCTTAAAAGCCCTGGGAGCGTCGACAACGGGGTTCTTTGCTCTCTTGTTGTATCTCCAACCACGCAGGCTCTGTGATTGATTGTACTGTACAGTTGCACTACCTCGTCTTAATCTAATCAAACTCTGTTTTTTTTATATAATCAAACTCTGCGCAGAACGTAATTGAGAAAAAATAGTGTAATTTTTTTTATTATGCTTATTAACTAATTTTAAGATTTTTATATTAAACTTAACATTGCGTATTAGTTAAATTTCACTTCTTAAATTTAACTAAATTTATCTTTTCCTATTAAAAGATTGTGAAATTGAAGTGAATTAATAAAAACCCTGTCATAGTGAACTTCGTTGTTTTCATTCACGGTGAAGCTCAATATAGATACCTATATAATATATATATATATATATATATATATATATATATATTTATTTATATATATACACGTGGTACATATATATCGTCATACAGTGTTTTCTCCCGAAGTTTTCACCGTGCTTCATGAAAAGAAATCAGACTCGATGTTAACTTCCCGAAACTTTACGACCAATCGAGGTACGAGTGGTCAGTAGAAACAAAAGTACACGGCAAGAAGTGTGAGCCTGGTGTGTCCATTTTATTATTATTATTATACAGAGCTGGGCACTTGCGGTTTTTTTTGCGGTACTGCGGTACTGCGGTACTACCGTGTTGGTCGGTACCGCGGAAAGTACCGCGGGAAATTTGAATGCGGTAGCGGTACTGCTGTACTTTTAGCGATCCTTTGCGGTACTGCGTTATGCGGTACCGGTTTGGTAGTGCGGTAGTAGTACCGCAGTACCGCAGTACCGCAAAAAAACGCAAAAAAAACCGCAAGTGCCCAGCTCTGCCGCCGCCGCCGCCGCCACTCCGACTCCATTAGTGTCGACGTTAAACGTGACCGGAAAGAGTTTTCTTCGGAGTTCCCGTAACCCAAGAATGACGTTGTCGAGCATCCTCCGGATACAACTCCGACTCCAAACGAGGGGACCACCTCCGGAATTCGAGTCCATCGTCATTACCTACATTCGAGCGGCACAAAAAGCTCCCTCCTCATCTTGTGCGGAACGTTCTTCTATACAAGCGTCGTTCTTTACATTAATTATACTGTGTGTTGTTTGCAGTTAAAATGTATATATGTGCAGCATGCGGGAGGTGCCCCCTCAGGGCATTGGTTTCTGCTCGTATGTAGGAGAATTACGACTTCTGATTGATCGAGGCCCATGGTGTAGTGGTTAGCATATCTGACTGGCAATCGGAAGATCCCGGGTTCTATTCCCGGGTGGTTACCTCAAACTTTCTTCTATACAAGCGTCGTTCTTTACATTAATTATACTGTGTTGTTTGTAGTTAAAATGTATATATATGGCTTTTCTCTCACATTAGGTGATTTCAGACTAGTAAATATGTTTTTATTTTCTCTAACAATGAATAATAATAATAATTATTATTGTTATTATTATTATTATCATTATTATTATTACCATACTTAACTATCTATCTTAAATTATCTTCTCAACCTTTAATATACAATAATACGAGTAACCATTATTGTATTTCTGACCTAAAAGTGCAAGGCGATCCATCAAATATACAGCACATATATATATATATATATATATATATACAGTAGTGTAAGCCTAGCTTTAAAAGAGACAAGAGGACATACATTTCATATTTCAGAAGTACAAAAACCAAATTCTGTACTAGCTGTACCATGCTAGCAGCAAACTTGTGCATCAACTCATAACTTACACCAAATTCTGTGCGATATAATTTTAAATTAGCTGCATTAGATTTTAAAATACCATGCGTTATGTCATTTTTAAATGATGAAAGATATTAATACATCATGCTGCAAAATTCGTGGTAATAAAGAATAAGAAAAAGTAATTTTTAATGAATAACCTTATTCAAAATTAAAAAGGGTCGAAACAATCTACAGGGTGTCCCATAAGTCCGGCATCATAAGAGAAATTCATATTTTTCTATTTCTACAAACCATAATTCATATTTTTCTTATGCTCGGGATGCCAATTTCCCGTCCACCATTCTGTTCAGTGACGAGGTTGTTTTTTATGGAAATGGTGAGGTAAATCGACAGAACACCAGCTACTGGTCTCAAAACAACCCTCACTGGTATACCTCTTCAAAGGAACAAGGTGTATCTCGGGCGATAGTATGGTGTGGCATTTGGAAGGATCGCATCATAGGCCCCCTCTTTTTCGATGAACAGATCACTCGAGGCACCTACCTACGTATGCTCAAGGAAGAAGCATTTCCCAGTGTCTTGAACGAAGAAGGAAATTTCCCAACATGGTTCCAGCAAGACGGCGCTCATACACATTACAGCACCCAAGTAAGAGAATACCTGTATCAACAATTCCTTGGTCATTGGATAGGACGTCGAGGGGCTGTGGAATGGCCAGCTAGAAGCCCGGATCTCACGCCACTAGATTTTTATCTCTGGGGCCACTTGAAAGCGCTGGTATACTGTACGTAGAGAAAATTAGGAGTGTTGAACATTTGCGGCAGCGCATTATTAGGGCACGTAACACCATTACTCCTGACATCATTTACCGCGTGCTTGCTGACTGGGTATCACGTCTGAATTTGTGTATTGAAAACAATGGTGGACATATTGAGCACGTTCTGTAAATAAAAGCTTTTGTTTTGCCTTTTTTAATTATTTTTCCTATGATGCCGGACTTATGGACACCCTGTAGATCAGGTGTGACCAAAACGTCAATCGCGATCTACCAGTAGATCGGAGAGCAATTTTTAGTAGATCGCAGAATGACCAGTAGCTTAGCCTAGCAACAGAGACCTTACATTTCACAATACTAACGAGCACACGACCCGACCGCTACTACCAAAAATTAGCGTTCTTTATGTTATCACCTTCATTATCGGTAGCACCATTTACAGTATTTGTTTTATCTTTGTGTTTACCAGTCATTTAACAAAAAATAAAGTTTAACTTTAATAATTCTGAGAGATATTTAATAAATGTCACAGAAAATGATACCGCTAACTTTAATTTCTGCCAAAATTTCATACCGCGGTAAGCTGAACTGTTATGAGCATGTGTCACTTAAGTGACGGGTCAGTCATTTGGAATAATTGGTGGTGAAGGTCAGTCTCCAGTCCAATTGAATTACCACCGTTAAAATGAGTGCTGGACCAAGTGCCAAGAAACAAAAAACTTACAACTTTCACAATAAGTGGGAGACGGCATATTTTTTTTACGATGAAAAATTACAAATGTGTGTGTTTAATTTGCCATGCATATGTCGTCGCTTTCGTTAAAAAGTGGAATTTAGAGAAGCATTTTAAAACTATTCACAAACGGTATGACAGTGATTTCCCAGCTGAAAGTGAACTACGTAAGAGAAAAGTCAATGAACTTAAGTCTCAACTTAGTGCTCAGCAGTCTATCTTTACAGGGCCTAGCACAAAATCGAAAGCAGCAACGATTGCGTCATTTCGGGTGAGCCGTGTACTTGCGAAACACAAGAAACCTTTTCAGGATGGAGAAATATTCAAAGAAGCATTTACAGAGGCAGCAGAGTCGTTGTTTCAGAATTTCATTAATAAATCGGAAATATTGTCTGCTATTAATAGGCTGACCATATTTCCTTGAGACAAAAACGGGACATTGGGATGGCAAAAAAGGGACGGGGTTATGTAATATTCTGTATTCATGAAAAAGTAAGTACATAAACCGGGACAAAATTGAAATTTTTATTAAAACGACGGGACGGCCAGGAAATATAAAACAAACGGTACTGTCCCGTTCAAAACGGTACGTATGGTCAGCCTAGCTATTAACCAGCTTCAGCTATCCAGAAATACTGTGATGCGACGTTGTGAAGTAATGGATGAGAATTTGGTGGAACAAGTGGAGAAAGACATACATGACTGCGTGTTCCTTTCACTTCAGTTTGATGACTCGACAGATGTGATCGACACATCACAGTTATGCATTTTTATTAGAATCATGTTTAAAGATATGACTGCCAAAGAAGAACTACTTAAAATCCTACATTTAAGAGGGAAAACTAGAGGTGAGGACATTTTTCATGCATTCAGTGAGTTTGTTAACGGCACACAATTCCCACTTCACAAGCTTGTGAGCATAACAACTGACGGATCACCTGCTATGACTGGCCGCTCCAATGGGTTCATCGCCCTGTGCAAAAGTGACAAAAGGTTTCCAAACTTCTTTAATTAATTATCACTGTATAATTCACCAACAAGCATTGTGTGGTAAAATGTTGAATATTAAAGAAATTATGAATATTTCCCATAAGATTGTGTGTTATATTCGGGCGACTAGTCTACAAATGCGTCTCTTCCGGTCTCAGCTAGAAGAAAATAAAGCAGAACACATTGACCTTTTGTTGCACACTGATGTCTGGTGGTTAAGATGAGGTAAATTCCTGCAGAGGTTTAGGGATCTCTTACCTGAAATTAAAGACTTTCTGAAGTTAAAAGAAACATATTACAAAGAGTTGGAAGACGAAGTGTGGCTGTTAGATTTAGCTTTTTTGACTGACACCACTGCTTTTCTAAATCAGCTAAACTTAGAGTTGAAAGGTAAAAACAAAACTATTGTTGAAATGATTACCTCAGTGAATGCTTTTAAACAAAAACTAGAACTGGTATCCTCACAGCTGCAGCGATACCAACTGCGGAACTTCAAAAACATGATGTCGGAGCTGGAAAGTCAGGGGAAAGAATGCGACCAGTTTGACAGTGTTCGATACGTTGAACAGTTGCAGAATGTTACTACAGACTTCAACAGACGGTTCCAAGAATTAGCAACACTAGAACCTGTAACAACATTCATGTGCTTCCCATTTGGTACAATCTTTGACATTGATGATATTGCATCAAGAACTTAGTTTATTGTTTAATATGAACATATCTGCAATCGAGAATGAAATTTTGACTCTGCGAAACGACATTCAAATCAAATCTAGGTCTTCAGAAGGAAACTTTTGGCACCTTCTTCTTGAAGAAAAGTATCCGAATGTCAGAAAAAGTGCCATGTATCATACCTGACAGCATTTTTTGGATCAACCTACCTTTGTGAGTCAACGTTCTCACATATGAATATCATCAAATCAAAATACAGAGCCACTCTGACAGATGATCACCTGGATGCTTGTTTGAGGCTACCAATCAGCAGCTACAATCCAGACTACACATGGATTGCTGATACCATGCAGTGCAAATCATCACATCAGTAAAGTAAGCTCTTCTTATTCCAGTATACCTAATTTCTAATAAATTTGGGGGTTAAAATTTAAGGAAAACTATATCTGTGTGCATTTGGCAATATATTTTTATATTCACTTCATTTTATTCTGGGTTAT
Source organism: Bathynomus jamesi (assembly GCA_023014485.1). Taxonomy (NCBI): domain Eukaryota; kingdom Metazoa; phylum Arthropoda; class Malacostraca; order Isopoda; family Cirolanidae; genus Bathynomus; species Bathynomus jamesi. The sequence goes on along the minus strand of JAJOZX010000761.1, from coordinate 1,133,555 downwards.
TCTCTCTCCATCTCTGTGTGTGTATATATATATATATATATATGTGTGTAAAGAACGACGCTTGTGTAGAAGAGCGTCCGCACAAGAAGAGGAGAACGAACGAACAAATGAAAAGTGAGGCACCTCCCAGGAATCGAACCCGGGATCATCCAATTGCCGGTCGGACATGCTATCCACTACACTAAGGTCCTCGATCAATCAGAAGTCTTAATTCTCCTACATATGGGGCACCTTCTCATGTCGTACATATATACATTTTAACTGCAAACAACACGCAGTTTAATTAATGTAAAGAACGTCTCTTGTGTAGAAGAGCGTCCGCACAAGAAGAGGAGAAAGAACGAACAAATGAAAAATGAGACACCTCCCAGGAATCGAACCCGGGATCATCCAATTGCCGGTCGGACATGCCTCGCAAAGAGGCCCTCAAAATATAGCTTCTCTCAGCAGCTATATGTTTGGGACCTCTTTGCCCACGTCGGGCTAACATCATGAAAAGAAAAAACTCTTGTGTTTGTCATTTACCATTACTTATTCGGACTATAGTGGATTTAATTTTCCCAGAAGAGTTCTTTGTTCCATACACGGTCTGTGTGTATCATATATATATATATATATATATATATATATATATATATATATATATATATATATATATATATATATATATACACACTGCCGAACCAGGCTGTTTTAATTTCAACTCTCACTAGTTTTCAACAGGACAGCACTTAATACGGCAGATTTATAATGTTGAAGAGGACTAGCACTTGCCGATTAATATAATTTTTCATTAGTTTATTAAGCCATACTTTTCAACAGCAGGATTTCGTAGGAAATGCAAATGAAAATTGACAGATTTTCTTACTTTTTTGATGTATTTAATCGTACAAAAAGGAAGAGTATCTTACCTAAATTGTTTTGCAGCTGATTTTCGCCTATATTTTCCTTGGTACCGCTTTTCCGTGGTTGATATATCCTGATGAAATCATTCATTATGCCTATCGCTGACAGCACCCAGGTTTGATGCGAAGAAGCCCAGGTGGGAGTGCAGGAACTGCATTTTCAAAGACATGTTATACCTCAGAGCTTGGTAAGCAATGAGCATTTGTTCCATCAGGGAAACATAGTTTTCTGATTTGTCGCTGCTGAGGAAATTCGTAGTCACCTCTTTAAAAGCTTTCCACGCTGTTCTTTCAGCTTCATTCAAAACTCATCAAATGCACTGTCTTTCATCACTTCTCTGATCTGTGGGCGGGCCCACAAAAATATCTTCTTTATGCTTTTACAAGATTTTTCATCAAACCAAGTTTGATATGGCGAGGTGATGAGAACATTTTTGCTGGATCTACTAGAGACAGTTTTCTGTTCTGGAATCAAATTTTGTCATAGTGGGCACTCTTTCTGTGCATAATGACTCTCCTTAGCTCCGCTGGCCCACTTGAAGAAGAAACAAGAGAACTTTGTGTATCCAAACTGTAAGCCAAGGAGAAGTACAATCACTTTCAGATCACTACAAATATACCAGGAGTGTTTATCATAGTCAATATGTTTCAAAAGTATCTGCATATTGTTATATGATTCCTTCATATGAATTTTATGTGCAAACAGAGACGAAGGATAGATATTACCGTTCTGCGATAGTACAGCTTTGAAACTCAACTTTGATGAATCGATAAAAAGACTCAATTCCTTAGGATTGTGCTTCTCCACCATGTCTTTGGTGGTTTTGGTACTGGCAAATCGTCACTATGTGAAATAGGTTGCACAGCTGACAGTAAATTAGGATATTGAATCGCTTGTTTAGATAAACAGAAGTATCATTCAGTCGAATGAGCTCTTTGATCTCTCCATACCACTGAGACCCGCTTATATATATATACACACACACACACACTCATCACACACACACATTTGCGGCAGCGCATTATTGGGGCATCTAACACCATTACTCCTGACATCATTTACCGTGTGCTTGCTGACTGGGTATCACGTCTGAATTTGTGTATTGAAAACAATGGTGGACATATTGAGCACGTTCTGTGCTCATATATATATACAGGGTGTTTCATAACATGTGGGACGCACTTTCAGGATGGATTCAGGATTTGAAAACAATGAAAAAGTTTAGATAAACGTAGGCTCGAAATCGCTTTGTTTCCGAGTTACAGCCCGTTTTTTCTTCCAGCAATTCTTTCCGCAAACTGTTTGCAAACACTGCTTGTCGACAATGTTTGTGAGTGTGTACGAGACTTATTTCATGTATGGCCTTGCCGAGCGTAATATTTCGTACACTCTAAGACATGTTTCAATATCGTTGAGAGCCATCAGTTAGTCAGAGGTGCATCGCGGTGTTTCACTGTTTGTATTCGTAACTTCTTATCGTGAATAAGTGCAGTCCAGTGAAAAAACCTTAAAAGTTTTTGTGCTATTCAGTGATAGTATGCATTTGAAATGAGAATGGAGGCTTATTCAAAGAGAGAAATGGCAGACATGTATTTCATGTATGGACTTGCCGAGTGTAATGCGGCATTTCCTCCTGTCTATGACCTCCCATCCTTCAAACGCAGAGTGTCTAGGCATCTCGACATCCCCGGGCTTTGATTTAGGATCCCTTCTTTTATGGGAGAGGCGCTTTTGCGGCCATTTGCTTTTGGCCCTCCTTCATGCATAATATATATATATATATATATATATATATATATATATATATATATATATATATACTTTACAATATCGAAGTTTCCTATGAACATTCGTTCACAAATTTTTTCCAGATTTTTAACTTTTAGCTACGAGTATTATAACCACTTCTAATCATGAACAAAAATCTGATATAAAAGTTTCATCAAACCCCACCCCGTTATAGGCTAAGTTCAGATAGATGAGATAGGAAAATATATATGTTTTGGTATAAAATATACAATACATAATATCTAATCATCAGGAAACTCATTAATATATATATAACTTGACTAACACCTAGCTGCTGCTGAGAACATTTATCTCACATGAGAGAGAATGTAAGAAAATATAATTTTAAGGGGGTATCTTTAGACCGTAGTTAGGAATGAATTAACTTCATTTCATAATGATGATATAAATCCTACACCAGGGTGTATTCATTATGAATATGCCATTCGTGCATTAAGAAATGTGTGAAAAATGCTCTTTATGAATTGGTCCCCAATTAACCCACCCCTTATATCTCCAGTCTAACTATAGAGTAGATTAAGTCTTGCCTTGTAGGGGTCAGCCTAGAGATTCCGGAAATGGTCCAGAGCGGGCAGATAAATTGAGGTCCACAGTAGGATTCCTCACCCAATTAGGTTAGGGCAATCTACCTTCACCTTTGTTAAGCTATGAGTTGATGCTAGGTCTTAGGCCACAATGTAGGCCTAATTTGTCTGACCCAGCTTAATTTACTGCGTTTACTTCTAACTGGGTTAAAAACACAATTAGTCACTTACTGCTAGTTATTAGAGTCCCTTTTCCCCTTTTGTTTAATTGTTGAGAGCGTACTTGCTGGTGGGGATCTTTTTTCGTTGTCTGTTCTTCTCCCTTCTCTCGTTCCGTCTTGTCGCCCCGTTCCTCGTTTTCGTTCTCCCTTGTCTCCCTTTTCGCGGGGCTTTTTCCACCAGCGTCGTCTTGGTTTTTTCCTCGGTTGGTTGATCGGTAATGTATATCTATTACCGAGCACGCTCTTGTCACACAGTATATAAATACTAGTGTGGAGAATAACTCTGGTGAGCAACCAATTGGTTTCATCCACCCAGTTATTGACATAAAAGGAATTTAATAATTGTTAGATTAACTACCTACCTACTCAGTGAACCATTTTCGTTACCTCCCAACTACCCACACATCAGTTTTCCATATACTGGGGGCCCCGGGAGATAAAAATTTTGGTGTCATTGTCACCAATTTTTATGTCTGAGTGTAGACTAGCTAACTATTTGACTAAATGTCTGTTAATCTGATTAACAGTGACTATCCTCACCTTCTCATGGACATGACTCCAGATTTGAAAAAATTTACTGGAGCACAGCTCTGAATTTACTTTTTTTCCCCTTACACCACTAGATAGGTTAATGATAGTAAACTCTTGAATTGACGACATACCAATTACAAATTGTTTTAGCTAAACATAATAATACAATAATGTACAGTTTATAACTCACCTAAACATTTTATCATCATCAATATCTTCTTGATTATCATCATCTTCATCCTCAACAGCTATATCTACATCAGGCATATTAGTGTCACTATTTGCAATGTTTTCCATTATATCACTTGGTACTGAAAATGAATCGTCAGCATGCCCTAGATCCTTCTTTTCCACCAATTTGAATGTAGATTTGATCAAATCATTGTTCAGGATTTCTTGTATTGATTTACACTTTCTTAAATGGGCTATGGAAATGTCAAATTTGTTGCTTTTTGCTTTATTAGATTTGGATGCAACAGTTGAACTTGATGGCATATTTTGACTCTTCTCTTTATTATCTTTATTAACCACAACAGCTTGGTGAGTTTCTTTTGTTAGGCGCAAAATTGCATTCAATGTCTTCTGGATTTGGGAATTTTCAAATTCCTCTAAAGCAGTTTTGTTAGTCTGATGCGCAGATTCCTCACTTACCTTTTGTTTCTTAGGTGGAGGAGAAGCACTTTCTTCAGTCTGTGAAACATCTAGTGAAAAAGTTTCATTTTCTAGATTAGCAGTTGATGAAGTTGGTTCATTTTTCTGAGGTCTAGCACTAGCACATTTTGTGAACAAACTAAATGACTGCTTTGCCGTATCTCTTTGCTGCACTTCATCCTGGTATTTCTTTACTGCAATATCTAAGCTGTGGGCTCAAACTCTGGGACCTCTTGTATTGTAACAAATATTTTTTTTGGAATTAAAATGTTCCTCCCAGTTTTGCTTCTTTGAATATTTGTTCTTGCATTGACCACAAAAGTAACCCCTTTTAACACCCTCACTTTTCTCTCCAACTTCATCAATATTAGGATCCATTATTGATTATTGACTACCTGAAAAAAAACAAAATAAGTAAAAGTTAGTAAATATAGTATGGTAAAAGTGAGTAAAAGTAAGTAAATATAGTACAATGAAAGTAAGTAAAAGTAAGTGCTTTAAACTTAGTAAAAGTAAGGAAGAGTAAGTAAAAGTAGGTAAGTTAAAGTAAGTAAAAGTAAGTTTAAACTTAACTAAACTTTTCAATTCTAGAGTCATGGTGGATTACTTAAAACCGCACAAGTAATTATCTGGCCAATTTATCAAACCTGGCCGAGATCAATGGAACATAGTCCAATCCTGATAATTTTATATTAAAAAAATATACGTTTTAATAAAATTTTAATTATCAAAACATTGAAGCTTAACAAAAAATAAAAATAATTGTTAAATATGGAATTACCAACTAAACTTAAAATAACTAAATTTGTAATTTAAAAAAATTGGTTTGTACAAGAACGTATACGCAAAAAAATTGCATAACGTCTAGCGGATGAACAAAACCCAAACCCAAATTTACTTTTTCTCATGGTAAAATTTACTGGAGCAATGCTCCCAAGATCCCAGGAATCTGGAGTCATGCGAGTCATGGAGAAGGTGTAGCATTTAATTAGAAGAGAAAATATACATCCATAGGATGAAACTGTCTATGGTCTTTACCATAAGAAAAGGAAAAGTGAAAGTTAGAAGATAAAATTACAATTCCTCAGCATCTATTTTTTGTTGTAAAACTAGTCGCGCCTTTAATGCTGTTTGTCGCTGAGGTCTTGTGTCTATCAATGTTGTAGTAGGATGTGTTACAACTCCTACTGTCAAAGGAATAGTTACTGGAAGTTCAGTGTCTCCAGTTGTTAGTGTCGGTGGAGAAGGTTCTCCAAAGTCCATTGTTTTGAGTCCAGACTCTAAGGGGTACAAAAGAGAAATGTCCCTTGCTGTGTCACCCGTTGAAGTCCTTAATTTGACCACTCTTGTTACCCCGTCTGCCCCTGGTCTGAGTTCTAAAACTCTAGCCAGAGGCCAGTATTGTCTTGGAGTACTGTCATGTATGAGAACAAGGTCCCCTACCTTAATTGTGTCAGACCAATCCTTCTTAGTCATTTGCTTATGTCTCTCCCTTAGACCCATCAAGTACTCAGTTTTCCACTGTTTAATGAAATGAGCTTTAACTCTAGTTAAATGTTGTAACTTAGTCTGGAGCTCATCATGTCGTTGAGTCCAGTTTGGGTCTTCTGAAGAGTCTATATTGTAGTCCGGCAGGAGACTAACTTGTTCTCCCCGAATCAAATGATTTGGAGTTAATGGTTCCGGGTCATTAATGTTGTCACTCACATAAGTGAGTGGTCTATTGTTAATGATGTTCTCAATCTCAGCCAGGAGAGTGAGCAACTCAAATAAGTGTATCTGTTTTTTACCAATTGCTTTCTTCAAGCAATTCTTTACTGTTTGTATATTCCTCTCCCAGATAGAACCATACCAAGGAGAGGCAACCGGAATATACTTCCACTTTATGTTTGAATTTTGTATATATAATTGTGTGAGTTCATTGCTTAACAAGTCGTGGATGACTTGTTCACCAGCCTTGAAATATGTAGCATTGTCAGTCCAAACTGTCTTGGGTACTGAATGTCGTGCACAGAATCTCTTAAAGACAGCAACAAAAGATTCTGCTGTAAGGTCCTCCACAACATCCAGATAAACAGCTCGTGAGGCAGCACATGTAAACAGTACAATGTACATTTTTTGTTCAATGTCAACCACCCCTACAGTCAGTGCTCCTGTATAGTCAATGCCTACAGTCTCAAAGGGTCTGTTGAGAGTAACTCTCTCCTCTGGCAAAGCAGGAGGATTTGGTTTCCTATAGGGCCTAGCATGAATACGCCTACATGTGACACACTCACTCAGGACTGTTTTAACAGTGATCCTTCCCTTGGGTATCCAATAAGTTTTTCTTAATGTAGTTAGTGTCTGTGGTACCCCCATATGATGCACATCATTGTGTGTTTGTCTGATGATTAATGTTGTCAAATAGCTAAATCTAGGTAAAAGGATTGGATGTTTGCTTTTGTATGACAGTTTTGATTTGTCTAATCTCCCTTTACACCTTAGAAGGCCTTCCTCATCTCTGAACAAATTTAGATCCACAACTACTGATGGTACAGGTTCTTTTGTTTGTTTCCCATTAGTCAAGAATTCTAACTCTTTATCGTACTCCTTTTGTTGTGCATGCCCTATCCAGTACTTGGTTGCAACTTCTGTATAATTATGATTGTTTTTATTTAGCTGTTTGTTTATTGTAGTTAAACAGTTGTGAGCACACCTCAAACAGTAGGCTGTGACCCTGACAAGTTTGCTGAAATCAGAATACTGTTCATAATTAGTGATTGGTTCAACCTTTTCATTTGAAAAGATTAAATTTAATGCCAAGTTAACTTGTTCCACAGGCCATTGGCAGTGGCGGATTTAGGGGGGGGGCCGAGTAGGCCATGGCCTACGGCCCCGCGCCTGTGAGGGCCCCGCGCCCTCACATATAATTAGTGTTGGATTCCACTATAAATAATACAATTGATTAATGATTAGTGATAATTATGGTATCACTCTCTTTGCTGGCGGGAGTTTAGTTCTATTCAGGCCGCTGTGGAGTGCACATGTGAGTGTGTTTAGTGGTAAGTAATTGTAAAAGTCGTATCTCGAAAAAGTCGCCAGTCAATAAATGGGGATGGGGGAGTTTTAGTCAGCTTTATAATAACATAAATAAGTTGAAAAATGTTAAATTAATGTAATTAATTTTTTTATATGAAACGTACTTAGGCTAGGTCAGGTCAGTTTAGCTTAGATTTCATAATAAATACATTTTATACATATTTAAGGAAAAAGTCGCCACTGGTGGGGGCTGGCGACTTTTCCCATAAAGCGACTTTTTCACCCGAACAACTGTTTAGTGTCTGTATTTAATTAATTAATTAAACTGTATTAATTAATACTAAACCGAGGGTCAAGTGTAAATAGTTTGTTTTTTATGTTTTTATGTTTCAGGATAAGGCAGTGAGGCTGCACTGAGGCACAATGGAGAAATCAACAAGTCGTGATCGTGATCAAGGGAGGAAGTATAAAGCTGGCTCTGTTAAACGACAAGAAAAGGCAGACGTAAACCAAAGAGTAAAAAAACGACCAAAAATAACTCAATGGTTGACATATCCAACAGTATCTGAATCTGCAAAATCTCAAACTCAAACTGAATCCGGTCAAACTGAATCTGAATCAGTAGAGACACCAATTACGCCTGAAACAACTGGAGAAGCCACAACTAGTACTGAACCTAGTGTAGTTAGCGCAATTGAACCTGAACACAGTGACAGTGAGGAGACACAAGAGGAAGTGAAAGTTATGAATACCGGTACTGAACAAGGATTTGAAACGGATCTTGGATTATGGCCTAAAATAATTACTGAAAATGTGTGTGACTATTGGTTGAAAAAGGGAAGCGCAGAATGTCGACACTGTGATGGTGACTTCAAAGAGTCAGCTGTGAAAGAGCTAAACAGAACCCGTCATTGTACAAAGACATTATTCACTCGAACTCATTCATTATCTGGCCAAGAAATTAATCTTAAATGGCTCTGTTACTCTAAAACAACTGGTAAAGTGTATTGTTTTGCTTGCAAGCTTATGTCAAAGGTGGAAAGCTCATTCACAACTGGCTTCAATGGTTGGAAGAACGCTAGGTATGTCATAGAATCTCACAGTAGGTCAGATCAGCACAGGAAAAGTATGGTCGAAATGATATATCGAAAGACTGCGGGTGCCCGTATTGACTCTAATCTAGTACAACAATATGAAAGTGAATGCGAGTACTGGCAAGCAGTATTGAGGAGGTGTGTAGATGTTTTAAAGCTACTTTGCGAACGCGGGCTAGCCATTCGAGGTAAAGATGAAGTAATTGGATCAGTACACAATGGAAACTATCTTGGGATTCTAGAGCTGCTGAGCACATACGACAGTTTCTTGGCAGCACATATCAAGAAACACGCAAACAAAGGTAGTGGTCATACTTCCTACTTGTCCCATGTCATTTCTGAGGAAGTCATTGGAATAATGGCAGAAAAGGTTATGTCCTCAATAACAGATGAAGTAAAAACAGCAAAGTACTTCTCAATTTCTGTTGACTCCACACCTGATATTTCACACATGGATCAACTTACTTTTACAATCCGCTATGTACTGCCTACTACAGGTCCAGTTGAAAGGTTTTTGCAGTTTATTCCCATGCTAAGCCACACTGGCAGAGATATTGCTACAACTGTTCTTGATTTTCTTAAAGAGAAGAACATTCCAGTTATCGACTGCCGAGGACAGTCCTATGACAATGCCAGCAACATGTCTGGTAAATATCTGGGGACCCAACAGATAATCAAGAATGAGTGTAGTGAAGCTGAGTACATACCATGTATGGCTCATTCCTTAAACTTGGTGGCTAAGTGTGCTGCAGAAAGCTGTCCTGCTGCAGTCATTGTTTGCTCCGGTACAAAATATGTACTCCTTTCTTGTTGCATCTACTTATCGTTGGAGGAGACACCGTGAGGTACTAGAGGCTAATAAAGATAAGAAGTTGAAAGTTGATAAAATACTTTCAGACACTCGTTGGTCAGCACGAGCAGATGCTGTAGCTGCTCTCAGTAGAGCACACAAAGAAAACATCATTGTTCTGGAAGAGTTATTCTCAGATCAGAATCAGCCAGCTGAAACAAGAGCTGAAGCAAGTGGTCTTCTCAAAGGTTTGAAAAAACTTGAAACAGTGATTCTTCTTGAAGTTTGGGATACAGTATTGGAAAGGTTTCAGAGTAGCAGTATCCAGCTGCAAAAATCTGGGCTCTCCCTCAACACAGCTGTCACACTGCTAGAGTCTCTTTTACAATTTGCTAAAGACCTGAGATCCCAGTTCGATGACTTTGAAGCAAAAGCTATGGCTAAGTGTGATCCCTGTGATGTGACGAGTAATGATGCATACTACGCCGACACGCAGCGTATTAGGAAGCGCAAGCGTCACCACGATGAACTAGACTCCGCGGAGGATGTTATGCTGACAGGGAGAGACAAGTTTAGAGTGACTGCATTCTTGCCCATCATTGACAAGCTCTGTGCTGCCCTACAACAACGCATTGCTGCTTACAGCGACCTTCGAGAGAAATTTGGGTTTTTATCAGAAATCTCAAACAAAACGAACACTGAGCTTAAAGCATCTGCTGAAAAGCTTGTGTCTTCATATCCTAAGGACTTGGAGGCTGGATTGGAGTCGGAGCTTTTGCAGTTTGCACACCTTATGAAATCCATTCCAAGAGATTCACCTGAAAGTGCTCCTTCATCAGGTGGTGCAAAGGCTGCAAAAAGTCCTGAACTAGAAATGTATGAGATAATTCACAGACATGACATGGTAGAAACATTTGCTAATGTTGAAATTGTATTACGACTCTATCTCTGCATGTTTGTCACAAACTGCAATGGGGAGCGATCATTCTCCAAGATGAAACTAGTCAAGAATTATCTAAGAAACACCATGGGGCAGGACCGTTTGTCTTCACTCACCCTGTTGAGCATTGAGCATGAGAAATTAAGGGTGCTTGATTTTACTGATGTCATCAAACAGTTTGCAAGTAAGAAGGCTAGAAAAAAATCTTTTTTGACTGAGAAATAGTTAAGTGTACCGTACATTGCTTGCAATAAACAAAACCCACTCATTGCATCATTTGCATGTCAATCAAGTGGTATTCTCTTTAGTTAATGGTGTATTATTATAGTTATTTTTTGTTAATGGTGTATTATTATAGTTATTTTTTATTGTTAAGCTTCAAAAAAACAAATGTGTAATGTTCAACTATGAAATGGTCATTTGGCTAATTAATTAGCAATAAATTGAATATTGTTTAAAAAGTAAATTTATTTTAACACTTCGCTCGCCCATTGATTTGAGGGCCCCGTAAGGTCACCACTGGGGGATGGGGGTGTAAATCTTCATTTCAGTTAATTAAGCTAGCTTTGCGTAGTTTGGGGCCCCGCACTCCAACCGGCCTAGGGCCCCGCGCACCTTAAATCCGCCACTGGCCATTGGTCTGTATTACAGAGCCACTTAGGTCCCATGAACCAAGTTTTGTTTGACTTCAACAACTTGTAGGATAAACCTCTGGTCAGAAAGTCTGCTGGATTTTGTTTAGTTGGAACATAGTGAAAGTTTACTTGTAGGCTTTCTTTAGCTTCAGCTATTTCTTTTAGCCTATTTCTTACAAAGATATTCTTACTATTAATGCTATCATTCCGTATCCAGGCAAGACAAATCTGACTGTCAAGCCATATGTGGATATCAGTTATGTTCACATCATGGTAAGCATCCTTAAGCAATGAAATGGTTTTAATGGCTAATGCAGCAGCCAATAGTTCCAATTGAGGTATGGTTCGGGTAGGTTTGAGAGGTGCAACTTTCCCTTTTGCATAAATTAGATGACTTTCTGTAGGACTTACAAGGTATGCACAGCACCCATAAGCCTGTGTGATTGCATCAGCAAACACATGAAGTCTCTGGGGCTTATCCCTAAACCCACAGCACCTTTGAATTTTAATGTTCTGCACTTTTGTTAAATCAGCAGCTAACTTCTTCCAAGATTTTTGATCTTCAGTTGTTATTGGATCATCCCACCCAACATTTGTCCACCAAACTTCTTGGAGGAGAATCTTTGATTTTATTGTTGAAGGCAGGAATAGACCTATGGGGTCAAAAATTTTTGAAGCCTCTGATAATATTTGTCTTTTAGTGTTTGCTTCCTCATCAAGTTTAAAACCTTTAGTACAGATTGAATCATGACTGTTAGAAGTTGCATCCAAATACCAGTTCATACCTAAAGTTTTAACTCTGTCTGATGGCTCAGTAAGACCATTATTATCCTTTAAAATCTTTTTGTTTAAATCCTCATCATTTGAAATCCACTCTCTAAGTTCAAAGTTACCTTGTTGCATAATGTTTTGAGTGTGTTCATAGACCTCAGATAATTCAGATTTTGTTGATGCTGAGCCTATTAGATTGTCTACATAAATGTTCCTTGAGGAAGTTTAGTGTTAAAGAGTTATTAAACTGGTTCAAATGATGTCTAATTGTCAATGCTAATAGGCTAGGTGAGCAATTGGCTCCAAACAACACAACATTAAATCTATAGGTTATGAACCCTTTATTCAAATCAAATGGATCCCTGAACCATAAGAACCTAAGTTGGTTCTTGTCATATTCATTTTTTAGATTTATTCTCAAAAATGCCTTTGAAATGTCACTTTGTACGGCATATTTATCTAACCTGAACCTCAGTAAGATCTTCACAAGGTCAGAAATGAGATTAGGACCCTCAATCAGGCAAACATTCAAACTGTGTTTATCACTGTCTTTGAGGCTACAGTTATATACTACTCTGAGTTTTGTTGTTGGGGCATCTTGTCGATAAACCCCCCCTGTGGGTTAAATAATGACAACCATCTTTTTTAAAAGGGTTATTTGTTACTTCTTCAATGAAGCCTTTCTGTAGCTGTTCTTTGAAGACATCATTATACATTTGAATTATATTATCTTGTTTGAGTTTTTTCATTACTTTATATAAATGTCCTTTAGCTACTTTGAGATTGTCTCTTAAAGTTGGAAAATTTATTTTCCAAGGTAACTCAACAAAATAACTATTGTCTTTGCACTGAATGGTGTCTTCAAATCTTTCTACCATTAACTGATCTTCTGAAGTTTGATTTGTGCCATGTATACCCACAGATTCTAGCAACCATAAAGTTTGAATTGCCTCATCCAGAGTTTCATTTGATAGTGATGAATTAATGTTCTCAGTTGATATAATATTATTCAAAGTGTTGCTATTCTTACAGGTGTTATGTAGGACTGAGTTGAGGCACATAGTATTTATTGGTCATGAACTATTTTTTTAGGTCTAGGTTGTATTTGGATAGGTCACCCAAAGGGGCTATCCCTGATGGAGTCTGATAAGCTATACCATCACCTATCTTCACTATGCCCTTATGAATAAGATTAATATAATCTGCCCCTATTAACATTTCAATGTTAGCTACTGTGTTGTTTGTGATATGTCTATCAGCTATATTATACTGTTTTCCCAAATGATTTATGGTTTGTTCTAGTTTGGGTATAACCAGTTTGTTTTGTCCTACTTTTGAAATAATGACTGCTTCAATTTTTTCTAATTTATTTTCTAAATGTAGTTCCAGGTCAATTGTCTTATAGCTATTTTTGTTCGAGTTATCCTTAACAAAGGATGTGATATTGAGTTCTTGTTCATTCGGATTTGGTGTCAAACCCAATTTATTAACTACATTTTGCGAAACAAATGTTTGTTGAGAACAACAGTCTATAAGACATCTCACTGGAGTGGTGCTACCCTTACCATTCACTAAGTCCAAAGTAATAGTTGGTAAAAGAATCTCAGTATTTCTTGTTACGTTGTTTGAACAAACAGAATGTCCCATGAAAGTGGCATTTTCTTGATTACCTTTGTTTGGAGGAGGTATCTTTTGCGTTTGAGTACTGTTGTTTGGACACTTTGGTGAATCACACATTGATGAGACATGTCGTAAACTTTTACAAAACTTACAATTGAATCTTAACCTAGATTTACAGTCTTTCTTATAATGTCCCTGGCCAGTACACTTTTTACATAAGTTCAACTGTTCACATGTTTTAGCTCTTGAGTTAAAGTCTGAATATTTGTCACACCCAGTACTACTATGTTCATCACTTGCACAAAATTTGCAATGTGGTGTGTAAGTTGAGGCAGCAGTTACATTAAAGTTCTGTAATGTAGGTGTTCGTGTATTACAGTTGGTCACATTTAATTCTACAGTATCAAGTTTTGTCTGTTTGGCTGTAGCTAGTTGGTCTCTGGGGGCAGTCTTTGGTTTATCCATAGTCTGGGTCTTATTTTGTGTTGCAATATTTCTCAATTTGTAATTAGTTAGGATAGTTGGAAAATGTTTTCTGATATTTTCAAGATTAGGATAATTTTCTCCCGTCTTTAGAACTAAAACATCTTTAACCCTCAAAGGAAGGCACCTAAGAACTATGCCATGTATAATCCAAGATGAAGCTTTAACATCTATCTCATTGCTAACCAGTTGTCCTATAATAGCTTCTAATTTTGAATAAAAAATTTCCATATCACTATGGTTATCTTTTATGGGTGCAAAATCAATAATTTGTTGGATAATTCAAATACAATCTCATCTTTATTAATGTTTACGTTTTAAGAGATCAATAGCTACTTCATATGAATTTCCTATAGCTGGTAAATAGGCTATCAGGTTATAGGCTGGGCCTTTAAGGAAACTAGTTAAGTAGCTAAACTTATCAACAGTTGAAATATAAGGTTTATTACCTATTAAACTCTCAAATTTTTCAATGAAAGATGGGAATTGTACCGTGTCCCCTTCAAATGTTGGTACTAGCAAAGTGGGTAACGTAGCCCTAAATTCTTGTGCTCAGGATTTGGCATGCCACTTAAATTTGGTTGAAAGTTAGCTCTACTTCGATTAAAATCAGAGTAGGTTTATTTGGTGTTAAGTCAGTCAAACGAGATGTAGTCTCCTTATTTGCTGTTCAATTGAGATTACCTGAACATCATTATCAGCGTAAAGGTCTATCAGTTGTTCTTCAGCCATTTCGGATTCAACTAACTCTGAAATACTCTCATCAATGGCTATTATTTCCTTCTTTTGTTTTTCCAATTTAAGAATTACACACTCTAAATCTTCCTTACCTGGTTGTGTAATATTGTTAAAGTGTTCATGGCCTTTGTAACAGCACCCAACTTTCCCCTCTTTTTCTTTTTTAACTTTTTCAATTCCTCACTGTCCATGTTTAAGTCAAAATTGTTTAACTGGGGATCGTAATGAAATAGAGGACAAGAAGAAATTACCAGAGAAGAGAGATCAAATAAATTGAGTAATCAGACAAAACAGTCAAGTTTTAAATTTGGTTTAATCCCCCCCCAAGTACTTATGTGTCACTCAGGTCTAAGCTTATAAGAGAATGAGACTCCTTAAATGTAAATGTTTCCTAGTTAGGCCCTAGGTTGTAGACCTAATTAGGCAAGTTTGTTACTTTAGGCTTGATTAGGTTAGGTTTAGGCTAGACCATTTAGCCTAATTCTGCAATTTTTGTTAAGTAAGGTTAAAGTATGTAAATTCCCCACACAAGGACCACCAATGTGAAAAATGCTCTGTATGAATTGGTCCCCAATTAACCCACCCCTAATATCTCCAGTCTAACTATAGAGTAGATTAAGTCTAGCCTTGTAGGGGTCAGCCTAGAGATTCCGGAAATGGTCCAGAGCGGGCAGATAAATTGAGGTCCACAGTAGGATTCCTCACCCAATTAGGTTAGGGCAATCTACCTTCACCTTTGTTAAGCTATGAGTTGATGCTAGGTCTTAGGCCACAATGTAGGCCTAATTTGTCTGACCCAGCTTAATTTACTGCGTTTACTTCTAACTGGGTTAAAAACACAATTAGTCACTTACTGCTAGTTATTAGGGTCCCTTTTCCCCTTTTGTTTAATTGTTGAGAGCGTACTTGCTGGTGGGGATCTTTTTTCGTTGTCTGTTCTTCTCCCTTCTCTCGTTCCGTCTTGTCGCCCCGTTCCTCGTTTTCGTTCTCCCTTGTCTCCCTTTTCGCGGGGCTTTTTCCACCAGCGTCGTCTTGGTTTTTTCCTCGGTTGGTTGATCGGTAATGTATATCTATTACCGAGCACGCTCTTGTCACACAGTATATAAATACTAGTGTGGAGAATAACTCTGGTGAGCAATCAATTGGTTTCATCCACCCAGTTATTGACATAAAAGGAATTTAATAATTGTTAGATTAACTACCTACCTACTCAGTGAACCATTTTCGTTACCTCCCAACTACCCACACATCAGTTTTCCATAAAATGTATACCTTTGGTGAGGTTCACAGACTTCGAACCAAACTCAGAAAGTTAATGTGTGTGTGTGTGTGTGTGTGTGTGTGTGTTGTAGAAGATGTATGATGCTATGAAACACAATGTTTTAAAACTCAAAGTTTAAGAAATATTTCGTATATGTTTAATTTTACTGAAATTTTGATGGCTTATAATTAGGAGCTATTTTGTAAAATTATTGTATTATAGGTTACACAACATTATGTATTTGTAGTGTTTTGATTATTTTTGATAAGTAGTAGCCTGTATGGAATTTATTTGTTCTTATGTTCATATATAAATTCTGACAATATGATTTTGGGGATGCACTTTGCACTCTCACTACTCCACGAAAAACTCTGCCCTGAACGCAACAGCCGGGTAATAATGCAACAGAGATATGTGAAAAGTGAACGAATTTGAGTTTTACATGCATCCAGCAATAGGATATTCGCATTGAAAAGTTTGTCAAAGAATTTTTATCGCATCATATAGTTATACACGTGCATGAGTTTAGGGAAAAACAGAAAGAATCGCGAAAATAGGCTGTTAAATTATCATTCATATATTAGCATTATAAAAACTAGATGGTTCTACTTGCGTGAAGTATGTGAACTTTTATTTGGCGGTCCTGTTTGTTCATGTAGTTTAGGCCGCGACAAACTTGTCATCTGTTTGTAGGGGTGATCTCTGTTGTGCGGTTTTTGGCTGTTTAGGCTAGAATGATTCCCCTTTATTCTCAAATGTATATTGTAAAAGAGCATGAAGCCATCATCCTACCAGAAACTCTAGTAGATGTATAACTCATAAATTACTAAGTGGGGCTTGATGGGGAGATTCTCAAGTCGTTCCGTTTCCGTCAACATTTTTATTTATCTTTTTTTTTTTTTTTCTAGCGTCGTACGATTGCTTGTTAAGGCTCATACTATGCTCTTACACGCTCACATGTGTGTATTCAAATTCTAACATTCACAGCCCTTATCAGCCCCTACATTCAGAGAGGGTCTTTGGCATGATTCATGCTGGCATGTTTTATCACCGATCGACATCATATATTATGCATGTGTATAATTATCCTTGTAAGCTTTCATTTTTCTTTCTCAATAAACATATAATATTTATTGAGAGAAATTATTTTATTTTGATGGTCGCTAAAGGCCCATGGCGGGACACATGATTTGGACCTGCCTGATTGGCAGAAAACGATGGATGGATGGATGGAAAGGCCCTAATTATATTATTGAAGTGTTAACAGTCGGGGTGTCGGATTGTAGTGGGTGAAGCTTGGTACATTAGGATATGTTCGCTTAATTTAAAGGTTTGGCATTTCACACCTCTACCCTACCCCCTTACCTTTCTAACCATTGCCCTTCTTTTCCATCTATGTTGCGAGATTACTTCAGCTCTGTTCTGTGAAAGTGATATTATGCCATCCACAGCCTATTCTGTCATACGGCTTTTGAAGAATGGGTTACTGTATGCGAAAATTTCATTAATAAAGTATTACTATTTCTATTTTTTTGCTTTGCTAAGTTCTTTCTTTCTTTGGTATATATATATATATATATACACAGGGTGTCCCATAAGTCCGGCATCATAGGAAAAATTATAAAAAAAGGCAAAACAGGAGCTTTTATTTACAGAACGTGCTCAATATGTCCACCATTGTTTTCAATACACAAATTCAGACGTGATACCCAGTCAGCAAGCACACGGTGAATGATGTCAGGAGTAATGGTGTTACATGCCCCAATAATGCGCTGCCGCAAATGTTCAACACTCCTAATTTTCTCTACGTATACCAGCGCTTTCAAGTGGCCCCAGAGATAAAAATCTGGTGGCGTGAGATCCGGGCTTCTAGCTGGCCATTCCACAGGCCCTCGATGTCCTATCCAATGACCAGGGAATTGTTGGTACAGGTATTCCCTTACTTGGGTGCTGTAATGTGCAGGAGCGCCGTCTTGCTGGAACCATGTTGGGAAATTTCCTTCTTCGTTCAAGACACTGGGAAATGCTTCTTTCTTGAGCATACGTAGGTAGGTGCCTCCAGTGACATGTTCATCGAAAAAGAAGGGGCCTATGATGCGATCCTTCCAAATGCCACACCATACCATCACCCGAGATGCACCTTGTTCCTTTGAAGAGGTATACCAGTGAGGGTTGTTTTGAGACTAGTAGCAGGTGTTCTGTCGATTGATTTGTCTCACCATTTCCATAAAAAACAGCCTCGTCACTGAACAGAATTGTGGACGGGAAATTGGCATCCCGAGCATAAATTATGGTTTGTAGAAATAGAAAAATATGAATTTCTCCTATGATGCCGGACTTATGAGACACCCTGTATATATATATAAATATATATGAATGAGGCGGGGTGCTGCAGAGGGGTCGTCCGCAGGTCGACCTTGAAACGTCGTTCGAACTCACATAAAGTAACATACAGTATATATATATATATATATATATATATATATATATATATATCAGGGATGGGAAATCGAAATCTTTTTCGATTCAAATTCGAATCCGATTTTCACGCAATTAGAACTATAGATTCGAATTCGGATTCAAATTTTTCGGTTTTTATCGATTCGAATTTTTTTCCGATTCGGATTATTTCTTTTTCGATTTCGATCCGATTCGAATCCGATTCGGATCCAGGCCTAATTTTTCTTGATTTTTATGAGTTCATTTAATAAAATTATACCTATCATCGTTGTTTTAGTCAAGGGGTGGCTATTATTAATAAGTTTCATTTTTAATAAATAATACAGATAATTCTCAGTCTATTAACGATCTAAGTAATAACTTTAGATTTACTCTTAATAAGGTGCAAAAAAAAATCATTCATATAAGCTAATTTATTAAACAATTAAGGCTCATATATACAAGAAATATTAATTATAGCATACATAAAAATTAAAATATGATAATAATACTTTAAGAAATATATCCACTGTATAGATACAAATTTACAAATTAAAATTAGCCCTGACAACTAAGATATTTTCAATGTTCGAAGGCAAAAGGTTATTTCTTTGAGGAGCGTGTGAAATTGTCACTCTCGGACAATACCAAAATTTAAGGATTAGGATTAGCACCTTAATGGATGGAGTATAGGATTAGTATGATTTTTGTCAGAGCAAACAGATTCTCGGAAAGGTCAGTCTTTACCTGTGGTGAAACCGGAAACGTTAATAAGCCTTATAAGTTATTTATAAGTTATAACCAAATTTTTAAAATCCGGATCCATATTTTTTATCGATTTGAATTCGAATTCGGATTCATCGTTTCTTTTCAATTCGGATCAAAATTTCGATTCAGATCCGCGCCCGTTTTTCGATTCGAATTTTTTTTCGATTCAGATTTCTCAAAAAATATCGATTAATTCCGATTATCGATTCGAATCCGATCCGATTTCCCATCTCTGATATATATATATAAAATAATCTTACAAATCACCAACCCACACATAGCACTATCGCCTACTCAACATGGATTCAGGCCTCACCACTCAACCACGACATTACTCACTAACCTCATACAGCACATCATGAATGGCATCAACTCCAGACAACCAGCTCAACGTACACTATTAGCAACAATAGACATTAGTAAAGCATTTGATGCTATCCCACGCTTCCCTCTCATAAACAAAATATTCAACACAAACAAGCACAATAACACCAAACGGTGGCTGAGCATCTATCTTTCAGGAAGATACTCACATGTCACACTTAATTATAAGTCCAAACACACACATAAACACCTTACAGACAATACAAAACAACGCGCTTCGTATCATTACAGGATGCACTCAAACAATACCAATACAACACCTGCACACAGAAACAAAAATACTGAAAGTTAGGGAACATTTAAACATGAGGAGAACACAATGCATGGCAGCATCGACAACTAACCCACAACACCATTGCCACTACATATACAATCATGCACCGACACCTCACACCATTAAGGTAACACCAGATACTCCATTCCATACCACGCCCCACAGACATCACACAGTAGAGAAAACACACACACACACACACCTAATCCACAAAGCACTGACGCGACTAGGTCCGAATGCGGTCCTAGGTGCGAAGCCGCCACACACTAACAGGTCAGAGATCAGCCTGAGCAGATCGGATCGAGTTAACTTAGTACGATTCTGATGTGGACATCACCCCAACTTACAGACATATAAACACAGCCTAGGCAACCCCAAAGACGACACCTGCCACCTGTGCCAGGACGCACCACAAACAATTGAACACATTATAACAGACTGTACCACTCTAGCACAACATAGAACACAACACAACATCACTAGTGCGCTGAACCTCTGGTCCACTCCGGAGAGGGCGATAAGTTACCTGCGTGCCACCGGCTTGCTCGATCAGGGTGGGCTGATCGGCTAAACAACAACATATATATATATATATATATATATATATATATATATATATATATATATATATATATATATATATATATATCAACCTCGTAGCAGCTCCGTGCGTTGGTCTGTCATCATAAACAGACAATGCTGGAGGGCCTTTTCTTTAGGCCTGGTGAATGAGCGATTTGTTCTCTTATACTCTTTGTCACACATAGCCAGGTAAACCTGGCTCATCTGGTACCAAACTGGGCCAAGCATCTAGTTTTCTTTTAAAAATTTTAACTTTGACCACTGTGACGATTCTGGGGTTCTTTGGAAGCTGGTTAAAAAGTCTTGGCTCCCTTACAACTACACTATTTTCCTTCAGTGATGAATAGATTCCCTGCCGGTCCTTTAATTTGGGGACATATATATACATATACACACACACGAGGGTAATTCAATAAGTATCCGCAATTTTTATTTTCACAATTTTATTTTCACATCTGATAGATTATAAACACATCACTTCTCAACATAGTCTCCCTGTTTCTCAATACACTTAGTCCAGCGATCTACAAGCTTCTAATGCCATCACAAAAGAATGTTTTTGGCTGTGTGCGTAGCCAGTCATGCATCGCCTCCTTCAGGTCATCATCTCCTTGGAATCGCTGACCTCTCAAAGCGTCTTTTAGTGGTCCAAACAGGTAAAAATCCGAAGGTGCGAGGTCTGGACTGAAGGCTGGATGGTCGAGAACTTCAAATTTACGTAAGTTCTTGAAGGCATTTTCTAGTCTTTGCAGCGGTATGAGGGCGCGCATTGTCGTGTAACAGAATAACACCTTCCGACAATCTCCTCTCCGTTTTGTGCGAATTGCTTGCTTTAACTCATTCCGAAGCATGTCAAAATACGATGCACTTGTTACTGTAGTTCCACGCTCTTGATAATGTTCAAGGATAGGGCCTCGTGTATCCCAAAACAGTGTTAGTATAACATAACTCGGAATGAGTTAAAGCAAGCAATTCGCACAAAAGGGAAAGGGAGATTGTCGGAAGGTGTTATTCTGTTACGCGACAATGCGCGCCCTCATACCACTGCACAGACTAGAAAATGCTCATTGCTAACCAAGCCCTGGGGTGTAACATGTCTTTGAAAATGCAGTTCCTGCACTCCAACCTGGCCTTCTTCGCATCAAACCTGGGTGCTGTCAGCGATAGGCATAGTGAATGATTTCATCAGGATATATCAACCACGGAAAAGCGGTACCAAGGAAAATATAGGCGAAAATCAGCTGCAAAACAATTTAGGTAAGATACTCTTCCTTTTTGTTCGAATAAATATATCAAAAGAGTAAGAAAATCTGTCAATTTTCATTTGCATTTCTTACGAAATCCTGCTGTTGAAAAGTATGGCTTAGTAAACTAATGAAAAATTATATTAATCGGCGAGTGCTAGTCCTCTTCAGCATTATAAATCTGCCGTATTAAGTGCTGTCCTGTTGAAAACTAGTGGGAGTTGAAATTAAAACAGCGCTGGTTCGGCAGTATATATATATATATATACAGGGTGGGCGGAAAGTAGCTCCCTATTTTGGATTGGTAAAAAAATACGTATATTATCCATTTATTTCAGAAGAAATAATATGAAAAGGTAGGCATACATTGTAGGTTTTCTCTAAAATTCAATGTGGGCTCCAACTCTTTCCACCAGCTTCTGGAGCCGCCCAGGAATGGCGTCCACTGACTTTAGCAGGAACTCCGGCGGGATGGAGGACATGACTTCCCGAATTCGGTCCTCCAGTTCTTCCAATGTCCTCGGTTTGGTGAGGTAGACTTCTTCCTTTACCCACCCCCAAAGAAAGAAGTCGCACGGTGTCAAGTCGGGGCTCCTGGCTGGCCATTGATGTGGACCACGACGACCCATCCAACGCCCAGGGAAGTGGGCATCCAGCCACTCACGGACAACAAGAGCGAAGTGCGGAGGGGCGCCATCTTGCATAAATATCAGATCGTCGATGTTCTCCCATGTGCTGACAACCGGCCAGACCTCGTTTCGCAACATAGCAAGGTACCGCTCAGCATTCATGGTGTTGCGCAGGAGGAACGGGCCCACAACCTGATCTGAGGTCATACCACACCACACCGTTACACTGAACCGATTCTGCCGTTTTTCAGCGGTAACCGTGCGACTTCTTTCTTTGGGGTGGGTAAAGGAAGAAGTCTACCGCACCAAACCGAGGACATTGGAAGAACTGGAGGACCGAATTCGGGAAGTCATGTCCTCCATCCCGCCGGAGTCCTGCTAAGTCAGTGGACGCCATTCCTGGGCGGCTCCAGAAGCTGGTGGAAAGAGTTGGAGCCCACATTGATATTTTAGAGAAACCTACCATGTATGCCTCCCTTTTCATTATTTCTTCTGAAATAAATGGATAATATACGTATTTTTTTACCAATCCAAAATAGGAGCTACTTTCCCCTGTATATATTATAATATATATATATATATATATATATCGTAAAGAACGACGCTTGTATAGGAGAATATTCCGCGCAAGATGAGAGCGAGAAAACGAAACAAATGAAAAAATGAGGTAACCACCGGGAATCGAACCCGGGATCTTCCGATTGCCGGTCAGATATGATAACCATTACACCACGGGCCTCACTCAATCAAATGCCGTAATTCCTCTACATACGCGCAGAAACCAATGCCCCAAGGGGGCACCTCCCGCATGCCGTACATTATATACATATAAACTGCAAACACGCAGTATAATTAACGTAAAGAACGACGCTTGTATAGGAGAATATCCGCGCAAGATGAGAGCGAGAGAACGAAACAAATGAAAAAATGAGGTAACCACCACGGAATCGAACCTGGGATCTTCCGATTGCCGGTTAGATATGGGGCATTGGTTTCTGCGCGTATGTAGAGGAATTACGGCATTTGATTGAGTGAGGCCCGTGGTGTAATGGTTATCATATCTGACCGGCAATCGGAAGATCCCGGGTTCGATTCCCGGGTGGGTACCTCATTTTTTCATTTGTTTCGTTCTCTCGCTCTCATCTTGCGCGGAATATTCTCCTATACAAGCGTCGTTCTTTACGTTAATTATACTGCGTGTTTGCAGTTTATATATATATATATATATATGAAAATTATTTCACGAAG
Organism: Bathynomus jamesi; assembly: GCA_023014485.1. Classification (NCBI taxonomy): domain Eukaryota; kingdom Metazoa; phylum Arthropoda; class Malacostraca; order Isopoda; family Cirolanidae; genus Bathynomus; species Bathynomus jamesi. The sequence goes on along the minus strand of JAJOZX010000761.1, from coordinate 1,109,995 downwards.
GTAACACGTGAAAAATATTTATGATGAATAAAACCACGAAGGAAAGGAAACACAAAATGGTGCTCAAGCGCTTTCGTCTAATGACATCCTCAGGAACACTGAAGTATATAAAAAGGTTAAGCCTATATATAGGTTACAGAAAAAAAGAAAAATAAATAACATACATACACACACACACATATATATATATATATATACATACATACATATCTATATATACAAATACATACATACATACATACATACATACTATATATACAATAAACAGAGAAGTAAAAATAATAAAAAATTAAAAATTAAAACCTTAAAGGATTACCAATGAGGCGTACAGATTGTAAGGAAAAATATCGATTTTAGCACAAGATCAAAAGGATTATAAAATACAAATTTATACTGGGACTCTGCCGGGTTTTAACACAATGCTGCCTATGGTCAGGTTTCGATTATATAAAAGAAAAAAAAAATAAAATGCAAATTAAAAGTTAATCGATTTTTAGCACAAGATCAAATGGATTATAAAAATACAAATTTATACTAGAACTCTGTCCGGGTTTTAACACATTTCTGCCTATGGTCAGGTTTCGATATATATAAAAAAATAAAATGCAAATTAAAAGTTAATAAAGTAGAAGACAAGTTTACCAAAGATTTAATGTTTTACACTTATCTAAGTCTACTTTAAAGGAATTCAACATAACAGGATCGAGTTGAAAAAGACCTTTGCTTATGTTGAAGTTATTTGAAAGTTGGATAATGGCAGACTCAAGAATATTTCTATTAACAATGTTGCTTGAATGGAATAAAACTGAAGCATTATTCCAATCAATACAGTGGGCTAACTCTGACAAATGGACAAAAAGGGCACTGGACAACTGTCCTGTTCTAACGGAATATTGATGCTGTTTTATACGTGTGTGCAAATCCTTTCCCGTCTGACCTATGTAAAAGGAATCACATTGTTTACAACCAATTTTATAGATAATGCCTGAATTATTGGTAGGGCTATTTTTTACTATGATATTTTTCACAATATTGTTATATGAAAATACTACATTAATATCCAAAAGTTTAAGTACATTAGCAATGCCTAAAAAGCCCGGGAAAAATGGAAGTACTAAAATATTTTTTGACAAAGTACGAGTGTTAATATTGACACGATAGAAAGTTCGTTTTGCCTTGTTGAGACAAGATTCCATAAACGCAGATGGATAACACAAATCACTTCCAATACCGTTGATTTTTTCCAATTCGGCATCGATGTATTCCGGACTGGCGATCCTAAGGGCGCGGAGAAACATTGATGAACTTAATTCCGCTTTTCATGTCCACTTCACCTGCTCTGCCCTACCTTTACGGTCTTATTAAAACCCACAAACCTGGTAACCCTATGCGCCCTATTATTAGCTCGGTGGGCTCTATTACTTATAAACTTTCCAAATGGCTTGTCAAAGTCTTGTCCCCCATTCTCGGAACTATCTCTGATTCACATGTAAAAAATTCCATGGATCTTACGGAAAAATTGAATAATGTACGTACTGAAACTAACGATAAATTGATTAGTTTTGATGTTTGTTCATTGTTTACAAAAGTGCCGATTGACGATATGCTTGACTTTCTCTCCCAAGAATTACATAAGTATGACCTGCCACTACCTTCACACATTGTTTTGGAACTCATTAAGCTTTGCATCAAAGACTGTAAATTCACTTTCAATAACGAGTATTATCAACAAGTTTTTGGGATGGCTATGGGCAACCCCTTATCGCCCCTCCTCTCCAATATTTATATGGAGTTTTTCGAAATTACCTATATTCCGAGAATCTTGGGGGTTGGCATCCCTTGGTTGCGGTACGTCGACGATATTTTGTGTATCTGGCCCATGAATCGTGACCTGGATAGCTTCCTCCTTCAGTTAAATGATCAAGTCCTTTCCATTAAGTTTACTTTAGAAGTTGAGCAAGACAATTCAATCCCATTTTTGGATGTGCGTGTACATAGGGAAAGCCCAGGTTTTAAGTTTAGTATCTATCGGAAAACGACAAACAATTTGTCCTACGTACACTTTTACTCGGGACATGATACCCCCATTAAGAAGGCCATATTTTCATCAATGTTTCTCCGCGCCCTTAGGATCGCCAGTCCGGAATACATCGATGCCGAATTGGAAAAAATCAACGGTATTGGAAGTGATTTGTGTTATCCATCTGCGTTTATGGAATCTTGTCTCAACAAGGCAAAACGAACTTTCTATCGTGTCAATATTAACACTCGTACTTTGTCAAAAAATTTTAGTACTTCCATTTTTCCCGGGCTTTTTAGGCATTGCTAATGTACTTAAACTTTTGGATATTAATGTAGTATTTTCATATAACAATATTGTGAAAAATATCATAGTAAAAAATAGCCCTACCAATAATTCAGGCATTATCTATAAAATTGGTTGTAAACAATGTGATTCCTTTTACGTAGGTCAGACGGGAAAGGATTTGCACACACGTATAAAACAGCATCAATATTCCGTTAGAACAGGACAGTTGTCCAGTGCCCTTTTTTGTCCATTTGTCAGAGTTAGCCCACTGTATTGATTGGAATAATGCTTCAGTTTTATTCCATTCAAGCAACATTGTTAATAGAAATATTCTTGAGTCTGCCATTATCCAACTTTCAAATAACTTCAACATAAGCAAAGGGCTTTTTCAACTCGATCCTGTTATGTTGAATTCCTTTAAAGCAGACTTAGATAAGAAGTGTAAAACATTAAATCTTTGGTAAACTTGTCTTCTACTTTATTAACTTTTAATTTGCATTTTATTTTTTTTATATATATCGAAACCTGACCATAGGCAGAAATGTGTTAAAACCCGGACAGAGTTCTAGTATAAATTTGTATTTTATAATCCATCTGATCTTGTGCTAAAATCGATTAACTTTTAATTTGCATTTTCTTTTTTTTTTTCTTTATATATATCGAAACCTGACCATAGGCAGCATTGTGTTAAAACCCGGCAGAGTCCCAGTATAAATTTGTATTTTTATAATCCTTTTGATCTTGTGCTAAAAATCGATATTTTTCCTTACAATCTGTACGCCTCATTGGTAATCCTTTAAGGTTTTAATTTTTAATTTTTTATTGTTTTTACTTCTCTGTTTATTGTATATATATATGTATGTATGTATGTATGTATGTATTTGTATATATAGATATGTATGTATATATATATATATATATGTGTGTGTGTGTGTATGTATGTTATTTATTTTTCTTTTTTTTCTGTAACCTATATATAGGCTTAACCTTTTTATATACTTCAGTGTTCCTGAGGATGTCATTAGACGAAAGCGCTTGAGCACCATTTTGTGTTTCCTTTCCTTCGTGGTTTTATTCATCATATATATATATATATATATATATATATATATATATACAGGGTGTCCCAGAATTAACTATCTATTTCAATGAAATCGGACAAATTTAATAAAAACTGACATAATTTTGTGTTTATTACTAAATTATGATACAAAAACAAATAGATTTATAAATCATAAGTCAAAACTTTATTGAGAAGTTTCAACATGTGCACCGTCTGTATCTCTGCAAATTTCAAATCTATCCTTAGCGCTGCGAAACACATTTTGAAGCATTTCAGGTGTTATCTCCCGCACTGCCAACTGGATGCGTTCTTCAAGTTCAGCTAAACTATTGATCTTTTGGCGATAAACCTTTGTTTTTATGAAACCCCATGCAAAGAAATCCAGGGGTGTCAAATCCGGAGAACGCGGAGGCCAAGGTCGAGGTCCTCCACGTCCAATCCACCGATTCGGAAGGCGTCTGTTGAGGTATTCTCGAACAATTAGAGCATAATGACATGGTGCTCCATCTTGTTGAAACACAACATTATCAAGAATGCCATCATCAAGAAGCTGTGGTTCGAGAAAATGCTGAAGCATATCAAGGTAGACGGTACCTGTTACAGTTGCTCCCGCAAAGAAGAATGGGCCATAAATTTTGGATTTGGTCATTCCAAGCCACACGTTAACTTTTGGAGAGTCTCTTTGCCACTCTATGACTTCAGACGGTCTTTCATTGGACCAGATACGACAGTTGTGTCGATTGACTTTACCACACGCGTGGAAAGTCGCCTCATCACTGAATAAGATGTTATCCAATACACTTTCATTTTCGATTTGGTCCACAATTTCTGCACACCTTGCTGCTCGATTTGGATAATCCTCTTCATTTAGGGCATGCAGTACTTGAATGTGATAAGCCTTTTTCATCAGTGTCGAACGCAAGATTCTATGAACTGTTGTCTTGGATATGTTGAGTCTTCGATCGGCCTCCCTAACCGAAGTTGTTGGTTCATCCTCAAACAATTGTCGTACCTGTTCGGTACTGTTACGTGCTGTCCTTGGGCGTCCTCTTCCCATCTCGTCGTGTACGGATCCAGTTCGTTTAAATTTGTTCACAAGTTCACGAATCGCTTTGTCTGTAGGACCGGTTCTGTGGAATCTTCTTGTAAATTTTTCTCTGATTTCATTACATTGCATTCCTTTGATACGGGATGTTACAACAAAGATGCGTTCTTGTGTATTCTTTATTAATAGGGTTCTGAAAGAGAATGAAAATAAAACTATGAAAAACTATGAAAAAATTCTGAAAATAAAATTAAGAAAAAAATTTAGAAATTTATACATTTTTAACACATATTAAACATGATAAACATAAATAAAAGTGTGTTTTTAAAAAATTTGTCCGATTTCATTGAAATAGATAGTTAATTCTGGGACACCCTGTATATAATATATATATATATATTATATATATATATATATTATATATGCTAAATATATAATATATATATATATATAAGCAGAAAGCCACAGACAAGAAGGAAAGAAACATCCATCAAGTTGGAAAGGGACTATATTTTGTATATTGCAACGTTTCAAGCACAAAACTATGCTCATCCTCAGGCAAAAATTCTAAAAAGTTAAAAAACAATATTAAAAACCATAATGACATTAACAAAATAAAATAGGGAAAAAATCCACAAGCATTAAAAACAAAGTCACACTAAAAAAATTCTAGAAAGTTACAATTAAAAACCATAATGACTATTATAAAACAAAAGCGAACAATTAACAAGCTTTAAAACAATAAAAGTGACACTAAAAACGAACAATGAATAACAGCTATAAAATACAAAATGTAAAACTCAAAAAACTAAAAATTCACAGGCTATCTTTTAAAACACTAAAAAATTAAAACCCACACTAAAAGGAACACACCTTAAGTCTAAGCAGCACAGATTCCGAGGCAAAACTAAAAAAACAGAAGCATCTAAAACCAAGTAAAGGTTGGTTGTTCAAGATGTTCAGTTTAGACGGAGGGGAACGGATGAAATATCAGAGTTAAGCGAAGGGGAGAGTTTTTTAATATACAGGGATTCTAAAAGTCTTAACGTTTGCTCACACGGAGCGGAATCTAAAATGTTAAAATTAGCTAAAGTTATATCGACTTTGCATAGAACAACATGGCTTCGTATAGCCATAGAACTGACATAAGCCATAGAACTGACAAACCTTTGAAAACTAAAGAAGCTTCAGCTATACGCAGCCATGTTGTTCTATGCAAAGCCGATATAACTTTAGCTAATTTTAACATTTTAGATTCCGCTCCGTGTGAGCAAACGTTAAGACTTTTAGAATCCCTGTATATTAAAAAACTCTCCCCTTCGCTTAACTCTGATATTTCATCCGTTCCCCTCCGTCTAAACTGAACATCTTGAACAACCAACCTTTACTTGGTTTTAGATGCTTCTGTTTTTTTAGTTTTGCCTCGGAATCTGTGCTGCTTAGACTTAAGGTGTGTTCCTTTTAGTGTGGGTTTTTAATTTTTTAGTGTTTTAAAAGATAGCCTGTGAATTTTTAGTTTTTTGAGTTTTACATTTTGTATTTTATAGCTGTTATTCATTGTTCGTTTTTAGTGTCACTTTTATTGTTTTAAAGCTTGTTAATTGTTCGCTTTTGTTTTATAATAGTCATTATGGTTTTTAATTGTAACTTCCTAGAATTTTTTTAGTGTGACTTTGTTTTTAATGCTTGTGGATTTTTTCCCTATTTTATTTTGTTAATGTCATTATGGTTTTTAATATTGTTTTTTAACTTTTTAGAATTTTTGCCTGAGGATGAGCATAGTTTTGTGCTTGAAACGTTGCAATATACAAAATATAGTCCCTTTCCAACTTGATGGATGTTTCTTTCCTTCTTGTCTGTGGCTTTCTGCTTAAATTGAAATTGAAGCTTGCCAGAAGCGGCCTTCACCAATATATATATATATATATATATATATATTTTATATATACATATATATATTTTATATATATATTTTATAAATACAGGGTGTCCCAGAATTAACTATCTATTTCAATGAAATCGGACAAATTTTTTAAAAACACACTTTTATTTATGTTTATCATGTTTAATATGTGTTAAAAATGTATAAATTTCTAAATTTTTTTCATAATTTTATTTTCATAATTTTTTCATAGTTTTTCATAGTTTTATTTTTAGAATGGCAAAGAGACTCTCTAAAAGTTAACGTGTGGCTTGGAATGACCAAATCCAAAATTTATAGCCCATTCTTCTTTGCGGAAGCAACTGTAACAGGTACCGTCTACCTTGATATGCTTCAACAGTTTCTCGAACCACAGCTTCTTGATGATGGCATTCTTGATAATGTTGTGTTTCAACAAGATGGAGCACCATGTCATTATGCTCTAATTGTTCGAGAATACCTCAACAGACGCCTTCCGAATCGGTGGGTTGGACGTGGAGGACCTCGACCTTGGCCTCCGCGTTCTCCGGATTTGACACCCCTGGATTTCTTTGCATGGGGTTTCATAAAAACAAAGGTTTATCGCCAAAAGATCAATAGTTTAGCTGAACTTAAAGAACGCATCCAGTTGGTAGTGCGGGAGATAACACCTGAAATGCTTCAAAATGTGTTTCGCAGCGCTGAGGATAGATTTGAAATTTGCAGAGATACAGACGGTGCACATGTTGAAACTTCTCAATAAAGTTTTGACTTATGATTTATAAATCTATTTGTTTTTGTATCATAATTTAGTAATAAACACAAAATTATGTCAGGTTTTATTAAATTTGTCCGATTTCATTGAAATAGATAGTTAATTCTGGGACACCCTGTATATATATATGTATATATATGCATATAACTGCAATGACCGCGCAGTATATAAATGAATAGAAACGACATAAGTGTTAAGGAACGTTTCCGCACACGAGGAGGAGAGATAACGAACAATGAAAAATGAGGCGAACCGCCCGGGAATCGAACCCAGGGCCTTCCAATTGCCGGTTGGATGCTCTACCATTATGCTACGGACCTCACTCAATCACAAATCGAAATTCTCCCACATAGGGCAGAAACCAATGCCCTGAGAGGGCACCCTCGCAAATCGTCATTGCGAGGGTGCCCTCTCAGGGCATTGGTTTCTGCCCTATGTGGGAGAATTTCGATTTGTGATTGAGTGAGGTCCGTAGCATAATGGTAGAGCATCCAACCGGCAATTGGAAGGCCCTGGGTTCGATTCCCGGGCGGTTCGCCTCATTTTTCATTGTTCGTTATCTCTCCTCCTCGTGTGCGGAAACGTTCCTTAACACTTATGTCGTTTCTATTCATGTATATATATATATATATAATATATGTATATATATATATTAGGGTGTCACTTAAATGCAAAGTTTGAAATTTTCATGCTGACACCCCGCGAATCTATTCCATTGGTAAAAAAAAACATGGTGACTGAAAAATCTTTTTATTTGAATAACTATAAAAGGTCGCCCCCGCCTTCCAAAGTTTAATGCTTGCGCGGCGTCTCCATAATCGTTCATTAGATATCTATATATCTCTATATATGTGTGTGTGTGTATCTGTGTGTGTCTGAATATCTGAGAAATAAAGTGAACAATACTTAACGATTCACCGTTTCTCATTTCAGCTACGTGATTTCTGGTGATGGAAACCCGGAAGTATATATACCTATTAGGGGCAGCGGTTGATGAGGTGAAAGGATGCAAGCTTCCTTCCTACAGGCAAGCATTCGGTTACTTCCTTTACCTTCACCATGAAAAGAAAATGACAATACGTGACGCGTTGAGGAAGTCACTTCGAGCAGTGATGTCCTTCTGGGAGAAAGCTCACATTCCAACCAGACTCGAGACACACTGCGTCAGCAAACTGGATAAAGTCTTCGAGGAGTGGAAAGGACTCAAAAAACACGCCTCAAGGACGAGCGATTCACACAAGACGAAAGAAAAAGAATTCATTGAACGCCTCGATCGTCTCTTTGACATCGCCCACGCTGATTGTGAGAAATTAGTCAAGTACCCAGAGGATTGGGAGTTCCTTCAGCAGCAGCGCCAGAAAGGACATCCAGGTTCAATGGCAGGTTTGGACATGACCCATCAGCGCCAAGTCAAAGATTGTACTCGACGTCGGGAGGAAGAGGAGAAACGAAGAAAGCGATCAGCAGCTGAAATGGAGGCAGTATCCAACGAAGCGGTTTTGGAGTCCTGATCCTCCAGCTCAGATGATAGCGAAGAAAAAGGAGCATGTGGTGGTTCGTTAGCGTCTAAACAAAGAGCAACGAAGAACATCATGACATCGGAATTGGCGGCAGCGCTTGATCGCACGCAACTCTCGTCAAGAAAGGCCACATATCTGCTGTTTGAGGCAGCTTCCAGCTTAGGGCATGATGCTAGCGACTACAACATCAATCGTGGATCCATTCATCGTCAGCGTGAAAAATTCCGTACCCTTAAGGCTCGGCAACTGAAGAGCGAGTTCCAAGGCAATAGTCCGTTGACTGTTCACTCGGACGGAAAACTCATGCAAGATCTGACGTCACGAGAATATGTTGACCGCTTACCTATTCTTGTATCTGGCTCCGGGACAGAGCAGCTCCTCGGGGTGCCAAAACTTCTGTCAGGAACCGCGCTGGCACAAACAAATGCCATCATAGATTGCCTGAATGAATGGGGAGTGACCGATCATGTCAAATCTATGTGTTTCGACACAACCGCGACAAACAGAGGCCACCGTGGAGGAACTTGTGTTCTTCTGGAAGAAAAAGTTGGACGTGACCTGTTACACTGCGCGTGCAGACACCATGTACAGGCGGCATTCGCAGCATCGCTAGATTCAGTATCTACCGGTCCAGAAATTCTGCTTTTCAAGCGCTTCCATGATTATTGGACCCGCATTGACCAGCAACAGTTCCAAACTGCGGACACAGATGCGTTCACCAAAGCAGCTATTTTTAAGCATAGAACGGAGCTCATTGAGTTTGCAAAATCACAAGCACTTCAAGTTCGTGATGACTATCAGGAATTCCTCGATCTTTCCGTCATCTTTCTTGGAGGAGTTCCATACAAGGGACTAAACTTCCGCGCCCCTGGTGCTATGCACCGGGCGAGATGGATGGCTAAGGGGCTCTATGCCATCAAGATCTGGCTCTTCCGAAGACAGTTTAAACTGACGAACACTGAGGAACGCGGAATTCGAGATATCTGCCTCTTTTCTGTTCTAGTTTACATGAAAGCGTGGGCAACAGCTCATCTGTCCATCGAAGCTCCGCTGAATGATTGGGAATTGATGAGGACGCTCCTTCGATACCGCACAAGAAGATCTCTGATGGTACCACCAAGAAGCTGTCTGCGCACCTGTGGTACCATTCGGAGGAGGCAGTGGGTCTGGCGTTCTTTGATGAGAGGATATCGATGGAAGTGAAGTGCAGCATGGTTGCAGCGTTAGATCAAGAAGCCCCTCACATGCCGCCAAAACGACCTTTGGTTCTTGATACTATGTTCCTCAGTGACAGCAAAGGACTGGAGCAACTGATCACAAAGAACACCCGAGGATTCTTCTCAAAACTTCAGTTGCCAGATTGCTTTCTGCTCCACCATCCCAGTTCATGGACGTCAAACTCTGAATACGTGCAAGCTCGGGATGTGGTCTCCAAACTTGCAGTGGTGAACGACAGAGCAGAACGGGCCGTGGCTCTGGTGAAGGAGCTGAACGGAAAGTTGACAGTGAAAGAAGAACAGCTCCAGTTCCTCGTTCAAGTTGTCACTGACCACAGAAAGCAACACCCAGCTCCGAACAAATCAGCATTAGTGAGGACGCGAAAGAACTAATCACTGATCAGCGTATGAGCACCAATTATTCTGCTACTGTATATGTATTTTATTTCTCAAAGTTTTGCTTTTGTTGCTTCTCCATTTTGTACCATTATTCGCCAAATTATGTCTTCTATTTTGATTATATAATAAACTGTTTGTATTCTTTGCGTTTTTAAGTGTCTTACTTTCGTTATTTCACCAAATTGCCTTGTTTTTTATTATCTGGTTCGGCCCAAGCTGTGAACATTGAACAGCTTGTTGACGTCAACAAATGGGTCTTGTTTTCAGTGACGAGGGCGACCTTTAAATGATGACCAATCAGGACCAAATTTCTCTTCCGTATGTTTTACACCAAATGGAACAATTTTAGGGGGTGTCATAGGAAAATATCCATCGTTTAATTTTCCCCCTATTACCTATTGACACCCTAATATATATATATATATACATATATAAATATATATAAATAAACTGCAAACACGCAGTATAATTAACGTAAAGAACGACGCTTGTATAGGAGAATATACCGCGCAAGATGAGAGCGAGAGAACGAAACAAATGAAAAAATGAGGTACCCACCCGGGAATCGAACCCGGGATCTTCCGATTGCCGGTCAGATATGATAACCATTACACCACGGGCCTCACTCAATCAAATGCCGTAATTCCTCTACAAAGGTGTTTGTGGGGCAAGTGAAGATCATGAGTTTTTCAATACCTCACAGTACTATGGGGGGCACCGCTCGGCAGAGGAATCTCTTTAAATGGGGTGTGTAAGGACAGAGAGTATCCCCTAACCCAAGATGCTGCCTCCCTATATCCCACAAACTTCTGTTGAGCTGTGGGATCTATCACCACAAAGCCTTAATTTTACTATATATATATAATGTTATAATGTTCCAGACCAACAAAGACCCTACGATCCACTCATGGCTGGTCTACCTAACTGTGTTCGTAATTGTGTATTGTGTATGTCCTCCGTGGTGGCGGAGGGACCTACAATTTTAAGTGGTTCCGACCACAAGAACATAAAAATTTATGTAACACTGTCCGTACATTGGCAACGAACCAATTTTTGCAAAACTTAATAATTATCAATTTAAAACTAATTAATTATCGATTTAAAACTAAATATAGTCTCTGGATCCAGAGATCAGTCATAATAGACTACTATCCAAATATGTTACACTCTATATCTATTTATAACCGACATGCAAATATATCAATCCAAAGAATCCAGTCAATTTCATTACGGTATCCATCAATACTAGTACCTTGCCAACGAAAAATAAGTCACGGTCCATAATCGATTGCGGACCAAGTCAAAATTTACAACCATATACATTACATATATATACTTAGGAGGAAAAGTGTAGGTGTGGCTGTAAAGACTGTACATAGGGTGGATCACTTTTCACTTTTTTTTAAAAATTATAGCTGGTCAAAGTGTTTCCCATGATTTGGTTCAGTGGAAGTACAATGACACCATTTTTACCAAACTCGATCAATATTTAGGGGTCGCGCATCGACCTTGAAAATTTCAATTTTGGAAATTTGGCCAAATTGACAATTTTTTACTGAATAAAGATAAATCATCAAATGACCATATTTTCTTAATCCTCTCAGTGAAAGAAATCCTCTCAGATACTTACCAAGTTGATAGGACAAGTGGTTTAGAAGTTATACTCACCTTGAGATAGCATTAAAATTTAAAATAACGTATTTGTCTCCGTACCTCCATATGCTGTCTGCCATTGTCTGCTTTTTAGGATAAGATAAAACGAATAAGGAAAGATCATATGTATTTTGTATTAAAACGGTTTACCGATATCACTAAAGGCACTTACTCCGGTGCCCCTAACTAGGTTCAAAAACTGTATGAATCGTGGTTAGAACACACGTCATCTTAAGGCGTGCGCCATGTACTCTCTCTGCTAACTCCCTTTCCCTCTGCGCTACGTCATCTTGGCAAGTGACGACTTCTTGGAGTCACTGAGTTCTTTCCGGCTCTTTTCCACGAGCTGAAGAAGACCCTGCAGCTGTGACTCGTCTTTTGTGACAGTGTTCGCGTAATCTTCTTTCAGTTTTATCCCTCTCTCTGCCACGTCGTGGTAACTTCAGATGCGAGATGACATTCTTCAGATCACAGTAGTTCTTATCTTGATCCCACTTATTCACCGGCAGAGTGAGCCACGTAGACGCGCACACCTGCAGGCCTGTGAACACGAACCACGATGACTCATCGATCAGGTCCGGAAGGCGCGTCGTGTCATCAACCGAGACGTTGTCATACTTGAAGTCCTCGGGCACAGCGAGGCGGCACAGCTTCTTTGCCATCTCGTGCTTCACAGTGTCTTCCACTTTGTCACTGCAGAGGGCGAAAACGACGTCTGAGGCCTCAGATACCACAAGTGCCGCCTGATCACTGCCAGTGAAGCCTCTGCAATCTCGCGATCCACAGCCCTGTACTGCAGAAGACGCTGGTACAACACAAGGTCATTCAGCGGGGCATCAGCTGCGACAGGAGCCGCCAGCCAGGCAGGTGCGTAGAGGAGTGCAGTAAATAGTACCACTCTCTGAAGTTTCTGTACCAGCTCGTCGTCGAACTCCAGCTGACCGCTGAACATTAGGAGCTTCGTGTAGTAGATGATCTGAAACGAATACGCACTGTGATGTATAAATACCGATACCACTCCATATAAGTTTGTTTAATGGTAAATTATTTCTTATTTTTTTCTGGTAGGGACTTCAAATGGCTGTTTGCAGAAGGCAATACAATATTTAACTTCTAATTCAAAATACCAACCTGGCCATCCACCTCGCATGATGGTAGGCTCCTGGCGCATGAAGTGTGTGCCACGACGTGGCTGGGCCCGAGTACAGGAGTGTAATCTCCGCAACTTCTCGGTAGTCTTCTCTGACAAGACCAGAAGCGGTGCCGAGGAACTTGACTGCCTCATCTCGGAGCTCCATCAGCCACGTCACCTCCGCCAAATGCTCGATCTCCAGCTCGCGATAAGTCGAGAGGTCGAGCTTGTCCCACCTGAAAGGGGAGTTATGAAAATATTGCATGAAAACGACTGAAGTTTCCCTTTTCGACTGCTATTAACAGAAGGACGCTGATATCTCAATTGCTCTGAAGGCAAAAAATCATTGGAGAAAACAAATGCGCCTTAGACTTGAAATTCACCTTCTCCTCAGATACTGGAACAAAGGTTCAGTTGGTGCTGTGGTTCTTCCAAACCCGGTGATGACCACTGCCCCCACGATGAGCTCCATAACATGATGGCGTCAGCCCAGCTGGAAGAGCGGTTTGCCAAGCATGTTCTCCAGCCGGACCCATTTTGGGTCTCCCATTTAAAGGTGTTTGTGGGGCAGGTGAAGATCATGAGTTTTTCAATACCTCACAGTACTATGGGGGGGCACCGCTCGGCAGAGGAATCTCTTTAAATGGGTGTGTAAGGACAGAGTATCCCCTATAATATATATATATTATATATATATATATATATAAAATGTGTATAATATATATAAAAAAAAAATATATATATATATAAAATATATATATATATATAAAATTATATATTATATATATATATAATTATATATATATATATATATAATATATATATATATATATATGTGTATAAAATATATATATATATATATATATATATATATATATATATATATATATATATATATAAAATATATATATATATATATATATATATATATATATAAAATATATATATATATATATATCGTAAAGAACGACGCCTTGTATAGGAGAATTATCCGCGCAAGATGAGAGCGAAAGAACGAAACAAATGAAAAAATGAGGTACCCACCCGGGAATCGAACCCGGGATCTTCCGATTGCCGGTCAGATATGATAACCACTACACCACAGGCCTCACCCAAACGAATGTCGTAATTCCTCTACATACGCGCAGAAACCAATGCTCCAAAGGGCAATCGGAAGATCCCGGGTTCGATTCCCGGGTGGGTACCTCATTTTTTCATTTGTTTCGTTCTTTCGTTCTCATCTTGCGCGGTTAATTCTCCTATACAAAGCGTCGTTCTTTACGTTAATTATACTGCGTGTTTGCAGTTATAATGTATATATATATATATGATGAATAAAACCACGAAGGAAAGGAAACACAAAATGGTGCTCAAGCGCTTTCGTCTAATGACATCCTCAGGAACACTGAGCACCATTTTGTGTTTCCTTTCCTTCGTGGTTTTATTCATCATAAATATTTTTCACGTGTTACCTTCGTGAAATAATTTTCATATATATATATATATATATATATAAATAAATAATTATACCATTACTTATTCGGACTATAGTGGATTTAATTTTCCCAGAATAGTTCTTTGTTCCATGCATGGTTTGTGTGTACCATGAAAAAGCCTCAGGAGACCATTCTGAGTTCAATCCTACATATATATACAGAAATCGGGCGCTACTTCTGACTCACCCTGTATATATATATATTATATATATATATATATATATATATATATATATTGTTGTAACGCCAAATTTGTGTGCCGAAATCTCTTAAGAAAAGAGGAGCAGAAATTTTAGTTTTAAGATTTTGTTGTTTAAATCTCTAAAGGAAGGTACTTTAGATTATGGTTACTGAAGAATATCAATAGGTTTCTTGTTACAGGGTTAAAAATAAAAATGTTTCAGATTGTTTAACGTTCGTTCGATTTTTATTTTTGTATTCTCACGTTAATGGTATAACCTAGGACATCCTCCGGTAGAGATTTATGGTAGGTCGAAGAGCGGCCTTAGCTTCAAAGATAGGTGAAAACAAGCTGGCCGGGTGCAGATGTAAAATTGCTTGTTTTCTCTTCGCTTCGTGGTTAAACTTTTGTGAGACAGACTTCGAATCCACTTGTTAAATTGGACCATGACGTTGGTCATAAATTGGAGAAACCAAGTAGCTTCGAAGAAAGAACTTTATTTTAGTTGATTTTTAAGGAAAAGGAGGAGCTTTGTTTTTGGAAGGGAATGTCAATATCCAATCCCTAGTGGCACGTAAAATGTCGTAAAATGTCTCTGTTTCCGCAACTCTATACCTGGATATGCTCACCAATTACGCCATCCCCCAGCTGCAGGACAGGCAGCCAACTGTCATTTTCCAACAAGATGGGGCACCCCCTCATTGGGCGCATGTTGTTCGTGAAACTCTCGACGCAACATTTCCAAATCGATGGATTGGCAGGGACGGGCCAATCCCATGGCCCCCAAGATCAACAGACATTACCCCGCTGGATTTCTTTCTCTGGGGTCATGTTAAAGATTTGGTTTATGCAACAGTTGTTCCAGATATCAGGACATTACGGATGCAATTGCAACAGTTAACCCACAAATGTTGGAAAATGTGTGGCGTGAGTGTGAATACCGTTTAGACATTTTACGTGTCACTAGGGGGGCACATGTGGAAGCTTATTAAGTTCATTAACTATGTATCAAAACTTTGTATGTTTATCTACTTATGATTAAAACTGTGTTTGAGTACGAGTGTTTATTTAAAAGTTATAGCATGCTTTAATCAGGGTAATCATTTATGGACACCCTATATGTCTATATTTATTTGGGCACAATTCAATTATTACGGAAATATGAAAACTAAGCGATGTGAAGGAATGAAAGAAACACCTTATTAAAGATACTAAAAACGCGAATATATTTTATAGATTGCTCTGAATAAGATTTTTAGAGTTCAGCGTTAAAATATGATAAAATGTTCCGTTTTCTTTGTAGCAATATTTAACGAAGAAGTGATATGTCGATTTAAACGTTTAACGGTGTTAATTCAAAGTTGACGGTAAAATGGGAGCCAATATTATTATTATCAATGAACTATTTTGTATTACTTGATGCATCTAGAGTGTTTCGCCCCTTTTTAATTTTGAATAAGGTGATTTATTAAAATTTACTTTTTCTTATGCGTTATTACCACGAATTTTTCAGCATGATGTATTAATATCTTTCATCGTTTAAAAAAGTCATGACGCATGATATTTTAAAATCTAATGCAGGTAATTTAAAGTTGTACTGCACAGAATTTGGTGTAAGTTGTGAGGTGATACATAAGTTTGCTGCTAGCATATCTTAATTTTCATTTTACAAATATAATATAACCTTGAATAACAGTTAATACAGTTTAGCTATCTGAACTATAGGCCTGTTGCAATGAAGGAGTAGAGAATTTGGGTTTTGTGTTTTTTTTTACAGTACTGTGTGTATATTATATATATATATATATATATATATATGTATATGTCGAGCGGGTTTCTTTGTGCCGCTCGAACGTTGGAGACGACGATGGACTCGAATTCCGGATGTGGTCCCTTCGTTGGAAGCGAGTTGTATCCGGAGGATAATTGACAACGTCACTCTTGGGTTACGAGAACTCCGAAGAAAAAAAAAACTTTTGGTGGGGGGGTCACGTTTCAAGTGCTTCCTGATTTCTTTTCACAAAACACGGTGGAGACTTCGGGAGAAAACTGTATGACGAGATATATGTCTGTATTGAGTTACATGGCGAATAGAAACAACGAAGTTCACTATTACAGGATTTTTATTAATTCACTTCAATTTCACATTCTTTTAATGGGAAAAAATAAATTTGTTTAAATTTACGAAGTGAAATTTAACTGAGTCGCAATGTAAAAATATCTTAAAATTAGTTAAGAAGCACAATGAACAAAGTACACGATTTCTTTTCTTAAGTACAATCTGCGGCAGAGTTTGAGTATTTATAAAACGGGTTTAATTAGATTAAGACGAGGTAGTGCCACTGCACAGTTAATCACAGAGCTTGCGTGGTTGGGAGTAACAAGGGAGCAAAGACCTCGTTGCCAGTGCTCTCAGGGTTTTTAAGACCTCGGGGTAGGCGGAGATGAGGTAAACTAAGGGTCACCCTCTTACGGGAGGAGTTTATCAGCAAGCGCCTATGATAGTTCTTTATATTCAGATTTGGCTGGAGATAAATTTAATTTACAGCCGCGAGAGTTCCGGGGATGACCCAATCAAGATTGAAATAGTTTCTTGCGGAGTCTACATTTTTCTTTTGATAATAAAGCACAAGTGTAGTGCCTGGAGGCGCCAGGATGGCGGCGTTAAGGTAGGTTTAAGCCCCTACAAAAGGAAATCGGTTGGAAAGGAAATTATAGAGCGCAACTGAATTTTATAGTCGAGAAAATCAATTTAAGTGATTTTATAAGAGGATAAATACTGATCAAAGGCAGCTGAAATTTGGTGTGTAATTGGGTAAGAATAAGAGAAGACGGGCGGTATATAGGTTGACACAATTATGCTTTATCTATGGGAATAGTAAAAGAAGTTTAGTAAAATTTAACTAATCAAAGAAATGAAAAAATGAAGTGTTTACAGACGCTCACTTTGCATGGCGTGATGCTGACGGTGCCGGAGATGGGAGATCGAAGAATTCATGCGATAAACATGTTTTCATATACGAATCGCATTTAATGATTTATTTTGAGACTACAGGGAGGATTATTTGAGATTACCTGGGATTACATGGGGTTACAAGGGGTTACTCCGGATTACGTGGGGTTACTCTCCATATGAAAGATTACACACTCTGTGATGTCATAACTAAGGAATTTTTAACATTACAGTAGAACGCAATTCGTCAGAGACGAACTTGTTTTCGACCGTAGAGTTTTTTACTACGGGACAAGGGACATATGTATATCTTCCTTCGCCCAAACAAGTTTGATGAATCGTCTCGGACTTTTACGTCAGAAATACAACAATAGTTACTCGTATTATTGTATAATAAAGGTTAAGAATTTAATTTAAGATAAATAGTTAATTATGATAATAATAACAATAACAATGATTATTATTATTATTATTATCAATCATTGTTGGAGAAAATAAAATTTATTTACTAGTCTGAAATGAGGCAATGTGACAGAAATGCCATATATATATATATATATACACATATATATATACACACACACACACACACACACACACTTTGTGTTACTTTACAGGACCGAAAAGGACCATTTTCATTAATGTGGCCTTTCTTATGAAATAAAAGCTACATTACTTCTACATATGGTAAAATATATGAAATATAATTTCTTGTAAAAGAAAATACATTAATATAACGGACATACTTTCTCAGAGTTGTACTATTTTCTAGAAACTGTCTAAAACTGAGGTGGATGTAGACTTTTGAACGCTACTCTAAATATACTTACTTACTTTGTGTTACTTTGTGCGAGTTCGAACGAGGGTCGACCCCTCTGCAGCATCCAGCCTCATTTGCGGGATTTGGTGAACGAGGGAATTGCTGTCTGATCTCCTCCTGCCCTCGTAGCCAGCCACACATGACTGGTCAGGGACTTTGCACAGGAATCTCTCCAGATGGTTCTTGAAGTTATTCAGGTCGGTGTGCTAGAGATTCCTTACTTCTCTAGGTAGGGCATTCAAGAGCTTTGGGCCTCGTATTCAGGGTATTTTCCATCCTCGATTTCACGATTTCATGGCCCCTTGTCCCACAGCAGCTGGGACTGTACAAAATCTGCCTCTTCTCTCATTCCAGTTTGTTTCTATTTCATTTCTAAAGTTAGGGACAAAGCCCTCAAGTATTTCCCATATGTATATTATTGTGTACCGCTCGCGCCTTCTTTCGAGAGAGTAGAATTTCAATGATTGTAGTCGAGACCAGTAGTTTTTAGACGTAAAAGTCAGTTTGCAATGTCTCGTTTTCTGTATGGGTTTGTGAGTACTGAGCAATACTCAGTATTGGTAGGACTAGGCTCTTCCATAATTTGAGCATGATGTTTGCTTTTCTGCTGCGGAAGTTCCTCCAGATGATTCCCATTATTTTTCTAGCCGTTGTAATTTTGATGTTGTAGTGCTCTCTGAATTCTGTATCCGACGACATTATTACTCCAAGATCCCTGACTTGTAGATTTGTTGTTATCTGTTTGTCTTGCAGAGTTTTGTACCTTTTATTCTGCAGCTCCTTTTTATTACCACATCTTAGAAGTTGGAATTTTTCTTTGTTGAACTTCATATTGTTGTCTTCTGCCCACTGGAATAATGTTTTAATGTCGTTTTGTAATTTTCTTATGTCACCCTTGTTAAATATTTCCTTACATATCTTTGTGTCATCTGCGAAATATGATATAATACTGTCCTTAATATCTGCATCAATATCTGCAATCATTATTATGAACAGCAAGGGAACTAATACTGTCCCTTGTGGGACACAGCTCACGACTTCCGAGACTTCGGATTTAACACCGTTTACCACCACTCTTTGTGTTCTTTGCGCAAAGAAATTAAATATCCATCTTCCTAGCTTTCCAGTAATTCCTGTATTCTTAAGTTTGTGTATTATGATTCCATGGTCACATTTATCGAAAGCTTTAGCAAAGTCCGTATATATTACATCTATGTTTTGTCCTCGACACAATGTTTCCAATATTTTCGCCTTGTGATCTAGTAGCTGTGATAGACATGATCTTCCAGCGGTGAAGCCATGTTGAGTTGGGTTGTACAAGTTATTTTCTTGTAGGTAGTAGGTAGTTTTGTCTCTAATTATACGTTCAAAGAACTTTATAAAGTGTGAGGTGAGAGCCACTGGCCGATAATTCTTGGGCATTGCTCTGTTACCACCTTTAAATAAGGGGACAATGTTCATGTTCTTTAAGAGTGGAATTTTTCCTGTGTCGAGTGATTTCTTCCATAGTAAGTATAGCGGTTTGGCAATACTCTCTCTGCTTTTTTTCAGAAACGTGGCACTCCATGTGTCTGGCCCTGGCGCTGAATTTTCTCGCATCTGTGATAAAGCCTTAATTACATCTTCCGTGAACTCGAGGTCCCATTAATAGGTTTGTGCCGGAATTTGTTCTTGATTGATTTGTATGTATGTCGAAAAATTCGTCGGTGTTTTCCACTTCCATCTCGGACTTAGGGGTGATAAACACAGAGTTAAATTGTTCCCTAAGCAGTTCTTATTTTTTTCGGGTCATTTGTGTATTTGGCCTCCCCTTCTATCAACGGACCAATACTCTCCTTACACTGCATTTTCCTTTTCGCAAACGTGTAGAAGTATTTTGGGTTATTTTTTTGTTTTCTGCTACCTTGTTGTCCTCCTCGTTTGTCTTATGTATGAATGTTTGCTTTAGGTCCATTTCTATTTCGCCAAGTTTCCTCTCTAGTTTGAGTCTCGTTGCATCAGTTCTGCATTTGTTGAGATGTTTGACAGTTTGTATTCGTTGCTTGAATTGTGTCCTGATTTTCCTCTCGAGCTTGCTACGTTTTCTTTTCTCTCTCTCTAGAATATATTTCAGTATTATAGGTTTGGTTTCAGTCTCTATTATACATAGTATTTCCTGTGGAATCTTCTCGTAAAGTAGCATTTCCCAATTTACTTCCTTTAAATCTTTATTTACGTTTTCCTAATTTACTTTCTTTGAATTTATGTTTAAGCCTTCAAATATTCCTTCTGACTCTCTAGGATACGTTTTCGGACCTATGGGTGCTAACTTCAATTGTATATCGTTGAGGTTATGGTCGGAGAACTTTGTGTGCTTTAATGTTTTATTTATTATTATCTCGTTGTTATTTGTCAAGATTAAATTCAAAAGTTCTCTTTTCTTGTGGTTTCACAGATTTCGTGGGTAAGGGCGTAATGTTTCATAATATCTAATATCATTGTTTCTTGGGTTCTATCATCTTTAGTAATGTTGCCATGAAACTTCGACATATTTTAGTTTGTCATTTTTCTTCGATGTTATGAATGGGAAATTAAAATCTCCGAAAAATAGAATATTTGTTGCTGGAGTTTCAGGTAATTTAATATGCTTTCTATTTCATTTGTAGCAAATTGGAATTCACTTTTTGTGGTGTTTGGTGGTCTGTAGATATTCATAATGGTTAGGTTCAGTTCTTTTACTTCTAATATAATAACTTCGACTGTGCTGTTTGATTTGTTTACCTTCACTTCACATGTGTGTTCTTCACGTAGATGCAACATAGCTAATTTCGTGAAATAATTTTTCATATATATATATACATATATACGGTATATATATATATATATATATATATATATATATATATATATATATATATATATATATATATATATATATATGTATATATATATATGATAATAATAATATTTGCTGATCATGATGATTGCAATATTACTTCTTTACTATACGAATTTTACCGGATTGAAATATATAAGCTAACCCTATATTAGATAAATGAAATATAATTTAAATTAAATTAGTTAATATTTTCTGGATGTATTTCGTAATACAAATATTAGAACAAAACAAATTTTTTTTATAAGTTAACTGTAATTATTTTTTAATATTATTTGTAGTATTTTGTGTGGTATCGGCATTAACTTCTATTAAATCGAAACGATGAACCTACACTCAGTTGGCAAAAAATTATTTTCAAGGCCTTCTGCAAAAATATTGGCGTGCCCAATTTCTGTTGTATGTTTTGAGACTTTACACGTCTTCGTATAGGTCAATTAGGTTGTCTTTCGAGTATTATGGAATTTTAGTTTAAGGTTTTTCCTATTTAAGGCAAAATAATCTCAAATATTCAGATTGTAAGGCTCGTTTGTCAAGCTCATATTGCCATAACGCCACGATCGACGTTTTAGGGTTAAAGAAAGCTTAAATCTTTACTATTTGTTAGGCATTATACTTGCAGTTCTTCTACTTATATTCATAATATATACGTTGTTTTCATTTACTAGTATATATATATATAATATACATTCAACTGCAAAGAACACGCAGTATAAATAACGTAAAGAACGACGCTTGTATAGGAGATATTCCGCGCAAGACGAGAAAGAGAAAACAACAAATGAAAAAATGAAGTACCACCTGGGAATCGAACCGGGATCTTCCGATTGCCGGTCAGACGCGATAACCACTACACCATGGACTTCACTCTTCCAAATGCCGTAATTCCTCTACATACTCGCAGAAACCAATGCCCCAAGGGGGCACCTCCCGCATGCCGTAACATTATATACATTCAACTGCAAAGACACCAGTATAAATAACGTAAAGAACGACGCTTGTATAGGAGATATTCCGCGCAAACGAGAAAGAGAAAACAACAAATGAAAAAATGAAGTACCACCTGGGAATCGAACCCGGGATCTTCCGATTGCCGGTCAGACGCGATAACCACTACACCATGGACTTCACTCTTCCAAATGCCGTAATTCCTCTACATACTCGCAGAAACCAATGCCCCAAGGGGGCACCTCCCGCATGCCGTAACATTATATACATTACGGCATTTGGAAGAGTGAAGTCCATGGTGTAGTGGTTATCGCGTCTGACCGGCAATCGGAAGATCCCGGGTTCGATTCCCAGGTGGTACTTCATTTTTTCATTTGTTGTTTTCTCTTTCTCGTCTTGCGCGGAATATCTCCTATACAAGCGTCGTTCTTTACGTTATTTATACTGCGTGTTCTTTGCAGTTGAATGTATATAATGTTACGGCATGCGGGAGGTGCCCCCTTGGGGCATTGGTTTCTGCGAGTATGTAGAGGAATTACGGCATTTGGAAGAGTGAAGTCCATGGTGTGTTTGGTTATCGCGTCTGACCGGCAATCGGAAGATCCCGGGTTCGATTCCCAGGTGGTACTTCATTTTTCATTTGTTGTTTTCTCTTTCTTGTCTTGCGCGGAATATCTCCTATACAAGCGTCGTTCTTTACGTTATTTATACTGCGTGTTCTTTGCAGTTGAATGTATATAATGTTACGGCATGCGGGAGGTGCCCCTTGGGGCATTGGTTTTGCGAGTATGTAGAGGAATTACGGCATTTGGAAGAGTGAAGTCCATGGTGTAGTGGTTATCGCGTCTGACCGGCAATCGGAAGATCCCGGGTTCGATTCCCAGGTGGTACTTCATTTTTTCATTTGTTGTTTTCTCTTTCTCGTCTTGCGCGGAATATCTCCTATACAAGCGTCGTTCTTTACGATATATATATATATATATATATATATATATCAGAAACCTGACGCTTGCAGAAGTGGCGTGTTTTAAGTTAAAACTAACGGGGACCGCGAAACCGGACACACCGGAACGCTGGCAGAACGTGACGGAATTTTGTGTAAAAAGAGCCATGAATTTTTTTTCCTACTCAGTCTACATGTTCAAAGCGTCCCAATTCTGCCGGACCAAATGCGAGCATACTACTCCCCTCTCACCTATACAGTATTAGCTAATTTATACCAGTATATGGAATTTTTTTAAAGCAGAATTTTGCTTACTATTGTTAATTTTAGCCTTGTTTGGTATCGGTATATAGATAATGTTTTATGCCTTTGGCCTAACAATTTGGATGTTGACTTATTTCTTGGGAGGCTCAACAGTTTAGTCCCATCTATTAAGTTCACTGTTAAAAAAGAAAATGATGGATGCTTATCTTTTTTGGATCAAAAAATTCGGAGATGTTTGAATCAGTTCAAATTTTAAGTGTTTCGTAAGCCTACTAATAATAACTCTTATGTGCATTTTTATTCTGACCATCATCCCTCGATAAAATCTTCTACTTTCTCTGATATGTTTCTTAGAGCATTGAGAGTTGTCAGTTCTGAATTTTAAGATTCCGAGTTATGCAATATCATGAATATTGGTACTAAATTATGTTATCCTATTTCATTTCTAGATAACCGCCTTAAGAAAGCTAAGAATAAGTATTATAATAGTGTAACTGTAAAGGAACTTGGGCATAAAAATATCCTTAGCCTACCTTAGCATGTTAATTTTAAATATCTTTCGACTTTACTTAAAGCAATTGGTATCAACGTAGTCTTTAAGTATAATAATACTGTTAAATCACGCTCAATAAAGAATAGTCCGGATAATGCTGTTGGCTGTGTGTATTCGATCGGATATACACAATGCAACCCAGTATATATACAGTAGGTCAAACGGGAAAAACGTTAGATATCAAGGTAAAACAGTATAAATATGCGTGTAGAAGAGCAAATAATTCTAATGCATTGTTTAACCATATGTACAGATGTAATCATCGTATAAAATGGGATAGTTCTAAAGCGCTCGTTAAAAACACAGATATAATTGAAAGGAATATTCTAGAATGTGCATTCATCCATTTTAAAAATAATTTAAATAACAGGTCGGGAATGTATAAAATTAACGATATCCTGTTAAAATACCTTTTGCCTTTAATCAACGCTTGTTAATCATGTGCTAATCTTTTTATTTCTCTGTCCCGTTGTACAGTGCTTACAAGAAGTCTCACGCTTCTGTCTCGTCCCAAGCTAGTCTGTTAGGTATAAAATGGGCGGTCCTTATGGCAGCGGAGGTGTGTTCGGATTGTTGCACATAACTGCTCTAACACAATCAATGACGTCCATTATTACGTCACTTCTGCTACATTTTAGTGTTTAAAATACAAATGATTAAGAAGTAGAACGGAGCAAGTTTCGGGGTGTTGGGATGGTTATGGAGCAATCCTAGTCATCATAATATTAGCTGGGCATTACATTATACCGTCTCAATATATACTGTAGACTATAGAGAACGACTAATTCGGCAAATATCCCAAATCATGGCATGACACCTAAGTTATTTTGACGCAGGTCTAAATTATTTGCTCAAATGCAATTATTGATATTAAGTAATTGTTGGGAATTGTTGTCAATATTGTTGTTTGTGATATATATCCTACGTGAAGAATCTAATGACCAAATTCCTCAGTGAACCTCTCACGCGCTCGCATTTCGAGGAAGTCACGGTCGTCTCACGAATAGATAGTTTATCCATTGTTTTAAGTGGTAACCTATTAAACAAACTATGTTAAACCTATTCCATCTTATGAAAGTCATTAGTCTAAAGCAAGACTGGTGGGCCGTGAATCAAAGAAATTTGCTTTTGATTTGTTCATCGTAATTATTACGTAATATAGTATACTGTATACAGTAGAATATAAGAGTTTATTGGTAGCATATCATATGACAATTCCCATAAACATGTGATGACCTCGATGTTGCCAGTTTTTATTTTTTTCCTGAAACTATTACCTTCTCATAGTTTGTTTCAACAATGCATATATTATCATCTCCACGAGCGTAGACATTGCAAGAAAAGATTCTAACTAAGGATAAGTAAAGTTCTTTCATGGTCACAATATATACTTTTATAGATGTCAAACATAAAAATATAATAAAATTCTATATTAACAAATATATATTCGATACACATTTACGTCATGGCTTTAACATCAGTATTTCGTATAGCTTCCTCCAGCATCAATAATTTCTTGCAATCGTTGCGGCATAGAAGAGGCCAGATTGTAGGGAATGTTTGGTGTTCGGCGTAAGCTCTCCCAACTATTCCTCGTGTGAGCTAAAAGTGCTTCAAATGTTCTTTCATTTCGTTGCTCCCATTCGTTAATCATTATTGCCCAAAGGTTTTCAATCGGATTCAAATCAGGAGAAGGTGGTGGCAGAATTAGATTAATAATCTCTGGGTGATCTTCGTATCACACTCTCACAACGTTACTCCTATGAATGGGACTGTTATCTTCCATTAAGTAAAATGGTTCCGGTGCTGGAACCAGATCGCATGAACACTGGGTAGCAGCACCTCTTCCAGTATCTGGCAATATTGCTGTCCGGTAAAGCGTCCATCTACTTGAGTCAATTCTCCGACACCATAGCCAGACATCCAGCCCCTCACACACCGAGATTGATGTAACCACTACGTTTGCTCGGGAAAACATTTCCTTCTTCATAGCGTTTTCCGCGCTGCCTCCAACAATGCAGGGAACCATGACTATCTGTTGGAAATGTTTTTTCGTCACAGTACACAACTTTTCTCCAGAATTCTTCCTCCTGCGGCAAGTATTGCAAGGCAAATCCCATCCGCGCCTCTTTTTGCTCAATCGTCAATGTAGGTTTTATAGCTGGACGGCGAGAAAAATACCCTGCCTCGTGAAGTCTGTTGCTCACTGTATTTGCGCTACAACGAAGGTTCAGGTGTCTGTAAATATGCGTCGCTGGAACAAACGGATGCTCTCTGGCATGATTAACAGTCGCAGCATCTTCCTCTTGAGATGTTGAACGCTGAGGACCAGACCTCGGCAAAGTAGCGATTGAGTTTTCTGCTTCATACCGATGAATCCACCGTTCCACAGTGCTTCGATGAACGTCTAGTCGTCTTGATATTTCTTTTATTGGCACACCATATTCATGCAATGTCACCATTGCCCCCCGCATTGCCTGGGTCGTCTCGTGGTGCACAGACGGCCTTTCCATCTTTGTGTAAATGGCTTATGTGAAGCGTGCTGGAACGATAAAGGAAATGACGATACCATGCACCCCTTCTGAAATTGATTTCGGTTGTGAAGTGTACCAACCCTTCGAATGGTAATAATAATCAGCCAATTTCCTATTTTGTTGAACATATGCATAAAAAATTCGTCTTAATAACCAAGGATCCAAAGATTGTCAGCAGTAGTTTATATCCCAACTGAATATAGTTAGCTATCAACAGTATAATCATATTTTATTTCCATAACTACTCATGACTACTCTGTCATAGTAAATAACCTTATTATGACTTAGGTACTAGTGGTAATTCTGAGTGGCGGCCTCTAGCCACATACGTTAAACCTATCAGTGCGTCTAAGACCAGACTCTTCTGTTTCTGTCAATTCATTGTTAGTTTAAGGTATTTTGCTCTTTGTCTTTCTAGGTCTAGGGAATTAAAATAAATATTTGAGTTTGTGTTTAGCATTTCCTCCTCCCTTCGTAATTCCCCACCCAACCTCGTTTCCTTCGACATAGCAACGCTTACCTCCATCCTCATTCCACTTCCTTCATTAAACCTATTATCGCTTTTACTATCCCTTCCTTCCATCCTTCAATGCCAGCGTTCTTAAACCTAGCACATAAATTATATAATATGGAATCTAACACCTTAGATCTCTGCGCATTCATGTTACTTGAAGACGCCTGTGTCTTAGGGGAATCTAAGTGTTGAGAGTGGGCTTCAGGGGTAGTCTATAGATTATTACAGATGACCTTGAACGCTCCAACTATTTAAAAATGATTATTTATTACGCACATCATATGGCATAATACACACACGAATTTAAGTATCTCTTACACTATAGGAATGGAATTGAATCCTACCAGAGTTAAAAAGTCGCAAAATATGATAGATTAGTTTGTATTAAGAGGTCACTAAGAGAAAAGGATTTGGAGTAGAGCGGAAGGCAGAGAGTACAGTTTCTCGAGTTTCGGTTATTATTAACGTTATATGGATACATTGCCATGCGGTGTGATCAGAGAGAGAGAGAGAGAGAGAGAGAGAGAGAGAGAGAAGAGAGAGAGAGAGAGAGAGACACACAGAGACACAGAGACAGAGACACACACACAGAGACACACACACAGAGACACACACAGACACACACAGAGAGACAGAGACACACACACACAGAGACACACAGAGAGACAGAACAGAGACACACACAGAGACACACACCGAGAGACAGAGACAGAGACACACACAGAGAGACACACAGAGAGACAGAGAGACACACAGAGACACACACGCACAGAGAGAGAGACACACAGAGAGACACACAGAGAGCTTTTAAATCACACTTTTTAAATGGTTTGTGGGTAAGGGCTTCACGTATGTTATTTTAGTCCAGGGTAGTTTATGTGGAGGTGTTAACGTAACTTGCACTTGGGACTGTTAATTGTAAGACAACTACCATAGCTGGGACTGAGACACGTTATCCCCTGCATACTCTATATATATATATCTATATACAGTATGTCTCTATATATAAATAGATAGAGTGATTAACACAATAATAATGTGGACGTCATTGATGGGGTTAGACCAATTATGTCCACCAATCCGAACACACCTCCGCGGCCATAAGGACCGCCCATTTTATACCTAACAGACTAGCTTGGGACGAGACAGAGGCGCGAGACTTCTTGTAAGCACTGTACAATTTAGGGTGGATCGATTTTACATTTTTTTCGATTTCCATATTCTAATAGAGACAAAAACTTGCGCATGCATGAGAAAATAGCCTCTGCAAAATCTTAGCTTAATAGGTAATCATCTTCTGCCCCCGGCAGAGCGATGAAAATCATATTTTAGTACCTAGTCAAAAACGTATTTTCTTATATTTCACTCTGCATCAAAATTATTCCTAATGACTATAAAGTCGATGAAAAAGACCTCATATGATCGTTTTTCCAAGCGCGTTGTCCTACGTTAATATCTTTTGCCCCCGGCAACAACGTCAAATGTTGAAAAAATAGGTAATTTATATACATATTTTCAGATCGGCTCTTTGTCTTAAATAATGCATTTATATATTTCCCATAGCATTTATATCGTTGCTTAGGCATGAAATAACACACGCATATTGAAATATTTAAAACATTATAAGAAAAATACGTTTTTGACTACTAAAATATGATTTTCATCGCTCTGCCGGGGGCAGATGATGATTACCTATTAAGCTAAGATTTTGCAGAGGCTATTTTCTCATGCATGCGCAAGTTTTTGTCTCTATTAGAATATGGAAATCGAAAAAAATGTAAAATCGATCCACCCTACAGTGTACATACCAGTATGGATATGTTTTCGTAATCTCGCCTTCTCCCTCCATTCCCTAACGAGGTGTAATTCTGAATATACGAAAGGACTTGGAATCATTTTTCTTTTTCCTTGTGGGTTTGCATCATCCATTCATTTCACGTGTTTAATTGTGAAATTCATCCCATATATACTAGATATATATATATATATATATATATATATATATATATTATATATACACGAACAAAATGATAAGATAAAAAATAAAAACGTAGGAAATAAACAGCCAAACAAAAATAATGATAATATAAAAATTAAGAACATAGAAGATAACCAGATAAAAAGGAGAAGAAACATAGAAAATCTCCTTTGTAAATACTACACCAAAGGGTACTGCAGGTATCGGGATGGGCAATGCATCTATACACATCCCACATAATGTAACATACATTATGCAAGAGGATAGTGCAAATTTGAAAAATGTGCAAGTTCCACCACATTACTGTCTGCAACAACAATGCAAGATATGGGCGGTGCAAATACATACAAGAATGCCGTTACCACCACCCTCAAAGGAACGCAACAGGTGAACAGGAAAAACGAACATCAAAGAGGGCTACCAATTCTTTAGACGTAGCCAACACAATTCAACTGCTAAATACCATCCAGCAAATACAACGTCAGCTGACAAATATAGGAATCCGAGAGCCGTTAAGAAGGCACGCACAAAGCCACTTCATGCGTTATCGGGACAACAGGTATCGACAAAGATAAAGAGAAGCAAATTCTCAGGAGGACCACAAGACAACGAAACCGGCACCACTATTGGAAAACGAATCGAATGTGTGTATATACACACACACATATATATATATATATATATATATGTAATAAAAAATCCGTTTATCCCCTAATTCTTCACCAGTTTGTAATAAAAAATAAAAAAGGTCCGTTGTCAGGGGAGACGGATCCTCATTACAAATTGTTTATTCTCGAGGGTCACTGTAAATGCTCGATGAGTAAATTGAAGTTATAATAGATCTTTCTTGAAGTTAGTGACCATCTGCGTGAATTCTTTATCTTCCGCTTACTTCTGTATCCCCGATTTTAGTGTGTCTTTGATAATGAAATAGTTGGTTTGAATAGCTTTTAATCAATAAATTTAAGTCACATTTGGCTACAAGTTCAGTCTCAAATTCGAAATATAGTACGGTCAAGTTCAGGTTTTTTCTTAGACTAGTCTTAACATTAATTAAATAATTTAAGTTCTATCGTTGCCCATCCACTACATCCCTCGCAGTAGTTTAGGCTAACGGCTCTCAATATTTCCTCAGAAACTCAAATCTCAATATTCTCTGAAACTCCATATCTCGAACTCAGATCTCGAATCTCACTCAATAACTCTGAAATTTAGTCTTTAACGAGCAAATCCCTTCAAGGCCTACTCGGAGAATCACCAAGCGCTACCCGGCCTGTCACTCTTTCCTGATGAAGCGCCAGATCTCTTCTGACCGGTCCGCATCTGTTTTCGTGCTCCATCCCTCCTACGAGTCCAAAACGCGCCGAGGCAAGCATTTAAGAACAAAGAAGGAAGGGGGGGGGAGGAGCGTCGCACGAGTCGATGACACTCGAGGTTTATCTCAAGGGCTGTTTTAAATATTGAAGATAAAACGTGGGGTATTATGGGAACTCGAGTGGCTTGTGTATAACAAATTCGTTCCTTCCAAAAAAAAAAAAAAAAAAAAAAAGTAATGAGTTCCTGAGAGAACTTGAGGCCGAACGAAGGACTTCCATGGGCCGTGAATACAGAAAGATAAATGTTCCGTGAGCGGAAATGATTCGTAGTGGAGAGGCAATTCTCAAAACACGAATTTAGGTTACTTATGTCTATCCAGATACGTTAGAACTCGTAGTTACAATGAAAATATGAGAAATTCAATTGAACATTAACCTGGTTAAACTTGCTTACTATTTATAAATAAATTTAAAGTTGTCAAATCAATAAGCTAAAAATTAAATTTACGTAATATTTATTCTGAAAATTACATTCATAGAATAAATACCGTGAGTACTGAAAATGTTTGTTTACTCACGCATAACCAATATATAATCAAGGAAAGGGTAGGTTTAAGAAGAGAAATACATAGCAAGAAGATGACATTATACGGGGAAATTTTAATTTCTGAATGCCTTATAAGGGCAACGCCTTTCCCTAAATTAAATAATCCGATGGGGAAACGGATCAGGCTTCAATGTAGTTTCATTTTCATTTACGTTAACATCATGAAAACTGCGTTTACCTGTTTAGGACGACTAATTCTTATAACTTGGGGTGGAAAGTGCTTTCTTTAGGAGGAACAATTCGTACGACGAGTCGCCTAACGACAGTTTTTCAAAGGGATGACTAATTAATTTTCATAAATCTCATAAAGTTCATAAATTTTATAAGTAAAAATGGAAAAACTTTTTTTTTCTTTTTTCTATACTAAAATTTAAATACCCAACCGAAAGACGAAAGCCTACTTTACGAGGGCCTACATTATTAGTTAACTGAATGAAATTATATGAATTTATATTTTCCAGTATAATTTAGTTATCAGGTGCGGTCAGCAATTAATTCGACTGCAAGCCTTACCCGCATCGTCAGCATAATAACAAGTTGGTCAGCATCTGATCTCTATTTACAGAAAGTTGCTTTCGAGAGACTTTCGCAATCTCGCTTTATGACACAAAATTATATCATAATGGCTTCATAAGTTAATATGCTTTTAAAATAAACAAAGGAAAGCGATATAGCAGGGAGAAAATTTGAAATACACAGACGGAGAAACTTAATAGTTACATAAAGAGAGGTCATTTCAGTAAGGCTTGTAAATCGAACACTTATCGCTAATTACCAATTCGTTAAGCACTAATCACTGAAGGAAAATATTATTTATTTAATTAAATTAAACACTTATCATTAATTATTAGTTAGTTACGCACTAACTACCGAATGAAGTTATTACTTTAGCAATTCAATTCTACCATGTAAATTTAATTCAATTAATTAAACTACCTTCATTCGGTCGTGTTTTCGTAAGTATTAGAAATGGGGAAAAACGCAAAGGGGCCAGATGGGAGAAGTGGTTTAACCTCTTAACGCTTGAAGTTTTTGTAGGGTTAAGTTATGAATGCGTGTATGAACGGTACAAATTCGACCCAGTCGTCCAAAAGAGGTTAAGTCTTAATTACGGGAATGCCCATTTCCCTGTAGCCAAAGTTAGGTGCTGATTCTGGCGTACGATATGACTGAATTGTTGGGGACAATCTTCTTACGAAACTTGGGCTCGTCGGTGAAAAGCGAAATTCATGAGGGGGGCTTCTTGGGGGCCTTGGCGATCGGGTCACTTGAGCTTCCAGGGGGCCCGATGCAAGGATTTTAAACCTGGCAGTTGGTACTGGTGGAGGATTTCGGCGGCGATAGCATCTCTTTCAGGTCGCAATTCCGATGACTGCTATTCCCAATACGAAACCAAAGGTGAGGGTGGCGTGGCGACCCTGCGCAGGTACCGGGTTACATCCTGAAGGTCTATTCCTCGTGACAAGGAAGCAATGAAGTGGTGTAGGCTTCTTTCGTAAACGAGGAGTTTACTATGTAAGTGATCTCGAAATCGGGCTTCAGACTGAGACGTGCGCTGAAAGTGTACGTGAGGCCTTGCCGAATTAGGGAGCCCATCGGTTGGAAAAGGGACTTCGTGATTTGAGAAGGTTTGCGCCCAAACGTGTATAATGCATCAGGTTAAAAAGGACGGGGATCATGATTAATTCAGGAGTAATTTCGTTAAGACAAAACCAAAATATTTTATATGAGCAATGATAAACAAGAAAATTTCTTCTCTCGAAAACTTAATGAATTCTTTTTTATAAATTTTCCACTCGATTCTCTTAAACTCAAGGAATTTGAGAGCTGATTTGGACGCGCGAAACATGCTATCTCATCATATTATATTTCCAACCTATGCATTTATACCGATTGTTTTCGCGTGAATATTCCCTCGGCACCAATTTCTGAGTCAATCGTTACGATATCAAATGTATAAACTTATCTTATCAAATATTATTAATAACAAATTGATATGAACCAGTATGAAACACGATATAAAATATATATAGTTACGTGAACATTGTTAACTCCCAACATGAATCATGCCTTTCAGTCAACTTTCGGAGGGGGCGGGAAGATTAATTTGATTTTATATTAAGTGGTAAAAGATTTGTTAAAAGGAAAGAACATTTTTCTTTATTGTCCCGGGGCAGAGTTTAACCCATTTGTTCCCTTTGGTTAATTCGTGTGCGTGTCATGTTTACTCGTTCGATCGTCTTCTAAACGTTAGCCGATAAGTTCATCTTCTAGACCAGCAATCAGGACTTTTAAATGAGTTCTGTCTGGTGGTTGACCTGCGTGTGACCGCAAACTATTCGTTTCGTCGTAACGACAGCGGAAACGGTGCGGTTCGTTTATCATCTCCCTTTTCCTTTTCGTTTCGTCACTATAATTGCGTTTATTCTTCGGGTGTATGTGATTCATCTCGGTTGTTTCTTCTTTTCTCTCCGCGTTTTGGTCTTCTTGGTTAGGGGCTCCCATCACATCAATTTCGTACTCAAGGGGATTTGGATCTCATTTATGTAAGCCACAAACCCCGTGCCTTTACCTGCAATATGTATGAGGTTTACTGGGATGAAATCCGCCCCTAAAATAAAATTTAATCTCTCAGGCAATTCTTTAACGAGCAACGCAGTAAGATCATATTTCTCGCGCTCAATGCCTATTTTTGTTTCTATTTGTCCCATGGTGGTTAGGACTTCGTCATTTACCGCCTTACGGCTATGATTCGTAATTTCGACTTGGGGTCGAAATTCAACAGTGTCAATTGACCCTTTCCTTGTTAGACAAACATCGGTCCCTTCGTTCAAAATTTCAAGGGACATCATGGGACCGTTTTCATTCATTATTTGTTGCTCTGCATTCTCCCTCACGCAACTTTCGTTTATTTTTACCCTGGTCGATTCCCAGGGGCAATCATTCGAGGGAGCTACTTCATTTATGTCTCTTTCGCTGAATTCTTGCATTTCCTGTATAGCCAATTCATCCGAGTCCATTATCACGATATTTTCCTCGCTCGTTTTTAATTCATCTTCGCAATTTACATTTTTGTTCGTCGGATTCAAACTACTTCCATTCCCACAATACAAACACGAGTCATTCTTCGTCACGTTGTCTCATATTCACGTCACATGAACACATAATATATACTCCATTTACCCATTGTGCTTCCGTTGGGGGGTCAATTTCCCTTCGGTTTTTCGTGTTCTCATCTATCACACTATCATCCA
This sequence comes from Bathynomus jamesi, assembly GCA_023014485.1. Lineage (NCBI taxonomy): Eukaryota > Metazoa > Arthropoda > Malacostraca > Isopoda > Cirolanidae > Bathynomus > Bathynomus jamesi. Next base: position 1,075,747 of record JAJOZX010000761.1, on the reverse strand, counting down.
TCGAGCTCTCAGGTTTGAATTCTTGCATTCCTTCCATTTCTTTCTCGCTTAATTCGAACATTTCATACATTCTTTTCGTACACACCGCTATCGTTTTCACCTCGTCTGTTTCCTCTGACCTTTACTCTACCTCAAAGTCAAGGTCACTTTCCCTTTCCTCGCACTCGTTTTGAGGTCTGCCTAATGGAGACTCCGTTCTCAAGATCAAATCACTCTGCAGACTCACTTCGTCCTCTTGCACCGTAAATGCACTTTCAATATTGCTCGTTTCATAAACATTTAGACATTCCTCTTTCTTATCATTATTGAAGCTGCGTCTTTCATTCCTTTCATATATTTCATTTATCTCTTTCGCTTCCTTATTTGTGAGATTTTTTCTCTCTTTCAACCCATTCGTTTACTTTCACTTTCTCACCTTTATCTCTTCTGTCCCAGTCCCTGCCTTTGTCTTCTTTTCTCCTTACCAATATCGACTTCAATTTAAGTTCGTTTGTCTTGTGTGTTGGCTCTTCCTCCTCCTTAAATGACTCTCGACGGGGGAAAAGGTCCCTTTCGGTTGAGGAGTCATTTCTTCGGGGCCACGGACAATCATCTCGCCCTTTTTTCCATTCTTTTTCTGGGCGTCTTCCGCGGTTAGGTTCTCTTTCCTTATCGTATCTCCGATAGGGTGATGGACTTCGGTCCGTTCTTCTGTCGGGATACCTGCCTCCATTCCTGTCGGGGGAGGGGTAACCTCCGTTTCTCCTGTCGTAAGGGGAGTAGTCTCTGTCGTAAGGGAAATAGTCCCTTCTTCGTTGTTCATAGGGCGATGGAGAGCGGTACCGATTCTCGTACCGATTCTCATATCTGTTGTCGTATCTTGGGTCACCCTCATACCTGTTGTTGTATCTAGGGTTACCCTCATACCTGTTCTCGTATCTCGGGTTACCCTCATATCTGTTGTCGTATCTGGGGTTACCCTCATACCTGTTGTTGTATCATGGGTTACCCTCATGCCTGTTGTCGTATCTTGGGTTACCCTCATGCCTGTTGTCGTATCTTGGGTTACCCTCATGCCTGTTATCATATCTGGGGTTACCATAGTTATATCTATTTCTCTCATACGGCGAGAAATTCCGTCTTCTCGAATATTCGGAAGGGGAAGAGTACCTACTTCCTCTTCTTTCGTAATCTTCATACCGTCGGTCTCCTCTTGGGGTCCATTCCCTCCGATGATCTCTTTCATTCTCTCGCCTACAGCTCTCATCCCTTTCACGCACCCTTTCCCTCTCCTTCAATATCTTCACTTTTTCAATCAGGGGGCACTGAGGAGCTAGGTGTTCCCTGTCCCCACATAGAAGACATCGAGCGTGCTTATACCCGGCATTTTTTGTATGGAATTTGGGTGCATTACTAGTGTTATACGGGACAATATTAACGTGTGGATTGGGGAAGCCTACATTGGGGGAATACAAGTGAGGATACCCTGGATAGAAAGGGGGAACATAGGGATGAGGGAAGTGTGTAGGGAGTGGTTGCTGATACATGGTTGGGACTGATTTCTTCTTGGCCAAGAGGCATGTTCTCGAATGAGATCGGCCAAAACTCGACCAAATTTGAATCGCTAAATTGTGCCAAAAATAGGTTCGGAACCGGATCAGTCTCAAACTCGAGTCAAGGGGAACCGATTGGAAGTAAAGGTACTCCATTTATATCAAAATTTTGGGGGAAAGAAATGAAGGTTTAATGGGGTTAATTTAGGGGGACTGCCCGCTGTAGGGAGGCTCTCCACTCGTCCTCTAAAACCTCTCGCAACACAAGATGGGTCGCTTACCTCTCTCCTCGTTGGTGGGAAAGTTTACTCCTCCTGCGGCCAGTAGCAAGTTGCGATGTCGACTCGTCCTGAGCAGCAGCAGCCCACACAGCGGTTCTCGATCGGTTGACCCTCACGTTGTCTTCCGTCGCTGTCTGTTGCGAGCTGGTAGTCCTCGTATACACACTTGGAGAGCACTTTTTGTCACTTTTCACTTAGGTTTTTAGTGGGGGGTATCAGAAAAGGAAGATCCCACTTCTGACACCAGTTGTAATAAAAAAATCCGTTTATCCCCTACTTCACCAGTTTGTAATAAAGAATAAAAAAGGTCCGTTGTCAGGGGAGACGGATCTCATTACAAATTGTTTATTCTCGAAGGTCACTGTAAATGCTCGATGAGTAAATTGAAGTTATAATAGAGCTTTCTTTAAGTTAGTGACTATCTGTGTGAATTCTTTAGCTTCCGCTTACTTCTGTACCCCCGATTTTAGTGTCTTTGATAATGAAATAGTTGGTTTGAATAGCTTTTAATCAATAAATTTAAGTCACATTTGGCTACAAGTTCAGTCTCAAATTCGAAATATAGTACGGTCAAGTTCAGGTTTTTTCTTAAACTAGTCTTAACATTAATTAAATAATTTAAGTTCTATCGTTGCCCATCCACTACATCCCACGCAGTAGTTTAGGCTAACGGCTCTCAATATTTCCTCAGAAACTCAAATCTCAATATTCTCTGAAACTCCATATCTCGAACTCAGATCTCGAATCTCACTCAATAACTCTCAAATTTAGTCTTTAACGAGCAAATCCCTTCAAGGCCTACTCGGAGAATCACCAAGCGCTACCCGGCCTTTCACTCTTTCCCGACGAAGCGCCAGATCTCTTCTGACCGGTCCGCATCTGTTTTCGTGCTCCATCCCTCCTACGAGTCCAAAATGCGCCGAGGCAAGCATTTAAGAACAAAGAAAAAAGGGTGGGAGGAGCGTCGTACGAGTCGATGACACTCGAGTTTTATCTCAAGGGCTGTTTTAAATATTGAAGATAAAACGTGGGGTATTATGGGAACTCGAGTGGCGTGTGTATAACATATATATATATATATATATACACACACACACTAGAACTCCCGCCGAAACAGAAACTCGTGGGGTACTGGGAGGGGTGAATGTGTTACTCAACCTTCCCTGGTTCTCCCTTAATGCGTATACTAAGTTTGATGCAGATTACCGTAGCCGTTTAAGCGTGTATGAAGGAACATAGGATAGACAAGCAGAAAGACAGGTAGACAGACCATCATCATATATGTTATTTTTTACTGTACACTAAAAAAAAAATAATTTTTAAATTTAACCTTGACGATTGGTTTGCTTAAGTCGTGATATTTTCGTTAAAAAAATATATATAATATATAATTTTTTACTGTACAATAATTATGTATTACCCGAAGGGTAATAACAGCCTTCCGCAGGAATTACCAAAAATATCCCGCCCCTAGGTCTGGTTATTTTTTCTACCCGCACGAAGGGCGGGTTCTCTGCTAGTACATACTTATCTGCCCTAATTTGTCACATTTACATCTAGCTGTGCTGCAATTTGTTTTGCAACCACAAGTTGTCAATTTTATGCATGCCTTGGGAATAGCAGGTAATCGTGTCCATACTATCTCCAATCCCTTCGGGCCGTGCTTCGAACCACCTGTCTTAATAGTAGGCTCAATGTCCATGTCTGCATTGCTTGCCTGCAGCCATATCTTTACTTAAAAGTTAACCCTGGCACAGTGCAGTTCCGGTGCATCCTTAGTAGTGGGTAACAGCTCCAAACTTTTCCTGGCTTTGGAGAAGAGATTGAATCTCAACAAATCCACAATTGGATCCCTTGTTTCCACACTATCATACAGCTGGCAAACAAATTCATCCACCTCTGTTATCTCCTCATCTCTTCCAACTGCTTGAAGTAACCCTGGTGTTTTCAGGTACTGCTTCCAGTACCCCCGTACGCGGGGTACGGTTTCATCTGTGAGAGGGATGCCAGACTTACGCTGCTAGGTCATCATCTGTGTGCAATGGAATGTGTTCTTCCCATCCAGGGTTGCTTCCAAGACATCTATATTGTCGCAAGAGAATTGGATCAAAGGACCAGCAGCTATGTTATCTGGAACATACACGTATCCATTCTGTACATATTTGCCTAGAATAGTGTTGGCAATAGCGTTATCAAACCTGTGAATAGTCTCAATCCAATAACATGGTTGGCTGCATGAAACAAATTTACAAGGTTTTCTGACCTAGTTGCCTGGTGTAAACAAGGCCAAAACCAATGTGCTTTGGTGTTAATTTAGTGCTGTTTGAAACGCTATATACAATTCCTGCGCGATGCTGCATACCCTTCTCTTTACATCATTGTTCTCGAAATCTTCTCCTGTTTCTTCTAAAAGGGATACACCTCCAAAGAGAAGCCTAGGGGATCACCTTTTCTGTGTGGTCTTGGTCTACGCCTTTCTAATATTCAGAATATCCCGCAGTATCTTGAAGATCCGTTCTTAATTTGATAGCAACGTAGAGGATTTCCTGGAAGAAGCTTGAGAACACATATAAGTAGAATAAGCGATATTACTGTAGTCACTTTTTGGGGATGTTCTGGTAGACTAACACCATAAAATCGATCTTTATCTCGGTTGGGTACCTCTTTTGTCGATGTGCATCATTTCATTCAATTATTTTTTAGTTGATGTTTATTTCGATGTTTTTAATCCGTAGTTAACGTTTCTTTTGCATTTTATTAATATGTACAAAAAACAGAACTAGCACCCTAAAACATGAATGTATGGCATTGTTTTGACATCTAGAATGTAACCCGTATTTCTTTTATGTACTCGATGTCTTGCGCCAAGATCCCGGATTGCACATGCACAAACGAATCATCTGTTTTATATTAAATTAATTAAACAAGAATCAGTTAGTATATGTTAGCATTAATAGTAGATTAATAATAATAAGTATTATATTGGGATCACAGTACCTGTAATGCATTATAATGTTTAATGAAATCCAAATGAAGGTAAGCGGTTACCGCGGTTACCGCTTTCTTTATGAAGGCACACGCACAAAAAAAAAGTTAAGAACAAGAGGTTAAAAACAAATTAATTTTTTTTTAATTTGAGGGGAAAGGTTAAACGTTTGCGTAATTTTCTTCAGTGGTCTGATGATGGTAGTAGTATAGCGAATCAAAAGAATCGCTGAAAACTTTCCTTCATTCGGATTTTAATATATATTGTATTAAGATCATAATGTTTGCTTTTGTTTAACCTCCTTCGTGACTTCTACAGTAAGTTTGTGTGACGGAGGGAACCTAAACTTAACCCACCCAAAGAGACCCAGAGAATTAACTTAATCACTACAGTGTGAAATCTGGGACGATAATTGTACCCAGCCACTGCAACTTAACAGCCCGGCGCTTTATCACTAAACTCCCCTGGCGAGTTATATCGTATTTTAGGAACCTAGTATAAATAAATTTCCAAATGACAGAAGAGAGTACCCGAGTACGTAACATGCCTTATTATTAACTGTTAATTTTGAATATGTAGCGTACAGGGTGTGGCAAAAGTCCGGCACCATATCGTTTAGTATCAAGTTTTTATAATAAATATTCGTGCCAGGTTGGTGAACAAAGAAGCTATGATTTCAGTTACATCTCTCTTAACAGTCAAACTATATAGAGAAATTATGCACAAATACAAAGGGTATACGAAAATGTTTAGCGGCGACTGAAGTTCCATGTTCAATGGGAAGCGAGAAGATGAGGTTCAAGCGTCGCGGCGTCGAGAGAAGACCCGGTCGTCAATGTGCTGATGGAGAGCAGGGCGTCAAGTTGTTGAGGGAGTGCCGGTCTCTCAAGGCCAACGTTCAGTGGAGGGCCAACCAGTGAAACGGTGAGTGGAAAGCCGGGCATCAAGACGTTGAGAGGAGCCGTACGTTGAGGCGTTAGTTTCAGCAAAAGCATTTCCTTAAACTTTTATCATAAAAACTACCATTCTATCTGCCTGAATTCTACTTTTATAGGTTTACTTAAAAAGAATCATTTAATGTAAACTAAAAATAATAAAAAGCCGACGCATTTTTTACTCGTGTAGCTCCTTCACTGAACATAAATTTCAAAGAGATTAAGTTATTTAAGAAGTTACTGTTTCCACTTCACTTTCAGGTGCAGCGGGTGACTAAACACACATTAAAGTAACTTTACTCTAAAGTCTTTAAAAGTAAGATAAAAAACAGTCTTTTTTTAATAAAATTTCCAGCTCTTCCGTTTAAAATTGTTAAAACCTTTCAAGTCCCCAAAACTTACAACTTTCTAACTAAACAAATATAGGTTTAGGTCGTACAATGCATAATCTTTTACTTCTTGGAAATATACCCAGATAATCATTATTTTTAAAATTTTTCACAAACAAATTTTCACGGGTCTCCGTTAAGTCATTATCTAATTTTTCCCATAATTTGGGTACCTTTCCAGAAAGGACCAAATTTATTGCTCCAACTTAGCTCAGTAGAATGGGCGAAAAATGGACGAGTGCAAGAATGTTGCAAGAGATAATGATCAATGTTGCAAAGGGGGTGGTGGTATGCAATGAAGGGGGTTGCAAGAACTCAATGCTGCAAAGGGGGGGTGGGGGGATGCTGCAGGTGCAACAAGGGCTCATGAAACTTGGAGGCGGCGTTATTCCCCAAGAGAAAGACAGGAGCAGGAGAGAAAGCAAGAGAGGTGTTCACCTGGCAGGAGCCAAGTGCACACTAAGACTTCAGCCGAGTGACCGTTGTCTTATAGGCCCCTAATCAGCCAGTTGGCTTAGAAGGAGCCAAGGGGGAGAGGGGATGTTGAGGGGAAGGGGTTTTCGGAGGGGGGAGAAGGAAGGATGACCTCCCCCAAAGGGGTTGCCTTAACCTGAAAGAGAAAGGATATTGTAAATAAATAGAATCTGCCTTCTACTGCACAAAAAATAATATAATACGGAACGTACAATCGTCAAAATAATAGTTCAGACGAAATACACACACACAATTGAACAACTTTCTCCTTACCTTCGCGTATATATATAGATAATATATATATATAGAAAGAATCACATTAACTGTGTCTATTTTCTTTTGTCATTCCTCTCTCTCTCTCTCTATATATATATATATATATATATATATATATATAATCATATCAACTGTGTCTACTTAATTTTGTCATTCCTTATATATATATATATATATATATATATATATATATATAATATATATATATATATAAACGGATTTTCACCTTAAAGTGAATTAATTAGTAAAACAATATTAACATTAAAAAATTCACTAAACAATTGGCTTAGCAAAAGAAATCGTTCCATTAACATATTCTCAAATCGATACACACACACACACACAATTATACTAAATAATTATTATCTTACAAATACGTTTATTTTAACATTGTGTTCAGACTACAGCTAGAGGAGGCAGGTAATGAGAATATCCAGGTAAAGGTCCAGCCCGAGGCCTTTTAAACCACGAACTAGCGAGAAGGACTTTGGGTCAACTTTCTCTCTGAAAGACACACATCCGTCTGCTTTCGCTTCATACGATTGTCCTTCCTGTATATAAAAATGTTTTATATTTTATCAACTTAGTTTTTTTTTTACACGTAATTTGTATATCATATTCTTAGTTATTGAAATGCATGAATAAAAAAAATGGATGGATATATTATTATTATTATTATAATTATACATTTTTCAAAATTAACACACACACACACACACACAATATATATATATATATATATATATATATATATAGGGTGGTACAAATTACAATAATAATAATAATTATTAACTCCGCCTTAGACCCACAGTTTAACCTGGAAACCGAATACATTAATCCAGGCGGATAGAAAAGTCATCGCCCCGATCTCTCAACCGCCGGCTAATCCACCAGTAAGACACCTAGGGTACCCATTTATCAGCCAACCAAGCAGAAATTCAATAACTAAATACAATTTTTCCACACTCCTACGCGAGAAGTCAAACCGAATACATTAATTAATCAAAGTTGAAACTCAGTTTAGTATGGGCGCAAAATAATAAAATATTGTTGTGAACAATATTGCATAAAGGGGTGGGTGGTGAAAACCAAGTATTGTCGCAAATATTGACGTGGTAGAGACAGCAAGGGGTAATACGAACACTAAATCTACGGAGATTATATAGCAATCTTGGGAAAGCTGAGTTTAGTATCGGCGCAAAACATGGTAATGCACAAAAATCTTCTAGATTTGATGGTTATGTCATAGGATATTACTGTGGTGTTAATGTCAGATTAATAAAGAGTAGCGGTGCTAATTTTTTTGTTAGAATTATGCCTAAACATAACTAAATTTATGAAATCAAATTGCAAGCTTATGGCACTAATCTTACTTATAGCAAACAAAATCCTAACACAAATTTAACTAAAACCCTGGAAACCCTAAACCTTAATAATGAAATAAATAAACAAACCTTAAACTCTAAAACGAAATAAATTAACAAATGCTAACTCTTAATATTGAAATCGAGTACTTACCACCTGCGTAGTTTTGAAAAACTTGTTAGTTATTCAGAGATCTAATTATTAAGAATGTTTATAATATTAAATCAAATTAACCTGAAATTGCTAAACTACAATTCCTATTATAACAAACCATTACCAAACTTTTAGTAATTACAACAAAACTAAGAAAAAATAAAGATTCTTCTGAATCCTAAGTTTAAATTCTTAAACACCAAGAAAATTTTAAGACTGAATATCGAAGCCATATGCGCACAAACTGGCCGTTCAACACAACAAAACCTAAAATTAAATCACGCGCTCCTGGGCAGAAAATTCTGGAATCGGAAGTCGTGATTCTACGTATACTTTCTTTAAGGGCGCGTTCGAACTTACTTTATTTTAAGGGCGCGTTTGAACAAACCTATTTTAGTTATTTTAATTTTAATAACCTCCGCGGCGAGAAAAGCGATATTCGTTATTTAAGGAATATCATAACTCAACCTATCTTTTATTTCAATTGATCTTTAACCTTCTGAAGGCAATCTAAAGCGGCCTTTCTTTGGGGCCTGGAAGTTTGAACTACATTTTGAGGTTGACCTTGAGTATGAGGTGTCTGATTGGAAGTGTGAATCCGAGAAGATTGAGTTTGATTATTTTGAGGTTGAGGTTGAGTTTGGGTTTGTTTTGACCCTTTATGATTAACCGACAGTTCAAGGGGATACAAGAGACAAATAGGGTAGTTCATCGTTTGACCATCTGCTCGCTTAAGGATAACGCTTCTAACTTTGTTATCGTCACCAAATATAAGTTGCAAAATTCTACCCATCTGCCAAAAGGGTCGAGATTTAACAGGAGATTTTATGAGCACCACATCGTCAACATTTACACGATTTTCCCAATTTGTTTGGAATAAATCGCGACTGTGTTCACGCAAGCTCAACAAATATGAATCGTACCACATCTTCCTAAAATCGTTAAATTTTTGATGAATTTGCTTAAGTGACGACATTAATTGGTCTTGTGAAGGAAGATCTCTTTCCCACAATGGATCATCTAAATCATCTTCAAATTTAAGAGCAAGCGATTTATTGGAATGAATCTTAAGGAAAGAGTTCGGAGTTAGAGGGTTAAGTTCATTTTCGGAAGATACATATGTCAGTGGTTGCGAGTTTACAGCATTTTGAATGTTCGACAACAAAGTTAAGAAGTCAAAATAGTTCAAAGTAGAACGTCCGATGGATTTATATAAACAACTCTTCACCACTCTAATAAGACGTTCCCAGGCCGCCCCCATCCACGTTAAATAAACAGGAATTTTAATGTGTGTAATATTATTTTCTCGCATGTGCTCTGAAAATTCATCGGACGTTAAACATTGTTCGAGAGCTTTTCTGGCTGCCACGAATGTTTTACCGTTATCACTATAAATAAAGTCGCACACGCCATAGAGATTGGTAAAGCGCTGGAAGGATGACAAGAAGGTCTGAGCTGTCAAATCGGGTAATAGGTCAAGGTGAATTGCTCTTATATTTAGGGAAGTGTAAAGAAGAATATACATTTTCACAGGCATTTCAGTGTTTGAATCCTTTACGAAAATGTGACCCGTAAAATCTACTCCTTGGTGTTTGAAAGGATGGAAAAAATTCATTTGAGCTTTGGTAAAGTTTGTGAATTTTGGGGTATCCGGACAACTGCCCCCGAGACAACTGCCCCCGGATAATTGCCCCCCGACAATTGCCCCCTGGACAATTGCCCCCTTGGACAATTGCCCCCCAAATTGCCCTCATTAAGAGAAAAATAAGACTTAGTTTAATTTAACAAAAAAATAACATTTAAACATTACTAAGAATTTTTGTTTAGTTTAAACTAAAATTTAAACATTACAAATTTACCTACATTCATTTTTAACGGAAAACCGAACTATTCTTACCGCCAGAAAGAATTAATGATGGTCCTTTTGTGTTTACGGACTGCGGTAAAAGTTATAAAAACATTTTTAAGTTGGAAATTAATAAATTTATTAAAAAAAAGTACACTTTAGGGTGGAAAAATAGGTTAGGATAGGTTAGGTTAGATTAGGTTAGGTTAGGCATATATTAATTATCGTACAAGTTTCTCAAATTTATTTTCTCCCGATAAACTTGTAATTTTAGTGTGTGATGTCAGTTAGTTTGTATTTCTGTTTTTAACCCTTATTTTCAGATAACAAATAAAAATTCCATGTTTTTATTTTCAGTATTATTTACTCCTCTTTATATGCTAATTCTATATAGTTTATTCTTAGTTTCATTTACTTTTTCTTTCTCTTAATTGTCGGGGGCAATTGTCCAAGGGGCAATTGTCCAAGGGGGCAAATGTCTCGGTGGGGCAGTTGTCTCGGGGGGCAGTTGTCTCGGGGGGCACTTGTCTCGGGGGCAGTTGTTCTAGAACCGAATTTTGGATAATGATAAGCAAACTGATTGAACTTTTGCACAGTATACACTCTGATAGAACGGATTTGATTATTTGTCGAGCTCCAGTTACCCAATAACCTTGCATCCTAAGCATACTAAGCGTGGATTGTAAACCGAGATGTTTGCATTTAAGGTGACAATGTTTTATTATCAGTGCAGTTAATTGGTGATGTTTGCCTAATAATATAGGATTAATGATGTTGTAATCATAGTAATTTGTTTTACTTATTCTTCCTTTGCTTCTGATCAGACCATGTTCATCCAAAAACAAATTTAATATTTTATCTAGGGAGGGAATTTCTGAAGTAGTCTTTGGTGTAGAAGCTAGGTTCTCATGAAATACATTTTCAACTTTAAAGGACTCAAGTTGCATGATGTATAACCAGTAAAGTTTCGAAGCAAAATCTACATCGACCGTTTTACGTCTCAATCTAAACACAAATTTAAGTACGTAATCAGTTACTCTATATAACTTGTGAATATCAGAATATTTGCTAATGTCTAAGATTGGTTCTGGTTCATCATTAACTATAACTGACGTTACGATATTATTTGGAGCTTGCTCAACCTTGATTTTGCTTGGAAGAGAGAGACATCGTAACTGATGTTTGGGTCTGAGAAGTGGATCTAACAACCAACTGGGACCATTTAGCCAAAAATTTATTTTAGATTGGAAATCTTTAAACGAGATACCTCGAGTCACTAAGTCTGATGTTAGTTTTAAAGTTTTTCTGAATATCTTTTTTCATATCCTTGATGTCTTGAATACGGTTTTTCACAAAGACTGACTTGTTCTTTATGTTTATGTTCTCACTGAGAATCCAATTCAAGACTATCTGAGCATCAACAAAAATTTCAATGAACCTGATGTTAGTTTTAAAGTTTTTCTGAATATCTTTTTTCATATCCTTGATGTCTTGAATACGGTTTTTCACAAAGACTGACTTGTTCTTTATGTTTATGTTCTCACTGAGAATCCAATTCAAGACTATCTGAGCATCAACAAAAATTTCAATGAACTGAAATGAGTTTTTAAAACTACTCAGTAACTCAGGCAAACATTTTAAGGCTAAATATACAGCTAGAAGTTCCAATGACGGTAAAGTCCTACCCTTTAAGGAGCAACTTTAGCCTTGGAGAACAACAAGTTTGATTTATTTTGGCTAATAACATAAGTAGCAAAGCCATAACTAGCCATGCTAGCATCACAGAATACTGCTAGTTAACAATTTCATTCTCGCTAAACACCATTCTATTGATTTTGAGTTCTTTAAGTTTGATCAAATTGTTATATATCTTTGTCCATTCTTTCTGTTCTGCAGACCCCACTTCCTGATCCCAATTTAACTCTAAAGACCAAAGTTTTTGCATTTGCACTCTACCTCGGATGGTTACAGGTAATCAACAGGTGTTGGCATGGTTATCAAGATTATACTCATTTAACCTAAGTTGGTCAGGTTCTACGTCGTATAAGTAACCAAGTACTCTTTCCGAACCACTACCATGATCTTCCGCCCTACCTTGCTCTACCATGTCCTCCTTCAAATCATGAAGGTTAGAATTCCAGGAACGAAGTTCAAAACCTGCTTCTGACATACGTGAATAAGCTTTCTGATAAATTTTGTACAGTACGTTAGGGTCGTAATGAGTGTAAATAAGATTATCGACGTAAAAACAGTTATTCAGCACGTCTGAGATTAAATCATTGGGATAAAGTTTAACATGATGCTTAATCAAATAGTTCAAAATAAATGGTGAACACGCAAGCCCAAAAACAATAGTAGTATATCTATATGTAATTATCCTATCGTTGTTGTCTACCCAAAAGAAAAAACCTATTTCTATCTGCTGTTAATTTTAACTTAATCTGCAAAAAGGCCTGTTTGATGTCAGAAGGCAAAATGAAAGGATTGCTTCTAAATTTGCATAGAAGGATAAATAAGGACGACATCAAATCTATACCTGGATATGCTGCTTCATTCAACGAAATACCTTCATTGGTCTTAAGACTACAATTAAATACTGGTCGTATTTTAGTTCTAACTTGAAGTCCTGTCTTTACAACAGGTCTTTGAGGTATCCATATAAAATTGTGATAATCTGATGGATCTACAGAAAACTGTTCTATAATGCCATCTGCTAATAATTGATGGAATACGGCAGTGTAACTTTCAAACAAGTTCTTATTCTTTAATTGTTTGACAACTCTACTGAGTGTGGCAAGAGCTATTTTGAAATTAGAAGGGACCTGTTCTATGCAATCGTCATGCCATAGTAATTCTACGAAGTATTTCCCCTCTTTAAATTCTATAGAGTCTTTAAACTGTTTAATTTTAAGCTCATCTAAGTTGCCCAAGTGCTCACTCCTTATGCCAATTGACTCTAGTTTAAATAGGTTTTCCAACCCTAAGTCTAAGTCCAGTTCAGATTTAGAAACTGATAATGCGTTGAAATAAGTAGGGGAAGGGTGCAAAATAGTATTCACAACACACTCCAAACGTTGAAGTGAGGAAAACTCTGTTATTTTTAATGAAATTAGACTCACTCCCTTCACGCCTTGACCGCGGTTCCTCGTTGTCGGTGGTATGACCCAAGTTCAGGTTACCCGATCTGGACAATACTGAGTTTGAGTTTATGCTAGTACAAACGTCCACCGTTGCCTTAACTGTATGTAAAGTATCAGGTGTTTTACTATCGTGTATGTTGCCGATACAAGAATCAGTTTCAGACAAGCCAAGTGGATTCGCACCTCCAAGGTTACTAATGGCCTCATTTTTAACTTTTTTTTCGACCTCTCTAAAATCGTTAGTTTTAAAATCAGCCGGCAGTACCACGTAGGTTTTAGTGCCCACGGACTCCGACAGGGGGTTAGTAAGTTTAAGATCAGCCGGCATTGCCACGCAGGTTTTTGGGCCCACGGACTCCGACATTGTATTAGTAAATTTTGGGTGAGGGTCACTTGTTTTGCCAACTTGCTCTTGTCCATTCGCAGCGCTGGGGGATACTCTGCCAAATGGTATTATACCGAGAGCCACCACGAAAGCAGGGATAAAGCTATTTAGTTGAATCATTTTGAAATTTTGGAGTACATCAGCTCCCAGGAGGCCACGAATTCCCCGAACCTTATCATCATTCTGATCTTTGAACTGAGAGTCAGCTAACGTGTAGCCTTTTAAAAGGTTGTTTATGTGGTCCCTTAACCCTGCAACAGAGAAGTCCAATGACATTTCACTGTCTATCAGGAAGAAAAACTTGGTAAAACTATGAGGGTTTAACTGAACATGTATTTCAGCCTCCCTCAAAAACCTAGTGAAAACACCGGTAAACGTTCGTAGTTCGCATTTATGAGTTTGAAGTTCGTCAAATCAAGTCCCAAATCAAGAGCCACAGAAGGCCCAATGTACGATCTTTGAGACGCTGTGTCCAACAAACATCGCACACTAACGACCTTGTCCCCCAACCCGAAGTCCAAGGTCACAGTGGGAAGCAAGTAATCTTTGTTGAAATATGATTCGCTACAACCCTCTGCAGCAACAACTCCTGAATGTACCACAAATGACTTCTCTTGTACTAGTCAAGAAGATGATGGGGAAGTTTTAGGACAAAGAGCTGAAATGTGAGATTTTTTAGAGCAAAAGGCGCAAGGGAAGGAAATTTTGTAATCTTTACCGGGACAGGTATCCTTAAAATGTTTTTCGCTACAACACATGACACAAAGTTTGAGCTCTCGACAGCGATCAAGGCGCTTTTTAAGGGTGTCATACTTCGGGCATTTTAACATACTGTGACTACCCTGACAGAACTTACAAGGATTGAAAGTATTAGCCTTTTGGGCTTGATCTTTAACTTTAATTTCAGTTTTGAAATTTTGCAAAGTTGGAGTTTGAGCCAAAGTTTGTGATTTTGAAGAAGAGGGTTTGTTTGACTTAGGGGCGTTATCGTTTTCAGTTTTAGCATTTGACATGTTCTTTGAAGGTCTTAGTTTTTGAAGGGTCCAGATGACAGACACGTAGTTGTCTAAAATTTCTTTCAAGGACGGGTAATTTGAATTAATTTTATGACTTAACTTTTTTCTGAATGACAATGGAAGTTTTTGATACATTATATGGCTCATTAATTTATTACCAGGCGAATTGTCTTCAAAAAAATCTGTGTTAAAGTTCTTAAGATCGTACAACACAGCCCTAACTTCATTTAGCCAAATACTAAGCTCATCATACTGGTATTCCTCAACAGGTCTAACATTAATTATTTTTCTAAAAGCTTCATCTGTTATAAAAGGGATATCCAAAAATTCAACTCAAGAAGATTCAGCGCTACTTCATAATTTGCATCTGCACTCGATAAATGTTTAATTATGGTATAGGCATAATCCTTAAGGTAACCCTTTAAGTATGCAAGTTTAGAAGAATCTGTTAGATCTACTCTAGAACCCATAACATTTTGGAATTGGGAAAGGAAGCTCTGAAAATTATCCTTGTCAGATACACCACTAAATGTATTGCACTGCAAATTCGGGGGAAGGACTTCACGTTTTAATACAGCTTTAAAACCTGACAAAAGATTTTCAAGTCCGTCAGAATTAGGCCGATTTCCTTCATTTGAATTGAAAGAGGCATTACCCTGCAAAGTTTCGGCTACCTTACGATCCTCAACAGCTTTATTTAAATTAGCCAACGATGTATTAACGTCAAAATGGTAATCAGACTCCAACTCAATCTCTCGTCCAAACAATTTTTTATCAAGGTCAAGCAATTCATGAGTTCTATAAATCTCTATCAATTTAGCATCATAGGTTTTAATATCCTCTAAAGTTGAAGTGATGAAGTTAGACTGCAATTTTAAGTTTTCTTTAGTAAGCTCAGTTTTTCAATTATGTTAGAATTATGCCTAAACAAAACTCAAATTACGAAATCAAATTGCAAGCTTATAGCACTAAGCTTACTTGTAGCAAACAAAATCCTAACACATAAATTTAACTAAAACCCTGGAAACCCTAAACCTTAATAATGAAATAAATAAACAACCCTTAAACCCTAAAACGAAATAAATTAACAAATGTTAACTCTTAATATTGAAATCGAGTACTTACCAGCTGCGTAGTTTTGAAAAACTTGCTAGTCATTCAGAGATCTAATTATTAAGAATGTTTATAATATCAAATCAAATTAACCTGAAATTGCCAAACCACAATTCCTGTTAAACAAACCATTACCAAACTTTTAGTAATTAAAACAAAACTAAGAAAAAATAAAGATTCTTCTGAATCCTAAGTTTAAATTCTTAAACACCAAGAAAATTTTAAGACTGAATACCGAAGGCATATGCGCACAAACTGGCCGTTCAACAGAGAACAAAACCTAAAATTGAATCACGCGCTCCTGGGCAGAAAATTCTGGAATCGGAAGTCGTGATTCCACGTATACTTTCTTTAAGAGCGCGTTCGAACTTACTTTATTTTAAGGGCGCGTTTGAACAAACCTATTTTAGTTATTTTAATTTTAATAGTTTCCTGCGATACTGAGTTGAACCACTCTAATGAATATATTCCTATAACGAACGGCATCCGAAAAATTGAGGATCAATTTAGTATGGTTGCAAATAACATGCAGCCGAAAAAATTGAGACTCAATTAGTAGGGGCGCAAAAAATAATAATGCACATTATGGAAATCTTTTATAGAGGTGGTTGTTGCGAGGGATATTGCATAAAGGGGGCAGAAATTCAATAACTAAATACAATTTTACCACACTCCTACGCGAGAAGTCCCTTCATTGCATAACCCCTCCCCCTTCATTGTACACCCACTCCCCCTTTACAAATAACGTTACAAATATATATATATATATATATATACACGAGCAAAAACATTATACTATAGAGGGTGGGCCGTAAGTTTCCATACATAGGAAAAATTAAACGTTTGTTTTTATGTTTCAGATACCCTAAGAATATGCGTTTGACGTAAGATCTTGTTTACTGATGAAGCAAATTTTTACGTCAATGGAGAGGTTAATCGGCAAAACATACGTTATTGGAGTAATGCTAACCCTAACTGGCTGAGTCCGACGAAGATGCAAGGTGCCGGTAAAGTGATGGTGTGGGCCGGGATATGGGGTGACAGAATTATTGGACCAATTTTTGTCAGTGGAAATCTTAATGCCGAAAGGTATCTTAACATGTTGCAAGAAGAGATTTTCCCATCCCTGCTAAACGAGGAAGGTAACTTCCCAGTTTACTTCCAGCAAGATGGAGCTCCACCTCATTATGGTCTTCACGTGCGTCGGTATTTGGATCAGCAGTTTCCGGATGCTTGGATTGGTCGGCGTGGTCCTGTGGAGTGGCCTCCCAGATCCCCAGATCTCACCCCCCTTGATTTCTATCTTTGGGGGCACTTGAAGGCCATGGTGTATCAGGAAAAGATACGAGACATAAATCATCTAAAGGAACGTATCACCAACGCCATTACAAGCATAACGTCAACTGTGCTAATGCGTGTTCATCAACAGTGGGGAACACGTATTGAAATGTGTTTTCAAAACAATGGCAACCATGTAGAGCATATTATATAAATAAAAATGGTTGACCATAAAAAAATGTTTATTTTTCCTATGTATGGAAACTTACGGCCCACCCTGTACAACGAGTACGCACAATTGGCGTTGTACTATTTAATAAAATAGGAAGGGGTGAACACCACAATATTTATAATTTCTTTATTATAAAATTCTCTCGAATACACTAGTAATAATAATTAACTCTTTCTCGCCGAATTGTTCATTTTGACAAAGGTCAAACCTTTTCACTCTGCCATAGACCTACAGTTCAAATATGAATAATTCAGAAGTATCGGAACAGATCCGTGTACCAAAAACTTTTAAAATATTCTTGACCACTAGGATGGTGAGGGTGAAATCATCAAATTGATCCGCGGCTTCCTCCGCAAATATAATCATGCTTAAAAACACAAAAGATGCATTCGCTAGCTACTATACCAAATACAAATTCATAAACATTTCCTTTTCATTCGAGGGTTTATTCTAGCAGGAGAACCAGGGTGCCCACTTATCTACCATCCAATTTTCTACCTTTTTTGTTGTAACCGTTAAAGAAATTTTTCTCCAAAAAATATATTGTATAAAATTAAAAAAAATATTTAAAGGCTTTTTGTGTGTTCAGAAATACATCTCGTCAGGGAATGATTGCTAGCTCTTTCACATCATAATTTCATCGAGATAATTCAAGCTCATATAGAAGACCTACATTGTCTATAAGATCTGTGGCGCATGGAACATGCGGCCTTTAGAAGATGTGAACATCTGCTCTGTGGATCAGTTCAAGAAAATGGATGGGCCGAACCTTGCGATGTAGGAATTTTTTCCATGGAACCCTAACCACTGATACATCCTCGGTACGGATTGCAATACTTATTGAGGTACTTCTTGTCCTTGTATCTCCCTCATGTACACCTTCCACATTGTGTCCGACAACTAACACAGAAACTCTTTCCAAAATTGTTGTGAAAGATGCAAAAGAGTAATGACAAAAAAAAACAGCTTCAGAGTTCATTCACACCATGCGTACATTTATCTCGTGTACACAGTGTACACCTTCCACATTGTGTCCGACAACTAACACAGAAACTCTTTCCAAAATTGTTGTGAAAGATGCAAAAAGTATAATGAAAAAAGAACAGCTTCAGAGTTCATTCACACCATACATACACTTATCTCGTGTACACAGTTAGTTGGATATAAAACACACCAAATAACTCTAGACTCATTCAAAATATCCTAAAGTAAGCATATAACACCCGTCAATTTCGGCGACCAGATGATGTAGTGACCCGTGGTACGGGTGCCACGTAAAACTGTAGATCCCCTTCATCAAATGACCTAGATATTGCGAAGGGAGTTAAGCAGTCCACAGCAATCAATCGACAGAAATCACTGACGAAGCATTGTTGTATACATCCGGTTACAACAACCAAATATGAATTATATAACAACCAAACCTAATGGTTACTTTGATTAAGACACAACTGGATTGAAGTTTGTAACCCAACCACGGTTAGTGAATTAACTTTTGGATTAACCTTTTGGACTAATTGTACAAATTATTTTTATGTGCGTACGTATGTATGTGCGTATATATGTATGTGCAGCAGTTGTACGAGTACATTATATGCATAAGAGACAGATTTCTGGATGAAGATATGCTAATAACACTGGTCAACAAAGATTTTTCATCAGAGTAAAGTTTGTGGTGGCTGGATAGCATTTTTCACGCTGATTCCAAAACTGCATTCAGATATTTTCTAGCACGTATAGTTTTCAAGATGAAGGCATATATATAACTCCACAGATTTAACCATTTTAAATAGGCAAAATACTAATATTTCAACATTTGATTGTGTTTATTTTATTGTGTTTTTTTAGTTTATTCAACTTATTTATTTCAATTATCTTAATTATACATCTTACGTATTTCAGGTGTGAGCTTTTACGTCTAGCAGCATTGTGATTCAGGCAACAATGCCGTGCTTTGTGTGTCAAAAGATCAGTCCAGTCCAAGAACTTGTTGTGTCAAGTTGGTGTACATTTTTTTTTAATTTATAGTTTGCTCAGGTCAGTCAACATGGCTCGACAATGTAAGAATGACCCCGACAAGTTCTGTTTCGTATGCGGCCAGTTGACAACTAAAACACAGCGACGAAGTATTACAACCGACATTAAGAAAATATACAAGCTATACTTTGGTTGCCATCTAGGTGACCAAGATAAACCGTGGGTGCCACATCAAATCTGTTCTGGCTGTTCAAATGGATTACGTGATTGGCTTAACAAAAAGAAAGCTTCAATTCCATTTGCCATACCCATGATATGGAGGGAGCCGAGAGATCATCATGAAGACTGTTATTTTTGTAGTGTGAACTTAATGGGGTTTTCTGCCAAGAACAAACACCAGATTGTATATCCAAACTTGGATTCAGCACGTAGACCAGTAAAACATGATGAAACATTGCCCATTCCAATTCCCCCAAGTGATAGGCTAGATTCTATCATAGATGACATGGAAAGTGATGAAGGTGCAACTGGCGTTTCCGGACCATCTACAGAACCAGAGTACACTTTTGAAGGTAGACATTTAGAGCCTAAAAAGTTAACCCAAGGACAGTTGAATGATCTTGTTAGAGACTTATCGCTGTCTAAAGAGAAATCAGAGCTTCTCGCCTCAAGACTAAAGGAGAACAATTTACTTGAGAACAATGTTCGTATTAGTTACTACCGAAAGCGGAATTTTGAATTAACAGCATTCTTTTCAGTAGACGGTCCACTCTGTTATTGCCATGACATCAATGGACTATTTACAGCCATATCTCAGACGTATGTGGCATCTGAGTGGCGCCTCTTTATTGATTCGTTGCAGAGAAGCCTGAAAGCAGTTCTTTTGCATAATGGTAATATAATGCCATCCATCCCCATTGCCCATTCCGTCCATCTAAAAGAGACATATGACAATATGGATATACTACTTAAGGCAATCAAATACGAAAGTCATCAATGGAATGTTTGTGGAGATCTAAAAGTTATAGGAATGCTTATGGGTATGCAGTCAGGATTCACAAAATTTTGTTGTTTCCTTTGCCTGTGGGACAGTCGCGCCACTATAGAACATTACACCAAAAGTGACTGGCCACTTAGGTATACATATGTCCCAGGGATAAGCAATGTCCAGTCTGTCCCTTTAGTGGATCCCCAAAAGATCTATCTGCCACCTCTTCACATTAAACTTGGTTTAATGAAGAATTTTGTTAAAGCAATGGGTAAAGTCAATTCTGAAGGGTTCCAATACCTTTCAAGGAAATTTCCGAAGGTTACTGCAGCAAAATTGAAGGAAGGAATTTTTGTTGGGCCACAAATAAGGGAGGTTTTGAATGACACTGAATTTGAAAAAGTCCTAAGTCCGCTGGAATTGAAGGCTTGGCTGGCATTCAAATGGATATGTGAAAACTTTCTTGGAAGCAACAAGTCACCTGTGTATAAGGATGGAGTCAAGAACCTCCTTGATGCCTTCAAAGAAATGGAGTGTCGAATGTCGTTAAAAATTCACTTCCTGCATTCCCACTTAGATTTCTTTCCTGAAAACCTTGGTGCAGTGAGTGACGAGCAAGGAGAGCGCTTCCATCAAGATATTCAGATGATGGAGAAGCGCTACCAAGGTTATTGGAATGAAAGCATGATGGCAGACCATTGTTGAATGCTGTATCGTGACAATCCAGGCCAAATTTACAAAAGGAAATCACACTCACAGCGCTTTTAATAAAATAATGTATATATTCTTTATTTATAAGTACATTGAATAAGGTATATGATGTATTTGTTGTTTAGCATTCCTAAGTGTGATCTATACATCCATAAATTTTCTTATAGCAATATCAAAAACTTAAAAATATCAAAACCAGTGTATCTATATAACTATACGTGCTAGAAACAAAATAAAACCAGATTCAGAATCAGCGTGAAAAATGCATTAAGAGAAGTGTGATCATGTTTGTGATGAGAAAAAAAAGTTTCATTTTGTTGGCCAGTGTAATTTTAAACTAAACGTAACTATCGTACGCAATACGTTATTTCTGTGACCCTTCTAAACTAATTTCTGTTCTTATATATAAATAATTTGTCATAATTAAATTTATACAAATGACCTATATTAACATAGTGGCGGTATGTAATGTATAAATTATATCATTGTTGCGAGTTATTTAAACTAAACATGCTTTTTAATTCGACATCGTTGAACTCGTATAAGCACTTGAAAACCTCGAGGAGTTGACCGCGCAGCCACCGAGTTTCCAGCGAAAACAATAGGATACCCACTTATCTGCCAACCACCCAGACATTTTCGTACATTTCCACAAACTAAACACAATTTATTCACACTCCGGCACACTATTTGAAAGAAACATGTGCCCATATTTTTTCCTTTTTGCATAGCAAACGATACTCGTGTCTAAATTCTATTAAATACTCACGCAGACCTTTAGCCACAATCTCCCTACAATCCTCGTCATGACATATATTAATGTAGTGGTAAAAATACTTAAGATTCTCCATGCTGACAAGATTTACATTCTCAGTCGCAGGGTACGGTATGAAGCAATATATTATAATTTAGCTTGTCGCACCACTCATCAATAAGACTCACTAACCATAACCGCTGCTTCTCTTCTGCACGTGTTGTTTCTTCTACTTCACGGTATATGTAAGCTTTTATAAAGTTTAGTCCTACAACATAATTCAATACATCACTTGTACCACGTGACATATGCATGAGAAATGACATGCAGCACATTCCGCACGTATTACTAAATTATCCTTCCTTCGCATGGTTCAATGTAGCCTTAAAAGCATCAAAGGATGGTAGAATAGGAGTCTTTCACTGTTCACCACATCTTCACACTTTACGAATATCACTTCATGAAACTCGAGTACGCAATATTAAAGGTAGCCATCACTATTTTTCTTCTACGCGAGAGAATACACATCTGAAATCCACGGTTTGCACCGCTCAACTGAGCACGCAGGGATGCTCAGGTAGTAGCAGGAGTCACGTGACCGATCATACAGGGGACGGAGCTTAGGACAGATAATTCAAATGATTGAACTTGTTAATATCTTACAACCTATTAATTTCTAGGAGAAAGAATAAGCGCGAGATAGCCCATTATAAAAGTTATGCCAGGAATTCCGGGGCTACTGGGGCACAATAGTACCCCGGGTAGAGTTTAAGGCAGAGCTTTCCAAACTGTGTGTCGCCAATACCTCCCAGGTGTGTCGCCAAATTTAGTTAATTATTTTCAATTTTTTTGTATTTTGAAAATTTTGATTTTTGTATCAACAAAATCGGCTACAAGATAAACCACCTACTGAAAAATTATCTGATATTCGATATTTGATAAATAAATTATTTAGTATGTCGCCAACGTGAAAAGTTTGGAAAGCTCTGGTTTAAGGGTTAAACTTGCAAAAAACTCTTATTAATTTTGATACTACGATTTCAAGGTTTTACGCACTTCTCTGTTCTTAGTTAAACATAGGCGTAAGTTTTCTTCAAAACTGATATTAAGGCTGTTTAAAACTTAAGCTTACATAATGTTTAGTTAACTTTGAACATACTTTTTGTTATGTATTAAAATCAATTACTTATTTGAGGTTTGATAGTTCTTCCTCTTTCGAACTCTGTTATCTGAAAGTTCTACACTCTGTGGCTCTTCTAGTTTTCAGTCCAACTTATTAATGTTATCTTAAAAGGACAGGACGTAGAAATGAAGTCTTACTGTGATAACTTTATTCTCAAATGAAAGGAGTTAAGTTTCTTTAGAGGGGTATTGAGATGGTGAAGGAGAGAGTAGGTCCACTCTTTACAAACCCTACTTTTATAGTTAGACATTTGAACGAAACGATTTTGTAACACTGAAGTCGATGTGTAACATTAGAGCAACTTCTCCAGATTGATATATATATATATATATATATATACTAATAGAAGAAATCAGTTTTAGTATTTTGGTAAATATATTTATATTTAGATGTTATATCACATGACGTATTTGTCAATTTTATTGGAAACAGATTCAAACAAACTAAGGATCTGATTGACTTGAAAGAGCTTGGTAATGACGTCACAACGACATTGTATAAAGGCAGGCGAATCTTTCACTTTAATTCATTACAAGATTGGAAATAGAGGATGGATTCGTGTTAGTTATCTCTCCGTGCCTTGACCAATTGCTAAGTGGTGAACATGATATCTGACGTTCCAAATGGATTTGAAGCACACAAGTTGATAAATATATGGCTCGGTAAAATTGCATCCAGACGTTCCGGAAGAGCTGGTGCATCTTTGCATAATTCCTTATTAGTTGCCTCTGTGTTACATAAAGCCCGATTTGTTTACTTAGAAGAAGCACATAATTACCACCACACCATATTTTCCCTGCCATAAGGGCAACCTGAGGAGTTTGCCCCCGACCCACCTCGTGCACCTACACCATTACCTAAACTGTCCGTTATCCCATTGAGGTCTCTCGATTGTGGTGATAATAATACCAACCAAGATGATTATTCAGCCATTGAATGCATTAGTGAAGAGTGTAAATCTAGATTAGAAGACAGTGACAGTGAAGTAGACTCGAACATTGAGTATGGTTGCAACGAATCTTTGCACCATACCAGAAAAAGGCGGAGAGTTTCTGATCAGGAAACAGAGGCTGCAGTTTCTTCAATTTTACCAAAACGATTAAAATCTGATTTAGAACAGGAACAAAGCTCAGGCTGTTATTTTAGCGAACCTAAAATTTTGTGTTGATGTGGATTCGATCTCACCTCTTGTCTTTGGTCTGAGCAGTCAGCGGACGACGAGATTTTGCAGCATGGAAGTTGACAACATAACTTCTCTCGTGATCAACTTGGAATCCTTGAATTTCTATAAACTTACTCAAGACGACCTTCGTCTCGTGACTTCTTAGTAAAAGCGTTTTTATTAATCTAGTTTGTACGTACTCATTCATGCACAGTGTAACTCATTACGTGATAAAAATTTTTTTTAAGGTTGTGTATTATATAAACTAATTATATATTTTATATAATAAAGGCTCGGGTGCTTAATTGTTTCATTTGTTCCATTGAAAAGTGTGTAATTTGATAAAGTTTGTGGGAGTGCGATTTAATAGATCATTGATCAATAAAAGTTAAAGAGTGAGTGACAGTACAGAATCTGAGGAACATTAGTGTTATTAGCTTTAGGAGAAAAACCGTGGCCAGCTACATCCGTATCAACAGCGTGCCCAGAAAGGAAAATAGATAGGAAGGCACAGATAGAAGGGTTGAAACCAAAGGATAGCAGTTTCGAAATTAAAGATTTGTGCCAGAATCCATCAAAAGCTTTTGATACGTATATCGCAGTAACAAAGGTTTCAACGAAATTCCAAAAAGTGGAAGACCAAGAGTTAGAGAGATATGAAAAAAGATCGCCAGTAGAACTTCCCATGTAGGACCCATGCTGACGATCTGAAAGAAGAGGGGTGATTAAGATTTTTCCTATTAAGGATGTATTCAAAAACATTACAAAGACATGAAAACAAAGCAAATGGAAGTAATTGGAAGGTTGAGAGTGATCACCCTTCTTTAGGACATGCTGAATGAAAGCGAACTTTGATCAGGAAGGATTAGTATCAGATGAAAGACAAAAAAGAAAGAGTTTTCCACGGCTAAGGTGTCTTTAGGCATGAATTTGTTCTTGAACACAGTAAAGCACAATGAGACGATTGTGGTTGTTTCAGTAATTATGTCGGTGGAATAATACTGGATTCGTTAGGTTTGAGTTGGAAGCGAAAGTTCGAGCGAATAGCTCAGCTTTGTGAAGAGAAGAACTGGTAACTGAACCAGATTGGAAAAGGGGAGGAGAGGAAGAACATGTAAAGTTGATGGTGAGGTTCTTAACTAGATGTCAGAAAGAGCGAGAAGACTTAGAATTGTATAGATTTTCACAATCTTATTGCATGAAGGAAGTTTTGGCTACTCGAAGAACAGAATTTGCACGATTCTGTGCATAAATATGAACAAGGAGATGGGTGACGACGGCAATTTCTGAAAAAACCATCTCTGTTGCTGTTAGCAATAGAACAAGTAAAGTTAAACCAAGGCTGCCTTTGTGGCCGGGAAAATATGGTGTGGTGGTAATTATGTGCTTCTTCTAAGTAAACAAAACGGGCTTTATGTAACACATAGGCAACTAATAAGGAATTATGCAAAGATGCACCAGCTCTTCCGGAACGTCTGGATGCAATTTTACCGAGCGATATATTTATCAACTTGTGTGCTTCAAATCTATTTGGAACGTCAGATATCATGTTCACCACTTAGCAATTGGTCAAGGCACGGAGAGATAACTAACACGAATCCATCCTCTATTTCCATTCTTGTAATGAATTCAAGTGAAAGTTTCGCCTGCCTTTATACAATGTCGTTGTGACGTCATTACCAAGCTCTTTCAAGTCAATCAGATCCTTAGTTTGTTTGAATCTGTTTCCAATAAAATTGACAAATACGTCATGTAATATAACATTTAAATATAAATATATTTACCAAAATACTAAAACTGATTTCTTCTATTAGTATTATATATATATATATATATATATATATATATCAATCGGGAGAAGTTGCTCTAATGTTACACATCGACTTCAGTGTTACAAAATCGTTTCGTTCAAATGTCTAACTATAAAAGTAGGGTTTGTAAAGAGTGGACCTACTCTCTCCTTCACCATCTCAATACCCCTCTAAAGAAACTTAACTCCTTTCATTTTGAGAATAAAGTTATCACAGTAAGACTTCATTTCTACGTCCTGTCCTTTTAAGATAACATTAATAAGTTGGACTGAAAACTAAAAGAGCCACAGAGTGTAGAACTTTCAGATAACAGAGTTCGAAAGAGGAAGAACTATAAAACCTCAAATAAGTAATTGATTTTAATACATAACAAAAAGTATGTTTAAAGTTAACTAAACATTATGTAAGCTTAAGTTTTAAACAGCCTTAATATCAGTTTTGAAGAAAACTTACGCCTATGTTTAACTAAGAACAGAGAAGTGCGTAAAACCTTGAAATCGTAGTATCAAAATTAATACGAGTTTTTTGCAAGTTTAACCCTTAAACTCTACCCGGGGTACTATTGTGCCCCAGTACCCCCGGAATTCCTGGCATAACTTTTATAATGGGCTATCTCGCGCTTATTCTTTCCCCTAGAAATTAACAGGTTGTAAGATATTAACAAGTTCATTCATTTGAATTATCTGTCCTAAGCTCCGTCCCCTGTATGATCGGTCACGTGACTCCTGCTACTACCTGAGCATCCCTGCGTGCTCAGTTGAGCGGTGCAAACCGTGGATTTCAGATGTGTATTCTCTCGCGTAGAAGAAAAATAGTGATGGCTACCTTTAATATTGCGTACTCGAGTTTTATGAAGTGATATTCGTAAAGTGTGAAGATGTGGTGAACAGTGAAAGACTCCTATTCTACCATCCTTTGATGCTTTTAAGGCTACATTGAACCATGCGAAGGAAGGATAATTTAGTAATACTTGCGGAATGTACTGCATGTCATTTCTCATGCATATGTCACGTGGTACAAGTGATGTATTGAATTATGTTGTAGGACTAAACTTTATAAAAGCTTACATATACCGTGAAGTAGAAGAAACAACACGTGCAGAAGAGAAGCAGCGGTTATGGTTAGTGAGTCTTATTGATGAGTGGTGCGACAAGTTAAATTATAATATATTGCTTCATACCATACCCTGCGACTGCGAATGTAAATCTTGTCATCATGGAGAATCTTAAGTATTTTTACCACTACATTAATATATATCATGACGAGAATTGTAGTGAGATTGTGGCTAAAGGTCTGCGTGAGTATTTAATAGAATTTAGACACGAGTATCGTTTGCTATGCAAAAAGGAAAAAATATGGGCACATGTTTCCCTCAAATAGTGTGCCGGAGTGTGAATAAATTGTGTTTAGTTTGTGGAAATGTACGAAAATGTCTGGGTGGTTGGCAGATAAGTGGGTATCCTATTGTTTTCGCTGGAAACTCGGTGGCTGCGCGGTCAACTCCTCGAGGTTTTCAAGTGCTTACACGAGTTCAACGATGTCGAATTAAGAAGCATGTTTAGTTTAAATGATAACTCGCAACAATGATATAATTTATACATTACATACCGCCACTATGTTAATATAGGTCATTTGTATAAATTTAATTATGACAAATTATTTATATATAAGAACAGAAATTAGTTTAGAAGGGTCACAGAAATAACGTATTGCGTACGATAGTTACGTTTAGTTTAAAATTATTAGCATATCTTCATCCAGAAATCTGTCTCTTATGCATAAAATGTACTCGTACAACTGCTGCACATACATATATACGCACATACATACGTACGCACATAAAAATAATTTGTACAATTAGTCCAAAAGGTTAATCCAAAAGTTAATTCACTAACCGTGGTTGGGTTACAAACTTCAATCCAGTTGTGTCTTAATCAAAGTAACCATTAGGTTTGGTTGTTATATAATTCATATTTGGTTGTTGTAACCGGATGTATACCACAATGCTTCGTCAGTGATTTCTGTCGATTGATTGCTGTGGACTGCTGAACTCCCTTCGCAATATCTAGGTCATTTGATGAAGGGGATCTACAGTTTTACGTGGCACCCGTACCACGGGTCACTACATCATCTGGTCACCGAAATTGACGGGTGTTATAAGGTTACTTTAGGATATTTTGAATGAGTCTAGAGTTTAATTGGTGTGTTTTATTTCCCACTAACTGTGTACACGAGATAAGTGTATGCATGGTGTAAATGAACTCTGAAGCTGTTCTTCTTTCATTACACTTTTTGAATCTTTCGCAACAAATTGGAAAGAGCTTCTGTGATAGTTGTCGGACACAATGTGGAAGGTGTACACTGTGTACACGAGATAAGTGTACGCATGGTGTGAATGAACTCTGAAGCTGTTCTTTTTTCATTACACTTTTTCCATCTTTCACACCAACTTTGGAAAGAGTTTCTGTGTTTGTTGTCGGACACAATGTGGAAGGTGTACATGAGGGAGATACAAGGACAAGAAGTACCTCAATAAGTATTGCAAACCGTACCGAGGATGTATCAGTGGTTAGGGTTCCATGGAAAAAATTCCTACATCGCAAGGTTCGGCCCATCCATTTTCTTGAACTGATCCACAGAGCAGATGTTCACATCTTCTGAAGTCCGCATGTTTCATGCGCCACAGATCTTATAGACAATGTAGGTCCTGCATATGAGCTTGAATTATCTCGATGAAATTATGATGTGAAAGAGCTAGCTAGCAAACATTCCCTGACGAGATGTAATGCTAAACACACAAAAGGCTTTGAATAATTTTTAAATTTTATACAATATATTTTTTGGAGAAAAATTTCTTTAACGGTTATAACAAAAGAGGTAGAAAATTGGATGGTAGATAAGTGGGCACCCTGGTTCTCCTGCTAGAATAAATCCTCGAATGAAAAGGAAATGTTTATGAATTTGTGTTTGGTGTTGTAGTTAGCGAAAGCATCTTTTTGTGTTTTTAAGCATGACTATTTGCGGAGGAAGTCGCGGATCAATTTGAAAATTTCACCCTCACCATCCTAGTGGTCAAGAATATTTTAAAAGTTTTTGGTACACGGATCTGTTCCGATACTTCTGAATTATTCATATTTGAAATGTAGATCTATGGCAGAGTGAAAAGATTTGACGTTTGTCAAAATGAACAATTCGGCGAGAAAGAGTTAATTATTATTACTAGTGTATTCGAGAGAATTTTATAATAAAGAAATTATAAATATTTTGATGTTCACCCCTTCCTATTTTATTAAATAGTACAACGCCAATTGTGCGTACTCGTTGTATAGTATAATGTTTTTGCTCGTGTGTATATATATATATATATATATATATATATATTTGTAACTTTAGTTGTAAAGGGGGAGTGGTTGTACAATGAAGGTGGAGGGGTTATGCAATGAAGGGACTTCTCGCGTAGGAGTGTGATAAAATTGTATTTAGTTATTGAATTTCTGCCCCCTTTATGCAATATCTCTCGCAACAACCACCTCTATAAAAGATTTCCAGAACGTGCATTATATATTATTTTTTGCGCCCCTACTAATTGAGTCTCAATTTTTTCGGCTACATGTTATTTGCAACCATACTAAATTGATCCTCAATTTTTCGGATGCTGTTCGTTATAGGAATATATTCATTAGAGTGGTTCAGCTCAGTATGGCAGGAAACAAAATTAGCGCCGCTACTCTTTATTACTCTGACATTAACACCACCGTAATATCCTATGACATAACCATCAAATCTAGAAGATTTTTGTGTATTACCATGTTTTGCGCCGATACTAAACTCAGCTTTCCCAAGATTGCTATAATCTCCGTAGATTTAGTGTTCGTATTACCCCTTGCTGTCTCTACCACGTCAATACCCACCACTTTATGCAATATTGTTCACAACAATATTTTATTATTTTGCGCCCATACTAAACTGAGTTTCAACTTTGATTAATTAATGTATTCGGTTTGACTTCTCGCGTAGGAGTGTGGAAAAATTGTATTTAGTTATTGAATTTCTGCTTGGTTGGCTGATAAATGGGTACCCTAGGTATCCTACTGGTGGATTAGCCGGCGGTTGAGAGATCGGGGCGATGATTTTTCTATCCGCCTGGATTAATGTATTCGGTTTCCAGGTTAAACTGTGGGTCTATTGCGGAGTTAATAATTATTATTATTATTGTAATTTGTACCACCCTGTATATATATATATATATATATATATATATATATATATATATATATATTGTGTGTGTGTGTGTGTGTGTTAATTTTGAAAAATGTATAATTATAATAATAATAATAATAATAATAATATATCCATCCATTTTTTTTATTCATTCATTTCAATAACTAAGAAGATGATATACAAATTACGTGTAAAAAAAAAACTAAGTTGATAGAATATAAAACATTTTTTCTATACAGGAAGGACAATCGTATGAAGCGAAAGCAGACGGATGTGTGTCTTTCAGAGAGAAAGTTGACCCAAAGTCCTTCTCGCTAGCTCTTGGTTTTAAAAGGCCTCGGGCTGGACCTTTACCTGGATATTCTCATTACCTGCCTCCTCTAGCTGTAGTCTGAACACAATGTTAAAATAAACGTATTTGTAAGAGAATAATTATTTAATATAATTGTGTGTGTGTGTGTGTGTGTGTGTGTGTGTGTGTGTATAGATTTGAGAATATATTAATGGAACGATTTCTTTTGCTAAGCCAATTGTTTAGTGAATTTTTGATGTTAATATTGTTTTAATAATTAATTCACTCTAAGGTGAAAATCCGTTTATATATATATATATATATATATATATATATATATATAAGGAATGACAAAATTAAATAGACAGTTAATATGATTATTTCTATATATACCGTGTATATATATATATATATATATATATATATATATATATATATATATATTTAGAGGAATGACAAAAGAAAATAGACACAGTTAATATGATTATTTCTCTCTCTCTCTATATATATATATATAAGTTAAGGCGGAAGTTGTTCAATTGTGTGTGTGTATGTGTGTGTGTGTGTGTGTGTGTGTGTGTATTTTGTCTGAACTATTATTTTGACGATTATATGTTCCGTATTATATTTTTTTTTTGCAGTAGAAGGCAAATTCTATTTATTTACAATAATTAATAAACGCATTTAATTTTTTATTGTCAATTTCGTTTAAAAGAGAGTCTCTTTGCTTTGGTAACGAATTAAAATAAATGGTGGTATCTAGCAACTCACCCTAATAATGTATACATGTACAATTAAAATAAAAAAATGGTATCTGGCAACTCAACCTTCCTCTATATAAGATCCGCTTGGCTTCGGAGCTGGCAGTTTGATGATGACAGCTGTTGAATAAAGATCTCTCCTTCCTTCCTTCTTAGGTTAAGACTTAGCTTAGTTTTCCTTTGGGGGGATTAGGACGCCCCACCTTGTCCCCCAAAGCCCTCCTCCGTCTATCCTTTCTCTTTCAGGTTAAGGCAACCCCTTTGGTGGAGGTCATCCTTCCTTCTTCCCCCGAAGATCCCTTCCCCTCAACCTCCCCTCTCCCCCTTTGCTCATTCTAAGCCAACCGGCTGATTAGGGGCCTATAAGACAACGGCCACTTGGCTGAAGTCTTAGTGTGCACTTGGCTCCTGCCAGGTGAGCACCTCTCTTGCTTTCTCTCCTTCTCCTGTCTTTCTCTTGGGGGATAACGCCGCCTCCAAGTTTCATGAGCCCTTGTTGCACTTGCAGCATCCCCCACCCCCTTTGCAGCATTGAGTTGTTGCACACACCCCTCCCCCTTCATTGCATACCCCACTCCCTCCATTGCATACCCCTCCCCCTTTGCAACATTGATCATTATCTCTTGCAACATTGCATCATTCTTACACTTGTCCATTTTGCGCCCATACTACTAGCTCTTTGATTTAAATCAGTTTTTAAAATTTTACCTAATCGATTTCTTCCTTTAATAAATAGTACGACCCTATCTGGAGGCGTTATAGCCCCTTCATCCTTTAGAGACTGGCCGTGTGCATTGGAATGATTGGGTAAGTTGTTACCGAACGTACTAGCAATAGATATAGTTTTTTTATTTCGTTTATTTAACTGTCGAAACACATACGGCTTGTTTAAATTTCTGTTAATCGCTACCCGTTGCTCAATATGCTTTACTATGCCATTTCTAGTCAGATGTAGACACAAGACTTTCCCTTCGTCATTATACTCTTAGTAATCTCGTTCCACCACAAGTATCTTCTGTTCTTTTTCTTGCCATAGGTATTATCTTAAACTTGTTAACATTCGTCTTAATTTTCAAAATTTTCTCAGTAATTCGTACCTGGAATTTTTCTCAGTGTTTCCTTTGCCATCAAGTTCTATGATTTCGCATGGCACGTAACAATTTACCTAATGTCATCAACATAGGATACCTTCAGACTGTGATACCTCACTGGCAAGGAAGATCCCTTGCATATGTTACAGGAAATATGTGTAACTAGGGATTTCATGAAATCCCTAAAATGTTCAGGGATTTCATGTAAGGTTAGGTCGTGGTATTTTCGTTAAACCTACAGAAAAATTATTGAATACCCGGTTAGGTCAACTGTACGCCCTTGACGATTGGTTAGGTTAAGTCGTGATGTTTTCGTTTAAACTAACGAAAATATTACGACTTAACCTAATATGAAATCCCTGAACATTTCAGGGATTTCATGAAATTCGTAGTTACACAGATTCCATGTAACATAAACACGCTATACTTCTGCACGTAGCTGAAATTGAGGTCCTGCAAATATCCCGATGTGTATTTCTGCCATGGGATCAACAACATAATCACAGAAAATTCATTTTAGTAAAGGGTTAAGACCTAAATTTAATAACTAGTATTGAAAGCCCCCATGTTAAGTTTTGTCAGAAGATTTTGCCCTTGCGGTTGAAGCTGCTGCTTTTATTCTCTTCTCTGAGGACGAAATTGCATGAGGTTGGCCACTGTTATCAGTTTGTTCGTACGACACACGTGTTTGGATTTTGCCGACGGAGTTTGGATGTGCAAGTTTACCTTTAATCTCCATTCACTTTACGATTGTCATTTTTCTTTTCAAGTGGAAAACATCGCAGGCGAGGAAGGCATTTTAGGAATATTTTAGGAATACCGATATATATATATATATATATATATATATATATATATATATATATATATATATATATATATATATATATATATATATTTATTAAATGTGAAATTTCTGGGAATCGTTTTTTATTTGCTATATTAGCTGTATTATACGAAGCCTGATCAAAAAGTTCTGGGACAGATGTAGTATTTATTGCAAAACTAAATGAGGGGTCCCGCGTCTTAAGGTACCTAAGCGCCAAAATTAAAATTCGCCAGAAATCGCCCCCCAAAGTTCAGCAATATTCTGGCAATAGTATCTCTGTTATTAATTGAGCTAGAACGTTCATTTTTGGCTAAATTAGAGTTCTAAGTATGCTAATGAAGATGTTGATGAGTTTTTGGAATAGATTTTCATATTTTATATTTTATATATATATTTTTTAATTTTTTTATTTTCTTATTATGCCGAACTTTGGGTGCGATTTCTGGCACAGAATGATTCCATTGATTTTTCATCACTATCACTAGCAAGGTGAGACATTGCTGCACACGTTGATAATAGTTAGAAGCCGGGTGAATAGAATAATCCACGCAATATTCAGCAATATGAGCACGAACACAGGACGCCTGCTAACAGCAACGCGAGTCTTAAGATACTGGCGGGATGTTTGTGTCGTGTTCCTCTCGGCGCGTGGAGCGGGTGGCCAATCAGAAAGCAGAGCGGCGTGGCTGCCATGTTTTCATTGGCTCGCGCTCCTCCTGCTGTTCCCGCCACCCAGAGACCGAGCGTCCTCTACTCATCTATGTCCCAATATCCCAGTTGAACGGGATATTGGGGCCTTAAGACGCGCATCACATCTGGGCGGCAGAGCCCAGCTGGCGATAGAGGTGAAAAAAGTAGTTCGCTTCATAAGATTTTCAACCATACTTCTAGTGTCGTAAGGTCATTATAACCCAAACCACGCGATAGAGGAAGGGTGAAAATAGTGATATCCATCAAAAACACGTTTTCGCCTGTGGTGGCGCTTAGGTACCTTAAGACGCGCGACCCATCAAATGTCATATACTTAATCAAATTTGTCTCCTTCAAAGTATTCTTCTTCTGATTGTAAACAGTGATTGCAGCGGTCCAGCCATTTATTGAAGCAGTTGTTATACTCTTCTTTCGGAATGTTCTTCAATTCTCGTATCGCATTTTGTTCGATCTCTGCTACTTCCTGAAATATTTTTTCCCTTGAGGGTGTTTTTGAACTTGGAAAACAGGAAAAAGTCACAGGGTGCCAAATCCTGCGATTACGGTGGTTGAGGAACCAATGAAATGTGCTTCGTTAAGAATTCCCTTATGGAGAGTGCTGTGTGAGAGGGCGCATTGTCGTGATGCAATATCCACGAACCTGACGCCCATTTTGCCGGGCATTTTGCACTCTCCATAAGGAAATTCTTAACGAACCACAACATTCCACTGGTTTCCCAACCACCGTATTCGCAGGATTTGGCACCCTGTGACTTTTTCCTTTTTCCCCAAGTTGAAAAACATCCTCAAGGGAAAAATATTTCAGGAAGTGGCTGAACCGCTGCAATCACTGTTTACAATCAGAAGGAGACTACTATGAAGAAGACAAATTTGATTAGATATGTAACATTTAGTTTTGCAATAAATACATCTGTCCCAGAACTTTTTGATCAGACCTCGTACATACCTTTCA
Organism: Bathynomus jamesi; assembly: GCA_023014485.1. Taxonomy (NCBI): domain Eukaryota; kingdom Metazoa; phylum Arthropoda; class Malacostraca; order Isopoda; family Cirolanidae; genus Bathynomus; species Bathynomus jamesi. The sequence goes on along the minus strand of JAJOZX010000761.1, from coordinate 1,040,903 downwards.
ACCTTTCAAATGTTCCGTGCGATATATATATGTATTGCCACAGTGGCGATCATAAATATTCGTACAGAGAAATATTTTAGTTATATTCGTCCTTATCTTTTCTACCATGCATAGGATAGTTAAGGAAAGTTTACCGTTCGTTTGAAAAATTTGACAAATATAAAAATTAGTTCAACTCCAACGTATAATAAAAAATATCAAAGAATTTGAGGAAAATAAAAAAAGCTAAAATGCAAAGGTTTTCGTACATTTATTTACACAATTATTTAATACTTTGTGTGTCCACCTTAGGCTTGAATAATTTAAAAGTTTTTATCAGTAGTTGGCTGTTTATTGATTAGAGACTTGCAATTCTGAATTATAGAATTTTCTCTGTGAATCTTCATGTACAAGTTACTACTGGTAAGTAATGGGTCACCATGGTAAACAGCTCTCTACAAATCTTAAGGGACCGGGTATTGTTGTACATGAGTGAAAAGAATTATAGGAAGATAGGAGAAGAACTTCGAATTCCACTTACCACGGTTGCTGTAGTTATAAAGAAATGGAAAGGATTTACAACAATCAAAACTCTACCAAGGTGTGGACGACCCTCGAAGATTTCAGAACATACAGCTGCACAAACTGAAAGAGTGGCTGCAGCGAATCCACAAGTGACTGCTGGTAATTGATGTCCATCCTTTTACTGTACGTCGTACATTGAGAAAGAATGGTCAACATGGAAGGGTTGCACGAAGAAAACCTCTGCTACGAAAAGCGCACAAAGAAGTTCGTTTAAAGTACGCCAAGGATTTTCAAAATGATGGATTTGCATTCCTGGAAGAAAGTTCTCTGAACAGACGAGACCAAAATTGAATTATTCAGGAATAACGAACAATGGTATGCTTGGCGAAAATAAAATACTGCATTCTAGGAAGAAACATCCTTCCTACGGTTAAACAAGGTGGTGGTAGTTTGTTTCTTTGGGGATGTTTTAGTGCTTCTGGTCCGAGAAGGCTTGTTGTCATCAGTGGAATCATGAATTCGAAGAAATATCAGGAAATTTTAGAAGAGATTGTATTGCCTTCAGTTTGGGAATTGTGAATGGGTCGCAATTGGGTACTGCAGCAAGATTATTATTCAAAACATAAAAGTAAGAGCACCATGAAGTGGCTTCAACAAAAGAATTTCAAGCTTCTCGAATGGCCCATTCAAAACCTAGATCGAGGATTTGTGGTTTGATTTGAAAAAAAACTGTCTGCGAGAGAAACACTTCAAATATGAATGAATTGCAACAGTTTTCTTCATGGACTAAAATTTCTACTGCGAGATGTTGAAAATAACCAAAGTGAATCACTAAAGTCATTCAAGCAAAAAGGTGGACACAAAGTATTAAATAATTTTGTAAATAAGTGTACTAAAACTTTTGCATTTCAACTTTTTTTTATTAACCTCAAATTCTTTGTTGGAGTTGAACTAATTTTTTTTTATTTGTTAAATTTTTCCGAATGAACGGTAAACTTTTTATAACTATCCTATGCATGGTAGAAAAGAGAAGAACAAATATAACTGAAATATTTCTCTGTACGAATACTGATGAGCGTCACTGTATATACCTTTCCTTTTAACCTTTCAAATGTACCGTGCGATGATTCCTCATTTCACGAAGGTCAAGCTTGTTGCCCCTCCCCTCGAGATGGCCTGGTGAAGTAGTGAGTTGGTTTCTTGTACTCTCTACTTCACATAGTTAGGTACGCCAGGGTGATAGAGGATTGTTCTAAGCCAGGCGTCTATTATTCTTCTGAAGATGTCCACAGTAACTCCACTCGTGTTCTTTAGGTCTTTGGGCAGTTGATTAAACAGTTTTGGTCCTCTCACAACAAAACTATTTTCTCTCAGGGTTAAGGATGTTCCCTGTCTAGCCTTTAATTTGGGAGCACGACACAGTCTTCCTTTTCTACTTTCCACTGTTGTTTGGGGAGTTACAGGGTTCAGAGTAAGACTAGGAACTAGTTTCTCCATTATTTTCCAAGTGTAAATATTGGTGTATCTCTCTCTTCTCCTTTCCAGTGAATATAGGTTTAATTCGCGGAACCTTTCCCAGTAATTTACTTCTTTGCACCCATTGATGTTGGCTGTGAAGCTTCTCTGAATCCCTTCTAGCTGTCTAATGTCTTCTTTTTTATATGAGGATATTAGGACTGAGCAGTATTCCAATTTGGGTATGATCAGTGTTTTCAGTAGAGGAATCATTATATTTCCATCCCTTCGTTTAAAAGTTCTCAGTATCTGCCCAATTATTCTCTTTGCTCTGTTTACTGCTATCTTATTTTGTGTTTCAAATTTCGCATCGTCAGTCATTATAACGCCTAAATATTTTGCTTTAGAATTTATCTGAATTTCCTGTGCATTTGGGCTATGATATTCCATGGATTTTAGGTCCCTTTTTCCGTACCGTAACAGTTGAAATTTCTCAGTGTTAAACTTCATATTGGTGTCTTCCATCCACTTGTAGATTCCGTTCATGTCTGTTCGTAGAGATCTTATATCTTCTGGGTTTCTTATTTTTCTACTGATCTTTGAGTCATCGGCAAAAGATGTTACTGTGCTGTCTCTGGTAACGTCTTCATCTATGTCAGTTCGCATGATTATGAAGAGTAGTGGAGCTAATAGTGTTCCTTGTGGTGCTGGGCTCAAGACCTCTGATTCTGATGAAGATATTCCTTGTACTGTAACGACTTGCAGCCGCTCATTAAGGAAATTATATATCCATTTCCCTATTTTTCCTGTTTTTCCCATATATTTCAGTTTATGTATTATGATTCCATGGTCACACTTGTCAAACGCTTTGGCAAAGTCTGTGTATATTAATTACATCATAGTTTTCATTACTTTCTAGCAGGGATGGGAAACTGAATTGAACTGGAATCGATAAATTGATAAAACCGATATTATTTTATGAACTGAAATCGAGAAAATTTCGTACTGAAAAAAATTATGACAACTAAAATCGAAATTCGAACTGAAATTGAAAAACAATCAAAAACTGAAATGGGAATTCGAATAGATTAAAAATAACAGTTTTTGCGTTTCAGTTTTGAGGAGCATTTGGATTGCAAAAAATATAAATAACGTAAATTATTTTTCTTTTTTGCGACTTAACATTTGTATGGATTAAAAATATCTATTTATCTTTTAATCTGAAGTAGAACAGGAGCGTGCGATTACTCATTTGACCCAACTTCACACGAGAATGTGTGCGATGGATCCCAAACTACAAATGGAATCGACATCTTCGGAAAGCTTGACATCCAGTACATCAGAGGATGAGTTGGAAAAACCTGCTTAGAACTGCTGCAAAAATAAAGAAAAACTCAACCAGTGCTCCGAATAGAAGCATCATTTTGGCTCTTCGCGATTTTAAGAATATTGAAAGAATTTCAGCAGACAGTAGCCTAATAGCGTGGTGGAAGGAACGCAATGAAGATAAAGCATGAGGAGCTGTACAAATTGTCTTCAGTTGTGCGTGCTATTCCAATGACACAAGTTAGTGTGCAACGGCTTTTTTCTCTTTTCAGATTGATTTTAAGTCCTAAAAGAAACAATTTGTTGCCCGAAAACATTGACATTGCGAGTTTAGAAGGTATTTGTATTTTGCATAAAATAAACAGAGGTGCATTTATTTTTTTTTATTCCCCTTTCTAATACTATTATTTATATATTTTATACATGTCGTGTGCTTTAGAATTTAAAAAGTGTACGAATTAATAAAACATTTCAAATTGAAAGTTTTTGTTAAATAAAACTTTATGTGAAAGAAATGAAGTGAATAAGTAAGAAAAAGATGAGTGTTTCGTGCTGATTCAGTTGGCTATAGATGCTTACATGTTTAATCATACAAAAGTAAAGATAGTTACTAAAGCAAATTCTCTCTGAAAAACAGAAATTGAATGCAAATACAAATATAAAATTAAATCTGAATTTGTCAATAGGGTACCCCCCAAAAATAATATAAATAGTACAAAGAAATTCTTAGATAAATCTGAAAAAAACTGGAATCGAAATTTAAATTGAATCGAACCGAAAAATCTAAAACTTGAATTGAAAAATAAACTCAAATCGAAAAATAATTAAAAACTTAAATCGAAACTGAAATCGAAAACTGGACTTAAAAATTTATCAGTTTCCCATCCCTGCTTTCTAGTGCATCAATAATGTTGTAGTGTTCCATTAGTTGTGATACGCATGATCTGCCTGACCGAAATCCATGCTGGTTATCATTTAATTTTTTCTGAGTTTCCAAAATGTATAGATTTTCTGTCTAACTATTCTTTCAAATATTTTATTGAGATGAGATGTAAGCGACACTGGCCTATAGTTTTTGGCGTCGGATCGATCTCCTTCTTTATATATTGGGACTATGTTAGCGCTCTTTAGGATGTCCGGTATTTCTCCCGTGTCTAGTGATCGTTTCCATATCCAATATAGGGGCTCAGCGATTGCATTCTTTCAGTTTTTGACCAGTGTGGCATTCCATCTGTCCGGTCCTGCCGCTGAGTGTGCTTTTAGTTTGCCTATAGCTTGTGTAATATCATCTGTCGTAAAATCGAAGTCCGTTATACTTTCCCCTTGTTGTTCTTCTTCAAAGAACGCGGTTCTATCACATATCAGTTTGTCAGTTTTTGGGATACTGAAAGATGATTCGTACTGAGCTCTTAATATTTCAGATACTTCTGTTAGATTATCAGATAAAGCCCTGTCTTCGTTTTTCAAAGGTCCGATAGTTGTGTAGTCCTTCGACTTCCTTTTTGCAAAATTATAGAAGTACTTTGAGATAACCTTTTTCGCTTCTATAGCGTCGTCTTCTTTTTCTGTATGCTTCTCAATTAGTTCCTGTATGACGCAATCGATACTCTGCAGTTTATCATTTAATATTTTTCTGATGTTATCTTTACAGTTACTTCATTTTGCAGTCACTTTTTTCTTTCGGAACAATGACCTCTTTTGTCTCTCGAACCTGCTTCTCTTTCCTCTTTGAGTATTTTGGGACATATCTTTCCACAATTTCCTTCTCCTCTAAGGTCATTAGCATCTCTTCCGTTGTCTTGGCCTCGAAGTGTGGTTTTCCAATCTATTACTTCCATGCTGGATGCAACATCTCAGTTTATAGCTTTGGAGTGAAAATTAAAAATTTCGAATTTGCTTCTTTCTGTTGTTCGTGTTTTTTCCTTTCTGTTGCTTTTATATTGGTTGTTATTGTTGTTGTTGTTGTTTAGCCGATCAGCCCACCCTGATCGAGCAAGCCGGCGGCACGCAGGTAACCGATCGCCCTCTCCGGAGTGGACCAGAGGTTCAGAGCACTAGTGATGTTGTCTTGTGTTCGTTGTTGTGCTAGAGCGGCACAGCCTGTCATAATGTGTTCAATTGTTTGTGGTGTCCCCTGGCACAGGTGGCAGGTGTCGTCTATGGAGTTGTCTAGTCTGTGTTTATATGTCCGTAAGTTGGGGTGATGTCCACATCGGAATCGTGCTAAGTTAACTCGATCCGATCTGCTCAGGCTGATCTCTGACCTGTTAATGGGTGGCGGCTTCGCACCTAGGACCGCATTCGGACTGAGTCGTGTCAGTGCTTTGTGGGTTAGGTGTCTGTGTATGTGTTTTCTGGACTGTGTGATGTCTGTGGGGCGTGGTATGGAATGGAGTATTTGGTTATAATGACTCTCTGGTGTTACCTTAATGGTGCGAGGTGTTGGTGCATGATTGTACATGCAGTGGCAAGGGTGTTGTGGGTTAGTTGTCGCTGCTGCCATGAATTGTGTTCCCCTCATGTCTAAATGTTCCCTAACTTTCAGTATTTTTGTTTCTGTGTGCAGGTGTTCTATTGGTGTTGTTTGAGTGCATCCTGTAATGATACGAAGTGCGTTGTTTTGTATTGTATGTAAGGTGTTTATGTGTGTGTTTGAGATAATGGGTGCCCAGCATGGGCTAGCATAGTCCATAACTGAGCGAATATATTGTTTGTATATGAGTGATGTTGTTTCCTGCTGGTGTCCAAAGTTTGTGCCTGTTAGTACCCTAAGCGTGTTAAGTCTTGACGTACATTTGTTTTTAATGTCCTGAATGTGGTTTGCAAAAGATAATGATGTGTTGTATGTGACCCCAAGTATTTTGGTCCTGTGAGTGTGTGGAATGTTGGTGTTGTTTAGTGTAAGCTGAGGAATTACCTGGTGTTCTTTTGTGTTGCTTGTAAGCAAGGTGATGGTTGATTTTGTGGGCGCTACTTTGAGTCTATTGTGTGTGAGCCAGTCTTGTATACTGTTTATGTATGTTTTTAGGTTATTTGTAGCGGTGTCGATGTTGTTGTGGGTGGATGTTAGAGTGATATCATCTGCATATGATGATGAGGTAAGTTTGTTATCTATGGGTGTTGGAATGTCATGCATTTATAAGTTGAAGAGTGTTGGTGAGAGAACAGAGCCTTGAGGGACCCCGTTCGGAAAAAGCTTGTTTTTGGATGACTTGCCATTAAATGTGACATGTGAGTATCTTCCTGAAAGATAGTTGCTCAGCCACCTTTTGGTGTTATTGTGCATGTTTGTGTTGAGTATTTTGTTTATGAGAGGGAATCGTGGGATAGCATCAAATGCTTTACTAATGTCTATTGTTGTTAATAGTGTACGTTGAGCTGGTCGTCTGGAGTTGATGCCATCCATGATGTGCTGCGTGAGGTTAGTGAGTAATGTCGTGGTTGAGTGGTGAGGTCTGAATCCATGTTGAGTAGGCGATAGTGGAATGTGTGGGTTGGTGATTTGTAAAATTAGTCTTTCTGTTACTTTGGAAGGTGTGCATAGTAAAGTAATGGGTCTATAGGAAGCTGGTTCTGTTGGATTTTTGTTTGGTTTGAGTAGTGTAATAATTTTACCTTGTTTCCGTATATCAGGAATAATACAGGGTTGGTATGAATATGTGCTGATATTTGTGAGACCTAGTATTCCTTGTGGGCCCAAGTGTTTATGGTGTATGTTAGATATGTTGTCTGGTCCAGTAGCCTTCGAATTTTTAATGTTTTTGATGATCTTGGTGGTCTGGTCTGTGTTGAAGGGTGTAATGGTCGTGTCGAGTCTGTAGGTTTTCTTGTGTCTGGCTGTTTGTCTGTCTGCGTGTTTCTGGTTGTTGTCTCTGTTTAAGTGACTTATATTAGCGTAGTGATTAACTAGAATGTTAGCTTGTTGTGTGTATGTTGGGATATTATTCTGGCTGCGACAGATAGCCGCGTGTGAGGTGTGAATGCCGCTGTTAGAGTGGGTAATGCTGTTTATAGTCTTGTATAGCCTGGATGTATCTGTGGAGTGGTTTAGTGTTGTTATGAATTCCCTGAATGTTTCTGTTTGTTTTTCTTTGAGTTTGTTGTTTATTTCTGTGTTGAGCTGTTGTATCTGTTGTTTTATGGCTTCTGTGTGTGGTGTTTGTGTGTTGTATTTGAGGTTGTTACGTTGCCTTATGAGGTGGGCTATTTCTCTAGTGTAATTTGGGTTGTATTTCCTAATGTTGCCCTTGGGTATGTATTTGTTTGCATTATTGATGATCTGATTAAATGTCTTGAGTGTTGTATTGATGTTTATGATGGGTGTGCTGTTTAATGTGGTGAATTGTTCCTCAGTCTGTATTTTGAACTGTTCCCAATCAGCTTTCTTGTAATTTCTGTAAGTGTGCCTAAGGCTGTTGGGGCAGAGTGTAGAATGTGTTGTAATGATGATGGGCAGGTGGTCTGATGACAGTTGTTTTTCTGTTCTCCATTGTGTATGTGTTGCTAGTGAGGGGGAACAGAACGTTATGTCTGGGGAGGAGTTTGAGTATCCTGCTTGATGTGGTATGTGTGTATATTCTTCTGTATTGTTAAGAATGAAGAGGCTGTTTAGTTGTGTGGCTATGTTGGCGCCTCTGGTGTTGTTTTGGTTGTGCAGGTACCAACTAGTGTCTTTGGCGTTGAAGTCTCCTCCTAAGATGACATTAGTGAGAGAGGCCAGATTGTGTAACTGTGGATTGTAATTGGCTGGCACCTGAGGTGAACTATCTGGTGGGATGTAAATGTTGATTAGTGTGGTGTTGTGTTTTGCGCGCGTGTCTTAATGTTAACTGCCTGTATTTCTATCGTGTTATCTGCTTGGATTGTGTTTGTAATGTTTTGGGTAGCATCAGTGTAGCTAATGCTTTTACGTATGTAAGTGATGAGTCCACCCCCGTTACCCCCAGTACGATCATGACGGATCGCCGTGAAGTCAGGGATGGTTGGTGTTTTGTGTGTGCGTTTTAGTTTTGTTTCTTGTATAAGTGCTATGTGAATGTTTTGTTTGTGTACGAATTCGCTAAGCTGCATGATTTTGTTTGTGAGGCCATCTACGTTGTACTGCATTATGTTAATATTATACTTCTGTATGTCTCATGGTGCTATTGTGTCTATGTCTTTGTGTATGGTGACATGTGTAAGTTGTAGTGGGGCCTGGATTAGTCTTAATGTCGCCAGAGAGTAAGAGTAGTTCGGGGAGCACGCAATTGCTCCCTGTAATTGAAAAAATAGCTCGCTGAGAATAGGTCCGGCCCCGGGAGCCGATCGGCACTCTGACCGTGCCACGCAACAGGCCGTCGACTGCCAGTCTGACCAACCGTAGACAGCCCGCTGCACGGTTGTTATTTCAATAATGTTGTGATCCGATATTATATAGTTGGGGATATTTCTACGTTATCAATTAGGTTGCTGTTGTTTGTGAATACCAAATCTAGGCAGTTATTTTTTCTTGTGTTTTCTGTTATTTCTTGTGTTAACATAAATTCATCAGCTAGAGCTAGTAGCATTTTTTTACCTGTTCCTGGTCTTTCCGTGTGCCCCCCTTGTCCTAGTGTATACCTATATTTTTTCCTATCCTTTCATATTTCATGAGTGGAAAATTAAAATCACCAGAGAGAAAAATATTTGGGGTTGGAGAGTGTAGATCTTTTATCCAGTTTCTTACTTCTGTAATGGAATCTGAGACTTTTAAAGTTGGCATGTTCGGGGGCCTGTACATTACAATAAGTACCAGATTTAATTTTTCAACTTTTGCTGCTACAAATTCTCCGTAACTGTTTGAGATACTTATAGTTATTTCTGCTATATGCCTTTGCGGATATAAATAGCACATCCTCCTTTACGTCTCACCGTTCTGTCGGCTCAGAGGATGTTATAGTTGTCAATTTGTATTTCTTTTTTATCAATACAGAATTCACAGTGTTTACAGTTCGCCTGGCAGTCCTTTAGATCGGTTTCCGTGAGGCATGCAAAATCTGCTCCAGTTTCTTGCACGAGTGCTTTCAGATATAAAACTTTGTCTGGGGAATGGTTTGATTTAAGGCCCTGAACGTTGGTTAGGATTATTTATATTTTTTCGTTTTCATTTTTACATACTTGTGTTTCCGATTCATTTTCCAATGGTGGTGCGGGTTTCGTTGCCTTATATATATATATATATATATTTTAATAATAGTAATACTAATAATAATAATAATTGTTAAATTGTATTTACAGGTCACTACGTATCCTGCAGAATAAAATTTCTCTAATATTTTATGTAAAAGTCTGACATTTTGGGGGTCTTCGGAACCTAACCTATTTTTCCCCTATAATATATTCAACAATAGATAACGCGGACCGCGATATCGCAGGGTCTCTTGAAACTTATATACATATATATCTATACTTTCTATATACGAAGGAGCCAAGGGCGAGCGCCCGCAAACTGACCGCCCCCACCTCTATATATGATATAAGAGAGAGCCGAAATCAAAGTCTCTGAAGCTCACGGTACCATTTTTTAAAAAGTTTTTGAAAGATTGTGTAGTGTGTAAAATGCATGTACTGTATATGTAGCGAAGAATAGAGGGAAAAGTGTGTTTGAGAGTATGCTGGGCTGCTCACAGTGTAGATGAGACACGGAATAAGATCAGCTAGAGTGGACAGTGACAGCAGAAACGCGAGTTTCAGCACTCCTGTCTTACGTCTTTCCCGGAGTACTTCCCTAGTCGACTGGTATCTACAATCTGTTCCTACTTTTATATATATATATATATATATATATATATATAAGTACGCTAATAACACGAGGTTATTTCTGAAAGACCACTGCAATATCGCGGTCCGCGTTATCTACTTTACATTATGGGGTGGAAAAATAAGTTAGGTCCCGAAGACCCCCAAAATATCAAACTTTTACCTAAAATATTATAGGAGTATTATACTGTAGGATACGTACTGACCTGTAAATAAAATTTAATAATTATTTAACATAATCAAACATAAGAGACATGTAAATGTAAATAAAATACAAATTATAACGCTGACCCTTCTCGTCACGCTACACGTCAGTAGTGTGGGCGAAAAATGGAAGCGTGCAATGCAATACTGCAAATGTTGATCCATGTTGCAAAAGGGGATGGATGTTGCAAAATGTTATGCAACAAAGGGAGAGGGGTTATGCGACAAGGGGGAGGGGTTATCCCCCAAGCTGAAATGAAGGGGGGAGGAAGCTTTGGGGGGAGAAGGGAGGATGACCTCCCCCAAAGGGGTAACCTTAACCTAAGAGAGAGAGAGAGAGAGAGAAAGGAGAAGGAGGAGGGTCTTTGGGGAGAAGGTGGGATGTCCTCACCCCTCCCAAAGGGAAACCTAACGTAAACCCTAATCTAAGAAGGAGAGAGGAGAGAGTTCTTTATTCCACCGGAGTCCGTCGCATAATGAGAGTCGAGGGGCCCAGCAGCTGTTATATAGAATGTCTGGAGTTGCCAGTTATCACTTATTTATTTATTTATTCTTAAGGAGAGTTGGCAGCCACCACCATTTTAATTATTTATTTATAGATGAGTTTCCAGAGACTCCTATATAATTTAATTATATGCAGGGTTACCAGGCTGCACCATTTATTTTAATTACTTATTTATTAAAGGCAAGAGAGACTTTCTCCTTAAATTGCTCGAACTAATTAAAACACATTATTTATTTAATTAACAATAAAAGAAAAATGCCTGTAAAATAACAGTACACACTTTTTATATATATAAAAAAAAACAATAATTATTTTAACTAACTTCTCCGAAAGTGTCTATTTACTTTTGTCATTCCTCTGTGTCTTCTCAATACAGTTAACTAAGCGAAAGCTTTACACTGCCCAGAATAGACGAATCCTAATATTTAAAGGAAATACAATTAATCCATGGTTTAGCAAAAGAAATAAATAAAACACCAATATTAATAATAAAAGAAATACACAGGATTCTTTATATTGTACATTATTCAATAACATAATCTATAAGAATAATATTTAAGTTACTTATAACTCGAGAGGCCAGAATCGCTTCCATTTACTCTAAAGCCAAACCGAAAGTGTCTATTTACTTTTGTCAATCATCTCTTATATAAAATGTCTTCAAAAACAGAATTTCGTTTTATTTCAAAAAAGACAAAAAATCCCCGAATTGTTCATTCTGACGAAGGTCAAGCTTTTCACTCCACCTTAGACCTACAGTTTAACGTGGAATCCGAACCACCACCAGCCCAGCGTCCTAACCACTAGGTCAAGGGTACCCATTTATCTACCAACCAATTGTGCGGAAGGATAAACAGCTGGGTTTAGCCGCGCGCCGGCTGCCATCGCCGGGTCTCGAACACGGAACCGATGGATTCATAGTCAGCGATGCTAACCACCTAGGCAGGACTTTGAATGGAAAACAATTGGCTGAAAATACAAGCAATATAATATACCACACTTTATATACTCGTATATATATATATATATATATATTCTTAAATAACTATAGGAAAAATTTTATATTAAGTAATAAACATTTTAACTAAACTCTCCGAAAGTGTGTATTTACTTTTGCCAATCTTTTCTTTGAAAACAACTTTTTTTTTATTCCAAGAAAGGCAGAAGAATCTAACGATATAAACTCGTTACACAGCACCTGTTTTACCCAAGGTCACTCCAAAACCGCAGCTCGGCTAGACCACCCACGATGAACCTCGGCTGACTCCATATATTGTTCCCAGTCATTATTATTACTACTGAAATTAAAAACTCAATTTTAAATTCGATCATATTTAGAGAGAGAGAGAGAGAGAGAGAGAGAGAGAGAGAGAGAGAGAGAGAGAGAGAGTTAATTCTGAGAGCTGTACACACACACACACATATATACACATACATATATATAAAACCAAATCCACAAGTCAGGAATCTTGGGAAAGCTGAGAATAGGGTAGTATGACCGCAAATATTTATTAATTTTGCAAATATTTGAAACCATCGTGGTGGAGACTGCACGTGGCAATTCACTCATACACCTTGAGATGTGAACAATAAATCTAAGGAGAGAAGATAATGACACCATTATTCAGCCAATCAGGACTTCAAGTCATTGCCCGGACTCGATCTCTTAACCTCTGATCAGCACCCCAGCGTCTTAACCACTAGGATACCTAGGGGTACCGATTTATCTACCAGCCCAACCAGACATTCATTTTCACGAACTAAACACATTTTAATCACACTCCTACGCGAGAGAAACATATGCCCAGTAGAAAGTCAAGTCGAATAGATGTATCCAAAATTCGAAAGCTGAGAATAGTATGACCGCAAATATATATTAATTTTGCAAATATTTGAAACCATTGTGGTAGAGATTGCAAGTGGCAATTCACTCATACACCTTGAGATGTGAACATTAAATCTACGGAGAGAAGATAATGACACCATTATTCAGCCAGTCAGGACTTCAGGTCATCGTCCGGACTCGATCTCTTAACCTCCGATCAGCACCCTAGCGTCTTAACCACTAGGTCACCCAGGGTGCCCATTTATCTACCAACCAATTGTGTGGAAAGATGATAATTTACAGCGCGCAGGCGGCCGTCACCGGGTCTCGAGCCCAGGATGAACTCTGAAACTATTCTTTTTATTATACTTCATTTTGTACAAAAATGACTAAATCCTGTTGTATTTCTACACAAACATTCTGCTGTGTAGAGATCTTCTAGATTTCTTATTTTCTAATGATCTTTGTGTCATCGGATGTTATTGTGCTGTCTCTGGTAATGATCTATGTCAGGATTATGAAGAGTAGCGGCGCAAATTCTGTTTCCTGTGGTACTGAGCTGAGGGGCTCTGATGAAGATATTCCTGTAACGACTAGCAACCGCTCAAGTTGTCCAATGTCCATCTCCCTATCCAAAGTGGGAAAAATTGAGTATCGAATAGTATGACCAAAAATAGTGCAAAGTATTGTCGTGGTAGAAATTGCAAGTGGCAAATGTTGATCAATGTTGCAAAGGGGTGATGGATATTGCATGAAGGGGTGGGTTCCAAAATGGGAAAACCGAGAATAGTATGGACGCAAATATTAATGCAAAATATTGTCGTGAAAGAGCGTGCAAGTGAACTTATACACCTTAAGATGTGAGCATTAAATCTACGGAGAGAAGATAAAGACACCATTAGTCGACCAATCAGGACGTCCAAAGCGCGGACCTGTAATATAGGTGTTACGATTGGTACACAAATTTAACATAGGGTCGCCCAGTTACACTGACAACCAATCACCAAACTTACGAACGCCAATTAGTCTTTTGGTGGTGGTGCCTGGGGATCATGCATATAAAAGTGAGTATTTTCAGCTGGGAGTCACAATAGTTATTTTCACCAGTGAATAAACATTCCCTCCCTCATGAATCAAAAACTTTACAGTTTACCGGATTTATATCAAGTTGGAGACACTGCAGCCGTGTCTATAATTAATCTTTTTAACGCAGCCGACCGGGACGCATTATTCCCAACGCAAACCGTTGATGATATTTGCAATGACGCTCCTTCTGATCCGACGCAAGGGACTGCCGTAGAAATGTAAGTAATTATGTGCCTGTAATTTTATTTTTTGTAGCCAATTATTCGCGAACTTGTTATTTCTTTAGTGTGCCTGTCATTAAAAGAAAGAACACTTTTCTGGATTATTTCATCATATATATGGAGGGTTGTAGTAATTAATCTCATCACATTTAAATAGTAGGTATCCGCAATTATAGATTAGTTTGCAATTAATATTATGCTAAAGTCCTGTTTTGATTCGTTGGATTTTTTTATAGCAATCCTTTGCAAGTTTTAAATAATTTTATAAATTCATAATAAATGTTATTCAGCATTTTCTCTTTAAGGAACTTCTCTGAGCGCGTTCGAAGATATCTTCACTTTGTAATACTTTACTATATGTATACTCTGCATATATTTTAAGCAATTGGGTTTTTATTAAAAACGATTCAGTACGAACTAATTAATTATTCTTTCTCCTTTAATGTCCGATGAGGATTTCACTCGTGTTATACAATCTTTTTGTTTTGAAGAAACGCATGTCGTGGACCTAAATACGGAGGTAAAAGATATACCGAGCAGTCAACCCAGCGATTGTCACATCATTAACGAAATAATGTAAGTTTTTCTTGTTTCGATCTTTTTTTCGGGTAAGACTGTATTTTCATCAATTTATTAAATGAAAGAAATCATGTTTTTAGTACAATAGCCATCTTAAATAAGATACAGAATACACAAACTAACATCGTTAGATACAAATATATATACGAACAAAACATCATACCATACAACGAGTGCGCACAGTTAGAAAACGGCTTTTTATCTGTCTGCATACCATTTCGTCGTTTCGTTAAGTGTGACACGGACACGTGTCGAATAATTTTTAAAAATTTATAAATTCGTTACCACGTGAAATATGCATGAGAAATGAATGGCAGTACATCCCAAAAGTATTATTAAAATATCCTTGTAGCCGAAAGGGATTCCTTAGAACTTCGGGAATATGCATCTGCTCGAGAAATTTTACAATAATAGGGTCACTCCAGGGCTGAGTCCCGAGTGAATCAAAATAGTACATGCGGTCTCTATTTTTAAAATAGATTGCAAAACAATGAATCCCTTCACTACCAATAAAATCTGTGTTCAAAGTAAGACTACCCCAATCTCTCGTAGTTGGCATTTTCAATGTTTCATTCTTCGCAAACACACCGATAAAGTTGGAACGTGTGATTCGTTCACTATTCATTACTCTCTGAAGTGTATTCGCTTCCATTTTAAAAGTCAGTGACACCGCCCCTAAATCTGTCTACTTCTATTAGAGGTATACGAGTACACTAATATGCGCGTCTATCGGCTTGGCGAATTCTAATCTGACTGAGATGTTTCCACTCTGTTGTGGACTTAAGTGTGTATTTACACTAGCAGATAAGTCAGGTGTGATGTCAAACGGAACGGATAAATGTTAAATTGACGATGAATTCTTTCTGCGTTACCCCAATCCCGAGCTCATCACAATCACCGGCAATATGGGGCAGATTACTATATGCTCTCGTGCAAAGCGGGAACAAAGCGTCTGATGAGTAGTCCGTATCCAATGTTCCTCCCGACCCAACGCCATTGACGTATAGAGTTATATTTTTAACGCCGAAATTCTCGAATTTAAAGGCATTCTTTATATATTTTCCATTCACTGAATTGTGTTCCTGCATTCCAGTTAATATCCTTTTAGGTAGATTTTCCAGGGGGATGTTTTCTATCTGTTTCAATGCCAACTCTGCTGGCACCGTGTATAGTTTGATCTGTACTCTGTTAATTGGGTATTTTACTGTGGTATGTAGTAAATTTTTCTCAATTTCTATTGGTTTAGGCGAATTTAATTTCACTCGCCGTACGCGGAAGTATGTTTCCATAGTGTGAATCACAACGGGTTTTGCTTCCTTCTGGATCAGCATCCATATTTAAACAGATCTCAGGATTCGTGCGGGTGAACTTTATTTTCATATCCATCCCATTCACAAGCAACTTCTCCTGGAATGTGAAGTCTGTATGCAGACGTCCAAAACACTCATATATCTTCTTTTTAGAAATTTTAAATTTGTCCTTTATACTACTTTCATCTTTAGCTTGATAATAACCCTCGGCACTTAAAAGAGTATCCTTCGCTTCTTTAGAAAAGTTCAGCACATTTTCCAGATAGGCTCGTAGGTGGTAGTACCCCGTTCCTGCCGATATGTTGACCTGATTTAAATATACGTCACACTGGTTGAATATGGACTACAGAAAGTTTGTTTCATGGTATACAACATATTTCTCATCGCAGTCCGTTCCATCAGAATGGACTATACGTAGTTCAGCTTACATGCGCACACAGCTTCGATCAAAAACGTAAGGGCTTGAGCTGGGTGTCACGAATTCTATTGGAGCACTCGGGGAACTAATTGTGTTTAAAAGGTTAATTGTAATAAAGTCACTGTGTTCAATAGAAACTCGAGTTGGGGGCATGTCAAAGAGGGACAGCTCCTATTTACAACATTGTGAGCTACACGAATGGATGAAGCGTGCCATGACGAGTTAGAAATAGTGCTTCCTCTCTCGACAAGTAGTAAACAAACTATGATTCATATATCAGTCAAAAAATGGTCAACCATACGTTTCATTCGCTTCCCACCACCACGCATTTTTCTCTTTGCATCGTTGAAGATTTCGTCCCGTGTACGCTTGAAGTGTATTTTTAGAGCTTCTTTAGGTTTAACCCCAGCCAATATATCTACCTGATTGTAGCGCTTTCCTCCCGAGGTATCTGGCAGCCCTCTTCAGCAAAGGGAGAGCCGTACGTAGTATGGTTGAAAAAATGGATCCAAGTCCACAACCACGCTGGTATCTCACACCTCGATAGACTGTGAAAGCCTTTCTGTCTATTATAACTCAGTGCGTCGAAAGTGCAGCTTCACGGTTTAGCTCCCATCACCGAATGGGAAATTTTTTCCTTAAATCGTTCTTATATACTGTATATTGAGATATTGGTTATTAGATTAGTCGCGACATTCACATAATGGGGACTGTCATCTGTAATATTCAAGCTCTTCCCTCTATGGTTGGGAATGTGAGCAATGCGTAGCAGGCGTGCCTGGGTATCCCCAACAAACTGGTGCTCCACTATATTGCTGTAAACATAGCACATGTCTGGGGGTGTATAGCCAGCAACCAGTTTCTCCAATTTCATCTATACATTAGGGCTGGACAAGTCATGTTGTACCTCGTGAAAGGTATCTCTTTGGAAGGCTGATCGAAATCGCCCGTCGGTTATAATTTTGAACCGCCCTTTGTCTTCATATTTCTGTTAGCTTTTGATTTTAGGAATAGAGCATGTATAGGGTTTTCCTTGTTTACGATTTCGTATACTAAATCAGCCGTAAGATTTGAATTTTTTTGAACTTACGTTTAAGTCTCTCACAACATCCCAGCGCACCATAATGGCCCGGACTTAGTGTTACTACTGAACTGTAATACCGTGCATCCTCATTCCGGGTGATACGTATAGTTTCATTCCGAGTTACCCGGCTTCTTCACACTCATCAATGTCTCTAAGATCGTAAAAATGGGATCTTTATAATCAGTATTTAAAAAGAGGGTGTCCAGCTGAATTTCGCATATCCTCACCTCATACGAATCACGACCCAATTCAATGGGTCATGGAGTTCTGTTACAAAGTTGGCCAGGGTGTTGTTAGGATGTACAGAGAGGGACTAGGAAGACGGGAGTGTGACGTAGAAAATGGTTAGGCGCCATGTTGCATACTACTAAGCTTCATTATTGCAGCAGCTTTTATATAGGTGTTGAAGCTTTCTGGGTACCTTTTCCATTTCACCAGGTACATTTTTCTCTTTCCAGAACCTTTGCTTCCTAAAATTTTTTCAATTTTAAACATTTTTTCCTAAATTAAATGTCACTTTCTGCAGCTCCTCTCGGTAAAAGCCTCCTGCGATTTCTTCCCTATTCAAATTTTCAACGTAATAACACATTATTTCGCCTTTAGGTCTCATAGCCCTAACTTTAAAAATCTCACGTGTCCATCCTTGCTCAAATCCCTTCGTGAATATACTTCCCGAATGCGATAACCTTACATAATCATTGATTTTGAAACGCGCAGTGTGGTGGTGGTGTTCCATCTCTTCTTACATCGGACTCCGTGCGCGCACCTCTTTCTAAAATCTCTTTAGGTGTTGCCCCAATCGTCGTGCGATTGTGTGAGCGGTTGTTGTATGATGAGGCCATTGATTCAAGAATGTTTATATATCTGTGTGTTTTTATGTGTAAAATAGCGGTGCATGCATTTCCTTTATGGTACGTTGAACTCTTTCAGCTACAGAGGCCTTATGTATAGAATTGGTAGTGTAATAGCTGATATTAAACTCTGTCAGCATGTTCTGAAAAGCTCGGCCTATAAATTCTTTCCCCATATCCTTCAAAAATAGCCAGAAACCCTGTTTTCTTTCAACATCAACGTTTTGGTGGCTTTAGCAACTGTTTCAGGCGATTCAATTTTCAGAGGAATTAGCCACAGATATCTAGAGAATATATCTATTATGAATAGGATGTAGCGGTAACCATCGTTATACAATGAATATCTTTGCATGTCTGTTAAATCTGCGTGCCAAATAGAGTCAATCGATGCAGCAGTTGTCTTGGCTGTTTTAAACCTTTTTCTCAAAGGCTTAGGAAGTGTATAAGCATCCTGGTCCCGCATAAACTTCTCAACAACTTTTTTCCCTATTCCATCATTGTAAACACTTCTGTACAGTCTATCTAAGCATCCGTAGGAGGATGGGCTAGAAATGTCATAATAGCGTCTTCTTAATATGTTAGCATTTGCGTATTTTAGAGGCACGTGGATAGGGTTCACCGTTGTTTAACCTCTTCTTTCTCCTCTTCAGAGGTGTTACCGCCGGGGGTGATGGCGTTTTCAATTGTGGCACGTGCGATGCATTTTCCAAGTCTTTTAACCTGTTCGGATTTCCTATCATTCCTTTGGGATATTTATCTTTAATATGCTTCCATCCTGATGATGAGGGTATATCCCACTTTCTAACCAGATCATGGACGATGTCTACGATATTCGATCCCTGTACCTTTGCTCCTTCCACATTGATGTCACCTGTATTGGTCCACTGCATGATGGGGTCCTCATTCAATAGATTATAAAGACTTAAACCTTTATTCCTCAATGTATGTGGGAGGGTGCTTTTTAATACATGCTCGGTATGTTGTGTGGCCGACCCACAGGCCCTATGTAACCATGCCCATCATTGCCCGTGTTGTGCCTAATAACCACAGGGATCTCTGTCGGATTCTTATAATTTTCGTACTCGTTAAGAGTTTTCGGCAGAGCTTTCCATTCTTTTAAGCCTGCTTATACGGGGTTCTAGAACCGTGTCTGGATTCTTTGAACTTTGCAGTGAAGGATACACCTCGTGTGGAATCACTACCACTTTCTTCATTATATTAATCTAGTCAGTAAAGGACCCAAAACTGAAAATAAGATGGGGATGCACCTTCATCAGCCACCTTCATCAGTGTGTCGAATGCTTTGGCTTTACCGATCAAAAAAATTCTGGATGTGCTATCACAGCCCGTGAAAGCATGCACAAACAGGAGATACTTGCAGATGTCATTGCCTAACAATGATTGAATGCTGAGAATATCATACACAGGATTAGGAGATGGTCCCCGTCTTATATCGCTGCGATAGTACAACTTGAATCCACTGTCCTTGGCATGGTACATAAGGAGAATCAGCAAGTCGGTGTCTTCCCCTATTACTGTTGTAGTTGCATTTTCTGATGAGGAAACTGCTGCACGAACGATGTCCACATCAGCATCCCCATCTGCGTTGTGAACAGTACACCCGTGCTTCTTCAACATCTCACCTACGAGGGAAATAAATGCTTGCTTGTTGTTTTCATTAGCCAAGAAGTGTTCCTTCTGGCCAACAAACTTCATGCTTGGACTGAGATTCGCATTTCTGCTTGTCTTGGTGCTGCGTCTTCTGTGGGTCATGTCCTTGATCGTAGGAGAGCTGCTGTAGCCATCAAAAACAATGATTGCTTTTCCATATGTTTTCAGAGTGAAATCGGCATATGAGTTGGCGATGCTGTCATATGTTTCATCTTGACGCCAGGAAACACGATGTAGTAGAGATCCACCATCCAATACGTACTGGTCTGTGCACTGAATTTCTTGAACTTCTTCCATGCGTAAAGTGTCAGTGTATTTGATTATTGCATGAGCTAGCTGAGACTTATCGGGTTTCCTCAAGATACTTCGTGATTCGAACAATGCAGGAGGATATGCACACAGTTCGTAACACATGACATCTTCAAGATTCATGTCTCCGCCAGTGGCAACAGTCATCATTCTCTGAAACAGTAGTGCAGGATCTACTTCTATATCTGAAGCATCAGTGATCACAACGGCAGAAGCAGATCCTAGTGTTTTCACTTTGTCAGATCTTTTGGCAGAATATGTAAAGGCTTGTTTCCCAATCATTTTTACGACAATGTTCGTACCGATTGAATGCAATTGATGAACGTTAACTCCAGGATCAGCAGTTAGCCCTGTTACAATGTTGCAGAGACCCGAGGTAGAATGGAATGGGGATAAGGATTCCAGACGTTCAAGTACTTTCTTCATGTCATTACTGTCCCTGATTTGTCTACTTCCCCTCATTTCCTTGTGCTGTTCACTACTTTCCAACAAAACTCTGGTGTATTCCTGCATTGCTAAGTTATAAGTGGAACACAGAGGCATAGAAAAGAGCCACGTTGTCCTTTGGATGTCTGTAAATCCACTTCCACGTGTCAGTCCGCCTCTGCTTTTCAGGGAACGCATTAGTACTTGTTCTATCACCAGGTCTGTGCCGAGTCCGGCCCATAATCTGTCGCTTCTTCTTACCACAAACTTACCTTCCTGGAACATTTTGTTAACGGCTGGATTTTCAGAAGGCAAACTTAACATTTTCTGCAGGTACAGGTATATCGATTTCAGGTAATTGTGATGTCCGGCTGCTGCAATTATGGGGATGGTCTCCAGCATAGCTTGCAAGTGCAAATCCCACGAGCCGGTTCTGTCTGCTGTTATCAAGGAACGTGCAATGTTGATCATTCGCTGATATTCCAACCAGAGTTGACTTGTTTGCGAAGTAGATTGTAGGTCAGTTTTCTTCGCATCCAAAGTGGTAGCAATCTGAGACAATGCATTCGAAGATTCCACATCCTCAACTGATTGTTTGGCGGTAATAACATCGTCGAGCAGGTCACAAGCTTCCTTATGGAGGTCATGAGGAGTTCCATCTTCATTACGAGGAAAAACGTCTGCGACTAGTAACGTACTAAGAGCTGCATCTACTATCATATGACCACGTATCGCTCTTGAAACAGCTTTTCCAGACATCATGTGTTGCACGGCATTTGGTCCGTATATTTCTTGAAGTACTTCAGACAATCCTGAACCATTCATAAGAGTACCGACTGCTCCCAAAAGATTCATCAGAGTGTGAAATGATCCCAGCATTAAAACAATGTCCTGCAGGTCTCTCTGTTCATTGATGATTTGGGAAGCTTTCCAGAACAAAGGCTGATCAAAGGTAATAATGCATGGGTCTTTTTGATCGCGTGCTATCTTGCTCAAATATAGTAATGTCGAAAATATGCAGGTCATGTCAGTTGGCGACATATCTATGATGTGAAGGAACGTGATCGACGCCACACCTGGATGTGAGACACTTGATCCACCGTGAATTACCTGCATTGTTCCGGACCAACTTGGACCTGATCTTTCTGCTGAAGATATCTGCCAGAGAAGACTAAGTCGACTTATGGTGGCAGTGGGTACTGGAAGTTCGCGGAATGAGATGTCCCTGAACATGCTTCTCGCGTGTCTATATTCCCTAATGTCAACGGTTGCAATCTTCTTAATGTCATTGTCACCAACATTACGCCTGTGAATAGAAGGGTGGATTTTGATCTTCGGAGTTATTGCGGCAATCATACCCATTCCATGAAAGGTATTCTTCCCATCCAAAGTGCAGACATCATGATCGACGTTATCTGCTGCTAGAAGGACTGCAGTGTTTTCATCAAGAGTAAAAGAGCCAGACCCACTTGCCAGCGCCGCGTTTCTTTCGAATCTTGTTACTTCTGCATACGACGAACAGTAACCCAGCTGATGGAGAACGTCAATAAGGTACCTTGACCTAAAGTTGTGGTGTAGCTGAACCGACAAACCGATCTGTAGTGGACATAGTAATCCTCTAGGACGGGTTGCTTGCATAATGCTCTGCCCAATTGCACCTATTTTTCTTGAAGCATCCTGTCCCGCAAATGCTTTTGATAATAGCAATTTCAGACTGTTGGGAATGTAATCAAGAGCACTTTCTGAAGTGATGTCATTTGGAGATGGATACACATCTTTTCTAGGCGAGTCGACAGACTTGATATCACTTCTGATTATTTTTGCAACAGCTTCTACTAGGTAAATCTTCTGTAGCTCTATATCTATATCACATTCTTTCGACTGTTTGTGATAATCTATAAGAATTTCATTAGCTGTCTCTCGTAGTGTTACTACATCTGCCTTCCCACTTTCACCTGATATTATGATCTTGTCTCCGTAACGTTCTAAAAGCTTTCTCTTCATGTGCCTGCGTTCGTAGACAGAGCTCTGACTTCCTTGAAGATATTCCTCCATTTTGGAAATTAGGTCTCCAATCAACAGTTGTTCATCATCATTCTCTTCCAGGTAAGCACAGGTCTGAAGGAATGCTTGGTGTTGCTCTTCATTAGTTGGTCTCCCTTTCTTCGAATCATGATCGTCGGAGGAGTATGCGCGAGGAATGTTTTTTCCACTTCGAAAATTTACGCTGCAGGTGTGATGGTAGACACAATCTGCAGCAGGAAGATCACGAAGATAATACTCCAGACGGCCTTTTACATTAAACGACCATTCATCGCAGCGGCTTTCACAGCACCTTTTTATGGTTTCGGAGAACTCTGTAGTTCTTATTTTGACATGCTCTGATTTTGGTTTGTGTTTGGAAAAAAAGTCCACAAAGGTATCACAAAACAAACAGTGAGTAGCACTGGAAAATGCGTATTCATGAAAACGAGCACTTTTCCTTGGTATTGCCTCGGCTGCGGTCTGTCGCTTCTTTATTTCAATGGTCTTTTTTCCGTAAACCTTTTCCTACATACAACGTGAACACTTATTCCAGCTGTTGCAACAACATCGCTTCCACGGCTGCGGCTGGATGCATTTATACCATCTGCTCCTTTTTGTGAGATGTGAACCACTTCCTGTCCGCTGTCCAATTTCTCCTTACAAATCACGCACAATTCTTCAGGGGTCTGCATTCTTGAAGGCGGACGCACACCGAGTCAGCCGTACACCGAGTCAGTCTGAAACAGAAAACACAAATTAATAAACTGTGTTGCAGTATTTAAAAGGAGTACATAATAACAGTTTTAAAGAAAATGACAAGCACAAATACGCAGATTTGATAGTGGGTAGTAGGAATTAAAGAGTTGCATATAATATAAGTTTATAAAGATGTAGCAATGTCCATTCTCACATACACTCCATACAGTATATTTTATTTACATTACGTGACGTCATAGTTTAATACTAGCCGCCTAATACAATTTTTAGTGTCATATAGGTTAATTTAGAAACGAAAATGTGTTTTAAAACATTTTACTGATCAAGAAAAACGTCATAACTCTCTCTACAAAGCGAAATTAAAATTTATTGTATTTCGTAGGAAACTGCAAGTCCGCCATTTTGAATTTCATTTTTGGGGGTGTTCCCGGTGTCTAATTTTGTCGGATTTTGGATATGTTATTCTGCAATGGTTCCTGAGCTGGAAACAGTTTAGAAAGCTTCTGAAGCAATTTTGCCCAGGTTGAAGCTATTTTTGCTCTAGATTGCCTGGACTATATTGTTTGAGGTTTGCTCGCAACTGTTTAACTACAATTAACAAACAGCTAAATAAGAACAATCATAATTATACAGAAGTTGCAACCAAGTACTGGATAGGGCATGCACAACAAAAGGAGTACGATAAAGAGTTAGAATTCTTGACTAATGGGAAACAAACAAAAGAGCATGTACCATCAGTAGTTGTGGATCTAAACTTGTTCAGAGATGAGGAAGGCCTTCTAAGGTGTAAAGGGAGATTAGACAAATCAAAACTGTCTTACAAAAGCAAACATCCAATCCTTTTACCTAGATTTAGCTATTTGACAACATTAATCATCAGACAAACACACAAAGATGTACATCATATGGGGGTACCACAGACACTAACTACATTAAGAAAAACTTATTGGATACCCAAGGGAAGGATCACTGTTAAAACAGTCCTGAGTGAGTGTGTCACATGTAGGCGTATTCATGCTAGGCCCTATAGGAAACCAAATCCTCCTGCTTTGCCAGAGGAGAGAGTTACTCTCAACAGACCCTTTGAGACTGTAGGCATTGACTATACAGGAGCATTGACTGTAGGGGTGGTTGACATTGAACAAAAATGTACATTGTACTGTTTACATGTGCTGCCTCACGAGCTGTTTATCTGGATGTTGTGGAGGACCTTACAGCAGAATCTTTTGTTGCTGTCTTTAAGAGATTCTGTGCACGACATTCAGTACCCAAGACAGTTTGGACTGACAATGCTACATATTTCAAGGCTGGTGAACAAGTCATCAACGACTTGTTAAGCAACGAACTCACACAATTATATATACAAAATTCAAACATAAAGTGGAAGTATATTCCAGTTGCCTCTCCTTGGTATCGTTCTATCTGGGAGAGGAATATACAAACAGTAAAGAATTGCTTGAAGAAAGCAATTGGTAAAAAACAGATACACTTGTTTGAGTTGCTCACTCTCCTGGCTGAGATTGAGAACATCATCAACAATAGACCACTCACTTATGTGAGTGACAACATTAATGACCCGGAACCATTAACTCCAAATCATTTGATTCGGGGAGAACAAGTTAGTCTCCTGCCGGACTACAATATAGACTCTTCAGAAGACCCAAACTGGACTCAACGACACGATGAACTCCAGACTAAGTTACAACACTTAACTAGGGTTAAAGCTCACTTCATTAAACAGTGGAAAACTGAGTACTTGATGGGTCTAAGGGAGAGACATAAACAAATGACTAAGAAGGATTGGTCTGACACAATTAAGGTAGGGGACCTTGTTCTCATACATGACAGTACTCCAAGACAATACTGGCCTCTGGCTAGAGTTTTAGAACTCAGACCAGGGGCAGACGGGGTAACAAGAGTGGTCAAATTAAGGACTTCAACGGGTGACACAACAAGAGACATTTCTCTTTTGTACCTCTTAGAATCTGGACCCAAAACAATGGACTTTGGAGAACCTTCTCCACCGACAGTAACAACTGGAGACACTGAACTTCCAGTAACTATTCCTTTGACAGTAGGAGTGGTAACGTATCCTACTACAACATTGACAGACACAAGACCTCAGCGACAAACAGCATTAAAGGCGCGACTAGTTTTACAACAAAAAATAGATGCTGGGGAATTGTAATTTTATCTTCTAACTTTCACTTTTCCTTTTCTTATGGTAAAGACCATAGACAGTTTCATCCTATGGATGTATATTTTTTCTTCTAATTAAATGCTACATCTTCTCCATGAGAAGGTGAAGATAGTCACTGTTAATCAGATTAACAGGCATTTACAGTCAAATAGTTAGCTAGTCTACACTCAGACTTAAAAATTAGTGACAATGACACCAAAATTTTTATCTCCCGGGGCCCCCAGTATATGGAAAACTGATGTGTGGGTAGTTGGGAGGTAGCGAAAATGGTTCACTGAGTAGGTAGGTAGTTAATCTAACAATTATTAAATTCCTTTTATGTCAGTAACTGGGTGGATGAAACCAATTGGTTGCTCACCAGAGTTATTCTCCACACTAGTATTTATATACTGTGTGACAAGAGCGTGCTCGGTAATAGATATACATTACCGATCAACCAACCGAAAAAAACCAAGAGGACGCTGGTGGAAAAAGCCCCGCGAAAAGGAGGACAAGGGAGAACGAAAACGAGGAACGGGGCGACAAGACGGAACGAGAGAAGGGAGAAAAAACAAACAACGGAAAAAAGATCCCCACCAGCAAGTACGCTCTCAACAATTAAACAAAAGGGGAAAAGGACTCTCTAATAACTAGCAGTAAGTGACTAATTGTGTTTTTAACCCAGTTAGAAGTAAACGCAGTAAATTAAGCTGGGTCAGACAAATTAGGCCTACATTGTGGCCTAAGACCTAGCATCAACTCATAGCTTAACAAAGGTGAAGGTAGATTGCCCTAACCTAATTGGGTGAGGAATCCTACTGTGGACTTCAATTTATCTGCCCGCTCTGGACCATTTCCGGAATCTCTAGGCTGACCCCTACAAGGCTAGACTTAATCTATTCTATAGTTAGACTGGAGATATTAGGGGTGGGTTAATTGGGGACCAATTCATACAGAGCATTTTTCACACCATTTTCCAAAGCATGCACAGAAGTCACTGCATGACATTTGGGGTTTAGCGTAGGAACATCCTTATGTTGCACATTTTGTTGCTATAAAAAGAAGTGCAAAATGCATCTCGTACTGTAATGCATATAATCTGATGCCATGAAAACATTAATTTATTTACAAGAAACATATTTCTAATTTATTTCGCACCATTAACGGAGTTGTTAGGTGTTCTTAGCTGAGCACTTGCAGCAAATCATCTTCAAGATTTCATCTGGTGCTGGTTTTCTCGACAATAGGTGCATTACAGGCTTCAATGTTTTGATTTGTTCGTCTTTCGTTCAACCGTGCTGGAAAAAGAAACAATTTATACAAATTGATCCCTTGAAAAGATAATGCTACCTAACTACAATGAAAATGTCTCCGTCAGATTGACTGATAGGGAGAGAATTGGGGCTAGGGTATTTTTACTTACATGGATCCATCTGTGGCGGCTGCTTTTCCACAGTGCTGCTTGAAAATGCGCGCGCAAGATGTTTTGTTGGGCTGCCTCGTTCGTTGGTGGTAGCGATCGCAACTAAGGAGCAGAAGTTATTTTCCCCTTTCCCGTCATATTTCTCCAAACAGTGTACCTGAAAATATATAACACATATACTCTATAATGAAAAGAATAGTTATTTATATTGAAAAGTGTAAAAGTCAAATAAATAGCTGCATATTCACCATATTTGATATTAGAAGAAATAGAATTATTGGGCTTATGGATACATGGTATATCTACGTACCTCACTACGGAGAAGTCGTGCTTATTTTTGATGCCGTAGCATGCCGAGATGAAGACCTTTGCTACCTCGAAAACTGCATATTTCGCTGCATGCTCATCACCAAGGCTGGTCAGTTTGTAGTTTTGAAGTACATTTATGACCGTTTTTCCCCTATCTCGAACATCTGTGGTACACTATCACAGCCTGAGAGCGCGTGTGCTGCAAGCAGTGATGGTACAGTATTATGTCTCTGCGCTGTTTAACTGTTGTTCCTATCTTAACCACAGATCGTTTTCCGCTTGTTGCTTCCATCAATACAGTAGATCTCATCTGATATTTCTGATAGGAGTGCAACAGTAGAATGAAGACATCCGTGTCATCACAAATAACTTTTATGCTTTTAACACCCTCATCAATGACAAAGCCCACTTGTGCTATGATCAGATCGGTTTCCTCATGGGATGTCAGTAGATCATTTCTTTTTTCTTGTACTCCAGCTTGCATTTGTTCAGGGATCTGGTCAGATGCTGTAATTACTAGTTTGTTGCTTCTGTATTTACCTGCATCACTGAAGCAATCTAGAAGGTGTTCTTCGATAACACCGGTCTGCATGAAAATCGATTTCTTTATTTGAGTTGTGATTCTGAAGCAGTTCGCTGCGCTGAATTAAAAAATGCTACCAGTTTCTTCTATCACCCACAGTTTTAAAGTTATTAGCAAAACAATTTTGGGGCGTTTTGTAATTTTTTGCCTTTTTTGTCTTTAATTAATTTCGTTTTTTCATATTTTTCAGATAGATAATTCTAACATTACGTCTTTAAAATTTTAATAATGGCTTCTAGAGGATGTACCCATAGTCCAGACATATTTTGTTATATTTGTGGTGGGTATGTTGTGAAACAAAGGACAGATGTAACGACCTTCATTAAGAGAGCTTATCATGCTTATTTTGGAATTAAATTAGGAGATCAAGACAAAAGTTGGGCTCCACACAAGGTTTGTCTTACGTGTGTTGCGGCACTAAGGAATTGGAGCAAAGGTAAAAAGAAAAGTTTGTCATTTGGGATCCCTATGGTATGGCGCGAGCCTAGAAACCATACCGACGACTGCTACTTCTGTTCTTGAAATGTTAAAGGTTATAATGCAAAGAATAAAGAGAGTCTTCAATACCCAAGTCTTCCATCTGCAATAAGGCCGGTACCCCATGGTCCAGAAGTTCCTATTCCCCGCCCACCCGAGAGTCTGGATCAATACAATTCAGATTCTGATTCAGCTCCAAATCCAGACAATGATGATGTTTATGAACAGCCAACAGCTGACCGAGATCCTAAACCATTAACCCAAGCCGAACTAAATGACTTAGTCAGGGATTTGAATCTGCCTAAGGACTCTGCAGAACTTTTGGGGTCTAGAATGCAGGAGAACCATTTATTGGCATCCGACACATACTTAAGTCTTTGGAATAAGTCATGAAATGTTTGCAAGTAAAGAAGGTAAATATATTTTGTTTCTTTCAGTTATTTTTTTATTCTTTCATAAACAAGCAATATGCTTGTCCAAGAGCTAGGAGCTATTTAATTCTGCTTTAATTAGGTTTTACTCTATCACCTAAAGATTTCGTGCTACAAGGGGTGTTGTAATACCTCATCTGTCCCCAAATGTTAACCACCCATTGATGGGAGGGGAGAGAGTATTTTGCTGGGAACGGGACTGGTTGTTATATATATTTACCCTACATTATTATGTAAGCGTTACTGTAGTCTATAACAACAAAATTTATGGTTTAGCATGTGCAATCCAATGTTGGTCTCGATAAGATGGTTCACATTTGGGGATAACTGGGGGATTTATGACACACCCTGTAGTAAGAAAACCATACGTGATAGGTAAAAACTAACTATATTTTTGAGATTACCGCACTCAAATTATATAGAATCACCAACTAGTTTGTAAAAATCGATCGACAAGTTTTCAAATGTGTACTGGTGTAATCTTTAAAGTTCTTCGATAATCTTTAAAGTTAACAAAATGGAAATATTAGCGAGATAAGTCTAAAATTTACCTGACGTACTACCTCTTTGAAGGTCATGGTACCCTTTCTACGATCTGATGTTCTGCATAATGTACCCTTCCGCCAACGATCAGGATGCTTTGGATCTGGCGATATTTGACAAATATCACCACAAAAGAATCAATCAATGTTTATTGAAATCGAAGGGAGGTAAAATGGAGCGTCGTGGCGTCTTTCTCTTCACTGTTTCATGTTCATCTCCTACTGATGCAATACGTTTTTTGTTATAACGTTTGATGTGTTCATTTGATGTATATGTTTAGAGGCAGCTTTCGTGAACTTGAAAGGAATCTTCTCTAGCTACATTAGGTTGAAGTGATTTAAATAATTTAAATAGAGAATCGTCGATTTTTTTTACTAGTTTCAATGACACTAGTCAATCTTTTGTCACTTATTTGAACTATTGTGTCCTTTTTAGCAGTTTAACAAGTTTTCAAAACATTGCTGAACAAGCATACATATCATGTATATCAAGCATATCATATCAGGCATGTATATCTTTATCATTGCTAGCTATGTTGCCTTGGATCAAATGCAATAAAACAATAAGATAAAACGTACAATAGTACAATCGCCACCTTTGACAAAAATAATGACATTGCAAAATGTTGAATATTTTGAGTTGCCCAATAGTGCCAAAATGGCACTCAACTGTTTTTAAGTCCAAGGACCTATATAACAAGTTTCGGTTAAAAAAAAGCACGTACTAAAGTTGAGGTTATATAAAAATAATAATGCTTCATTAAAATATGATCGCGCATACATTCTGCATTGAAAAACAAGAAATAATTAGTTAAGAAAGAAAGGCTTAGCAGTTTGTATTATTATTTTTTTAATAAATAGTCACAGACGGACGCATTTGTTTAAATGTAAAGAAAGATAACTTCCATTTCGCGAATGTTTGTGATGCTGTATGCCAGGGGTGGGGAAACTTTTCAGTACCAAGGGCGAAAATCGATAACATAAACACCTCCGCGGGCGTCTGGCAAATTTTAAGCTTACATACAGCGTGTCCCAAAGAAATGTACACCCACTTTGTTCGATAATACCAGCTATGAGGATAATAAATATATTACTTTTTATATGTTTTTTAATAAAGAATTTTCTCCTGAATCTAAATATGTAATTATTTTTATTAAAAATTGAAGAACAAAAAAGTTACAGATGTTTAAATTATAATTATTATTTTCGAGACTTCATGTGCGATATTTTCTAATATTTTAACCGACTGTTTTGAGATACTTATGTTTAGTGTTGATATTGAAGCATAAATGTTGTAATTATTAGTTAAGTCAAAAAATTTTCAAATTCCATGGTTAAATGACACTTTATCTAAGATGTTCGACGTCTTCCAGAACGTTGTTTTTGTAAGTTTTGCACAGTGCCAAAAATATTAGGAAATATCGCACATAAAGTCTCGAAAATAATAATTATAATTTAAACATCTGTAACTTTTTTGTTTTTCAATTTTTAATAAAAATAATTACAAATTTAGATTCAGGAGAAAATTCTTTATTAAACAACATATAAAAAGTAATATATTTATTTTCCTCATAGCTGGTATTATCGAACAAAGTGGGTATACATTTCTTTGGGACACGCTGTATATAAGATGTATTTTAAAAAGCTATTTGCTGGGCTGTAAATAAATAATTTTTAGTAAATAATAAATACCTGAGCGGGCGAATTGAAATTAGCTCATGGGCGAAATTTCGCCCGCGGGCGA
Organism: Bathynomus jamesi; assembly: GCA_023014485.1. Lineage (NCBI taxonomy): Eukaryota > Metazoa > Arthropoda > Malacostraca > Isopoda > Cirolanidae > Bathynomus > Bathynomus jamesi. Next base: position 1,009,922 of record JAJOZX010000761.1, on the reverse strand, counting down.
GGGTTTCCCCACCCCTGCTGTATGCAGTAAAAAAAAATAGCATGTGTACTGAAAGTTAAGGTTACCCCTCATCTGCCACCGGACAATATCGTATGACTTACAATACATTTTCTATTACATTTTCTATTACAGAACGTTTTCTTCGATGATGATTCAAAGGGGTAACGAAGATACTCTTCATGTCCAAATGAATGTAAATCTTTTCACATTTAAATAGTTGTTTGCAAACACTTATTTATATAGACGTATGTGTTTGTCTACTTATCTGCCACAGTGAACTCGTTTTTGGATATATACTGTATATATATATATATACCTTTTAACATTTCAAATGTTCCGTGCGATGAATCTTCATTTCATGAAAGTCAAGCTTGTCAACCCTCCTCTCGAGATGGCCTGGTGAACTAGAGAGTTGGTTTCCCTCCACCTCACATAGCCAGGTACGCCCGTCTCATTCGGGATTGTTCTGAGCTAGGCGTCTAATCTTCTTTTGAAGATGTCCATCGCAACATCACTCGTGTTCCTTAGTTGTTTGGACAGCTGATTAAACAGTCTTGGTCCTCTTACAACAAAGCTGTTTTCTTTCAGGGTTAAAGATGTTCCCTGTCTAGCCTTTAATTTGGGAACACGACACAATCTTCATTTTCTACTTTCCACTGTTGTTTGGGGGGTTGTATGGTTCAGAATAAGATTAGGGGCTAGTTTCTCCATTATTTTCCAAGTGTAAACAATTGTGTATCTCTCTCTTCTCCTTTCCAATGAGTATAGGTTTAATTCGCGTAACCTTTCCCAATAATTTAGTTCTTTGCACCCCTTGATCTTGGCTGTGGAGCTTCTCTGAATCCCTTCTAGCTGTCTAATGTCTTCTTTTTTATATGAGGATGTTAGGACCGAGCAGTATTCCAACTTGGGTATGATCAGTGTTTTCAATAGAGGAATCATTATATTCTTGTCCCTTCTTTTAAAGGTTCTCAGTATCTGCCCAGTTATTCTCTTTGTTCTGTTTAGTGCTAAATTATTTTGTGTTTCAAATTTCGCACCATTAGTCATTACAACTCCTAAATCTTTTACTTTAGAATTTTTCTGAATTTCCTGTCCATTTGGGTAAAGTATTCCATGGATTTTAGGCCCTCCCTTTTTCCGTACCCTAGCCTTCTTAGCCTTTTTAAAATGTACCCTTTTTTTACGGCACACCCGTATATACATCACACATGATATATTATGAAACAACTGAATTATTTTCTATTTTTATTGAATTTTACAAACAGTGACTGCTCAAACAATTCATCAGACATTCTGTCTCTCTTTGAAGGAAAGAGATTTCCAGCTATGCTAAAAGTCTATCAACCGGAGCGCTTGATGGCAGTGTAGTGTTGTATTTTATGAACAGTTCTTTTATCAAAGGATACATGTGTAATTGTCGAATGTTTGATGAATTATTCGCTAAATAATTAGGTAATTCATGACGAGGTTTGTTCTCAGTCTCACATATTTTTCGTTTCTTAAAACTAAAGAACTCGTCCTCTTCCTCACTGCTTGTCTCATTGGTTTGTGGTATAGATAGTTTTTCCATTTCAGTCTCCAAGGCAGCCTTGGCCTCAGACTCCCGTTCTCCCTGCAACCATCTGTAAGCAAAGTGCATATCAATGTGTTTATATTGATAATGATAAAAAAGTTTATACCTTTATACCTTATATCTTTATATCTTTATACCTTAGTTTGAACTTGGAGTGAACAGCAGCTGCCAGAGTGTAACTTCGACGTTGTCGTTCATCAAAATTGAAGCGTTTATCCAATCCATTCAAAACAGCCGTAACCAAAGGTCCTACATGTTTTAGGTCTTCTGACACGATGAAAGAATTGAGCTTTGATCGCATGGTTTCGATTGCTGGAAGCAAATATGCCCTGTACATATTGTCCTCAGCCTGCACAAAATAGGAAAATAACTCGTTATTAGTTAGTTGCCTAATAAATTGGTACTTATGTCTGGATATTAGTCACTAATCATTACAAACTTGAAGAATATTCAATTCTCGAGCGAGTATTCCCATAACTTTGACAAACTCCTCTAAAAATTCTACTTCTGCTGATCTGAAGGTAGGTGTACCAAGAGCTGTACAATTTAGGGTGGCCCACTTTTCAATTTTTTTTTTAAAGTATAGGTTATCGTAGTTTTTCCCATTATTTGGCACTATACTAGCACATTGGTACCATTTTTACAAAAATTGATCAATATTTAGGGGTCTCGCATCGACCTTGAAATTACGAGTTTTTTTTAAAAATGCGTACTTTTTAACTTTTTACTGAATCAAGATAAATCATTAAGTAGGGATGTTTTCTGAATCCTCTTGATGAGAGACGTCGTTTGGTGTGCCTTCCAATGTCATACGACTAACGGTTTAAAAGTTGTGCCTGTATACAGGTAATACCAATGTGCTAGTATAGTGCCAAATAATGGGAAAAACCACGATCACCTATACTTTTCAAAAAAATCAGCAAATAGCAGACAAATAAGGAAGAAAGAAACAATAACTTAAACAATCACTTTTGCATTGTATTGACCAGTGCCGTCAGCAACAGCTGGGACTGACAGCAACTTTCCTTCTGTGCAATGGGGAGCCCCGGAGATGAGAATTGCTTGGCGGTGCTCCGCCGTTCCAAGGAAGTTCTGAAACACATGCCATATATTTCAATTTCATGGTTGTAAAGTAACCTATTTTTGTTCACATTCAGTTCGCTTTTTAATTGACATTATGCTTCATGAATCTCATTACTAAATTGATAGCTATGAAAACTTAATCAACTGACCTTGACCAGTTTGCCATCCCAGTGGAAAACAGTGTGCCTCGGTGGCGTGAAGGAGTCCTTCACAGCCGTCGCCACTTCACGGCGATGTGACACTCTTCCCCGGCGAGCCGTTTCTTTCGAGATGCTGAACTGATTTAGGTCTGCTGGTGGATCCGCCGAACGTGTGATAGCATCCACAATGCTTACTACCTATGTAGAGAATGGAAAGTGGAAAGGAAACTGTCAAGAATACATGTGGGTTACGGGACACTTTAAAACTGACGCTATCGATGAATGTTATACACAATACGCACCTGATTATTGGACATGCGGAAACGATGAGCCACTTCCATGACAGCAGGTGCATTAAGGATGCGGCGAGGAAGATTGACAGACACACTTGGCTCTTTCGGCAGGGGGAACAGGTAGTGCTCTGAATTTACAGGGGTAGAGGTTCGACCTCTTTCGACCATAGCTCAGGCCGGAATCTAAAAAGTTAAGGAGGCAAGGGGCCTCTGCCCCCTCCTCGCAGCGAGGCTGCTAACAAGGGAGTCTCGTAGTAGTGATCAAAGAAGAATGCCGTAATGAAGAGATTTTACAATTACATGTATCATATAAGTCTAAATGGTGGGGGAATGCAGTTGAAGGTTAAGCACACTTTGAGGTTTGCGGCTCCTGGCGAGGACGTTTTCTTCCTTCCTGTAGCTTTCTTTTTACAGCGAAAACTTTATCGTTCCCACTCATCGTTGCCACCCGAGGACCACGTTGATCGAGGTAGAAGTCAATGTCTTCTTTCTTGTCCTTGTCGGACAGCAGTCGATTCTTCTTTATATCTTCGACAGCGTCAGATGCTCCGATATCCCACAGCTTGTCCACACTGTCCGAAAACTTCTGCCGTTTTCCTCCGGCGTCAGTTTCTCGTTTTCTGCTCTTTTGGAGTAAGTGCCACTCTTTCCACAATGCCTATAGCTTCCGTTCGCAGTTGAGCTTTGTGATTGTTTTAATGCGGACCATGTTCCAAAACTTTAAGACGTTGTTTACGGTTTCTTTGAATGCGTCTTTCCTGTTAGCAGTGTACCAGATAACACTGAAGAAGTATTGCCAAACCTGCCGTGTTGTTGGCAATTTGCTACCACTGATGGAGGACGACGGTTGGCCAACTAAAAAAATTTCCGAGGCCGATCTTAGAGAAGGTAGCGATGTTATTTTCGCCTTTCCTTTTGATGACTCTCTATTTGTAGCTTCAAGAGTTCTTCCAGTTATGGTTGCCATCGATTTGTCCATGACAAAGGATGAGGAACTCAGACAGAATTTCAAAATGTTATGATCTGCAAAAAAAGGAATAGGTTAGGTACCTGGCACAGGCATAGTGCATTTTCTAATTACCTATATACATTATACATTCCGCCCGGGTATGGTGACTCATTTTTTTGAAAAGTATAGGTGATCGTGGTTTTTCCCATTATTTGGCACTACACTAGCACATTGGTATTACCTGTATACAGGCACAACCTTTAAACCGTTAGTCGTATGACATTGGCAGGCACACCAAACGACTTCTCTCATTAAGAGGATTCAGAAAACATCCCTACTTAATGATTTATCTTGATTCAGTAAAAAGTTAAAAAGTACGCATTTTAAAAAAAAAACTAGTAATTTCAAGGTCGATACGAGACCCCTAAATATTGATCAATTTTTGTAAAAATGGTACCAATGTGCTAGTATAGTGCCAAATAATGGGAAAAACCACGATCACCTATACTTTTCAAAAAAAAATTGAAAAGTGGGCCACCCTACTGTACATGCTCCATTCAAATCTTCCACTTCTAAAATTCACTTGACTGCTTCATAATATGAATTCCAGCGAATGATACATCATACATGGAACAGATAATTTCTTTTTGCAGTACTTCTCCATTTGTTCTTGAGCTTGGCAAGATCAGTGCACTTTCTTCCATAAATCATTACATTTTGAAGTCGCTGATTTTGAAAGTTTTTGGTAACCTTGATTAGCATCTTTTCCACTATCCACAGATGCTATTAGATTTATTGTGTGAGCTGCACATCGCTCATGTCTTGCAAACTATATAATGTATCAGTATCAGTCTCTTCATAACAATATTACTTATGACTATTTGCTCATTTTCATTTTCTTCGCCTTCTTCTCCACCTTGACCTATATAATTCAAATCATTCTCTCCAAATACTCTAAAAGCTTCACCATATTTGCCGCATTATCTGTTACTGTTGCTTTCACTTTGGTCTGAATCTTAAATGATATATGAATTTCTTCAAGCTTTTGAGCAATTGCATTATGTGTATGGGACCCTTGCATTCGGCTACAAGCTAAAACTGCGGCCCTTCGAGTTAGGTTTGGCAATATCCAATGCGCCGTAACTCCAAAGTAAGAACGATTGAAAGTAGACCACAGATCAGAAGTCGTGCAAACCATAGTCTCCAAGTCTCCATTAATTCTTTAATAACTTCTGAATTTAGTTTCTCATACTCTTCTCTAATACGCTTACTAAACGTTGTTCTTGAGGAATCTGAAACATATTAATAATATATATACATTCCCCATCTTAAATTTAGCATAAAAAAGTAAATGAGAAAATATACTTTTAAGGTAAACTTCAATTTTGGGTAGTTACACTGTAACCAAGAACAATTCATGTGATCATTAGGCTTCGGCTTTGTATGCATTATAAAATGGCGGGATATGCATGCAAATGCCTAAAATATGCATTTTCATATGCAGATATGCAATATGCAAAAATCCGAACCCTAGTGATCAATTATATGGCTAATATTTATTATATGACAATCAGTTGACAACTATTATGTAAACATACTATTCATAATATGAATTCTCTATCTCTATCAATATAAATTCTCTATCAGTCATGGCGGATAACTTGTTGAAAATAGTCTCATATAATGTAAAGTCAGTGAGGAATTCAACTGTAGATGTTCATAAAATCTGCGACAGTGCAGATTTGATTCTCCTGCAGGAGCAATGGCTACCTAAGCAAGAGCTAAAATTCCTCTCTACCATCCATGATGACTTTATGTATCATGCGTCATCAGCAGTAGACTTGTCAAATGAATTAATGTACGGTAGGCCTTTTGGTGGTGTTGCTTTCTTGTAAGGAAAAATTTGTCAAAACATATAAAATTTTTAAGAAGCGATAATGTAAGGTTGTTAGGCATTGAATTACAAGTGAACAATGATTGCATATTAATTGTAAACTGCTATTTACCATACAACAACGGCAGTAATCTAGATGAATACATTGATTTGCTGTACAAAATTAAGTCATTATCAGATAACCCCAAATATTCTCACTGTATAATAATGGGGGACTTTAACGCACATGTGAACTCGGAATTCTTTGTAGAATTGGATAACATGTGCGAGTCGGCCAATTTAAGTATAAGTGATGTAGATGTATTAGGGGTACCAGTGGTAATTTTACATACGTTAGTGATATGAGTGGTACCACCAGGTGGATTGATCATTGTCTCACTAGTAATAATCTAAAGGATCGAATTGTTAGAGTTCATATTCTGCATGATTTCCTTCTTTCTGATCACAGACCATCATTAGAAATATTAATTAACGTTACCAATTTATGCGCAACAAGACTTAACAAGAACTCAATAGGTAAGAATAATCGCGTCGATTGGTCCAATGATAATATGCAGCAGAGAATAGAATACAAAGAGAGAACAAGTCACCTCTTTAATAATTTAGAAATTTTGCACCTTGCCTGTAATAACAGGTCAACAACAAAACATTTTTGTTTCGTTGCCAAGGAAATTCGTACGAATTTAGGGTATTTTGGGGTTGCTGAATTCCAAAATGAAAGTAGTTTTTCCGATTTGGCTCTAGTTCTTGAGATAATGAATACCCTCAATTAATAGGAAACGTAACCATAACGCGTGCATATGGGAAACTACCGGAACATTCTAGATGGTGAGACCGAATAAAATGCCATTATGTATTTCATGTGTTTACTTTTGTATGATTAGAGACAATTTCAATGCGATTTGTAAGTAGGCTCCGCCTGAACATTAAATGTTTTGCATTTTTACATGTTTCAATGGGGTACCAATTATCTCATAAATTAGAGCCAATCTAGCAAAACCGATGTCATATTCGGAATCAGCACCACAAAGTTACCCCAAAATCACTCGAATATGATTGGCAATAAAATGAGTGTTGACCAGTGTAATCCTTGCTCAAATGATTCTCACTGTAAACTCATAGATAGGTATTATAGTAAGATAATATCCCTGTTAAGAGAAGCAGGAAGCCCCCTGATTAAATCTTACAACCATCATACTAAGATTATTCCTGGATGGAATGATTTTATTGCCCCCCTGAAGAGAGAATCGAAAGACGCCTATCATTTGTGGTGCTTTCATGGTAGGCCCAGATTAGGACCAGTATACATGAATATGTTTAGAAGTAGGGGTCAGTATAAGGCGGCCGTAAGGCGATGTAAACAGGAGAAAGAGTCTATTCGAGCGTCAAAAGCCTGTGAAGCTCGCATAAATAACGATGATAACAAATTTTGGAAAATTGTTAAGAATCAAACGGGTGTCAAAAATGTCCTCCCTCCGACAATCGATGGGGTGTCGGGGGGAGGATGAAATTGCAAAGCTGTGGAAAAGCCACTACTCTAACATTCTTAACAGTGTTAACAGTGTGAGTAGGGATAATCTTAAGATAGATTGCAGCGAAACGATTGTGGGAAGGACAAGGGAAAATACTTTGATATCATTTTCTGAAGTAAAGAGGTTAATTAAAGAGTGAAAGACTAGTTCTGCGTCAGGGGTAGATGACTCATCGAATGAACACTTAAAATATGCAAATTACGTAGTATGTCTGCATATATCATTGCTCCTATCAGCCATGCTTGCTCATAGCTATATCCATGCAGAGTTCATGAGGGTATATATCTTGCCCCTGGTCAAAAATAACTACGGAGACATTCTGTCCAGCAATAATTACAGGCCTATTGCTGTCGCTTCCTGCTTCTTGAAACTACTAGAAAAACTCTTGTTACTCCGATTAAACGATTTCCTAGGGACATCTCCTAATCAGTTTGGCTTTAAAAGGTCCCACTCAACTGACCTGTGTATCTATGTACTTAAAGAAACAATATCTAAATACATTGACAGTAATTCAACTATTTATAGCTGTTTCCTAGAGATAAGTAAGGCATATGATAGGGTGAGCCACAATATTTTATTTGCAAAACTAGAAGACAGGAAGGTTCCCATGTACATATTAAATTTATTGAAATTTTGGTATTCCCACCAATCTTTCACTGTTACGTGAGGCAATGTACTATCCGAGTGTTTTGGCTCCTTTTGCGGGGTGAGACAAGGCTCCTTGCTCTCCCCTATGCTGTTTAATATGAACATTGACGGATTAATTGCTTCTCTTAATGAGGCAACAGTGGGATGTTGTGTAGATAACACAAAGATAAATAACTTAGTTTATGCCGATGATATGGTGTTAATAAGTCCCTTTGTTAAAGGTCTGGATCGGCTACTAAACGTCTGCGAAGTGTATTCGCAGAAACATGATATTCTTTTTAATGTTACAAAAACAAAGGTTATGCAATTTCATTCTAAAAGCTGTAATCAGCCAGCTGATATAAGGTTTAAAATGAATGGTGAAGTAATTGAGGAAGTACAAGAGTTTAAGTATTTTGGTCAAACTATTACCAGCCCCTTGAGTGATGACTCGGCTATAAGAAAACAATCTCGAAGCCTGTGTACTAAAGCGGATATGACCATAAGGAACTTTCGATTCTGTAAAAGTGAAGCTAAAGACACTCTCTTTCGTACTTTGTGCATTAATATATACGGACAGCAACTGTGGGTGAATTATAAAAAAGGTTCTGGTAGAACCCTATATTTGCTGTACAATAGGTCTTTTAGACTCTTACATAAATTACCCCCGAGATGCTCAGCTTCGCAAATGTTTGATACCCGTAATGTCCCGAGCTTCCCGGAAGTAACAAGACGTGCTCAACCCTGCTATTTATCGTCTAAGCTATGGACTTCTTGGTACGAAAACGTCTTTCTGTAGCTCCACTTAACTTCGACATTACAGTATTATTTCTAATCAATTGTATATATTTCTATCCTTAGTATATGAACTGTCATTGTATTAATAATATTTGTCATATGAACTATAGTCTGCCAATAAACCTTTTCATTTTCATAAATTATACCTGATATAAACTGCATTAATATGTAATAATATGTAATTAATAATTATACATAAATTATATAAAATAATAATAATATGCTTATACGTTACTTTGCACTGTTCACGTCCTGCTACTGCAAAATCTATAAATATTTGTTCTCCAGCAAACGAAAACACTGTCAGGTTTGAAACATAAAATTAGTAAGTTTCTCATCAAATGTCGCTTGCGTAATTCATTTCCGAAAGAAATCTGATGCCGGTACACTAGGCCCCTTTTCTGTAGATTGTTTTTGCATGGATACTGTGCTATTCTCCTTGAGTTTAATTAAGCTGGCAGGATGCTTTCGCTGAAATGCAGAAAAGAATAAAATATTATGTTAATATTATATATATATATACACACACACAGTGTTGGGCACTAAAGCGTTAATCCGATAACAGTTAATTAACGAAGTTAACTTTTTTTAACGGACTATTAACGGAAGTTAATTTCCATTTATCGTTATCGGACCAGTTAACTTCCGATAACTCGATATTTAGTCTGTTAAAGTCCGTTAACACGTTAACTGCGAGGAGTCATTCACGGAAGATCACCGCTCCGCGAATGAATTCAAACCGCCATAACTTCAGTCTGCTTCCAGATCTCGCAAGGGGAGGTTGTGCGCTTTTTATTGAAGGTAAGAAGGTTCTTTTAACGTTAGTAAAAGTCCTATAATATTATATATATATTAATACGTATGGAGATACAATACACCAACTCCGTCCTCTGCCGCAGTGGAACGGCTCTTCTCTCTCGGCAAGGACATCCTGAGGCCCAAGAGGTCAAGACTGGCAGTTGGGCCTAACTTTGAGAAGTTGGTCTTTCTGAAGGGCAACCAGCACATTGTGTCATAGTCTTTAATAAATGTGCCTAAAATTTAATTTTACCTTTCAGCTCCCGCCATAATAATTCTCTGGTAAATTAAAATTTAGTTAATGGTTAGTGGTTACAAGGGTAACGGGTTTCAAAACCATGTAATCAGTACATTTTTTATTAAAAAAAAAAAAAAAAGTTATGAAGCAAAAAAGTTGCAAAAAAAAATACAGTTAAATACCTATTTATTGTTGGATTTTCCATAAATAAACATTTTCTATGGGTTTTAAAGCTTTTTTCCTTGATTTTTTTAAATGTTAGTAAAGAAATAGTTATCGTTAACGGATTATCGTTTAACTTCCGTTAACTTTGTAGTAAAATTATCGGATTATCGTTATCGGAGTTAAAAATTGGGGTTAACGGATTATCGTTATCGAAGTTAACTTTTTGGTTAACGGTGCCCACCACTGTACACACACACACACACACACACACACACACACATATATATATACACGAGTGTGTGTGTATATATATATATATATATATATATATATATATACTTACTTTTGTTGAGATTAAATTTGAACGACGGTTCAGGATCGACCTGCGGTCGACCCCTCTGCAGCATCCCGCCTCATTTGCGGGATTTGGTGAACGAGGGAATTGCTGTCTGATCTCTTCCTGCCCTTGTAGCCAGCCACGCATGGCTGGTCAGGGACTTTGCACAGGAATCTGTCGAGCTGGTTCTTGAAGTTATTCAGGTCAGTGTGCTGGAGATTCCTCACTTCTTTTGGAAGGACATTGAAAAGCTTTGGGCCTCGTATTCTGAGTGTATTTTTCATCCTCGTTTTCATGGCCCCTTCTCCCACCGCAGCTGGGACCGTACAAAATCTGCCTCTTCTCTCATTCCAGTTTGTTTCTATTTAATTTCTAAGGGTAGGGAAGGAGCCCTCAAGTATTTTCCATATGTACAGTATATTATTGTGTACCGCTCGCGCCTTCCAAGGATTGTAGTCGAGACCAGTAGTCTTCACCTTTCGTTTCCTCTATCTTAGACGTAAATGTCCTTTGTATAGCTTCAATGTTCGCAATGTCTCGTTTTCTGTGTGGACTTGTGAGTATTGAGCAATACTCAATTATTGGTAGGACTAGACTCTTCCATAATTTAAGCATGATGTTTGCTTTTCTGCTGCCGTAGCTCCTCCAGATGATTCCCATTATTTTTCTAGCCGTTGTGATTTTGATTTTATAGTTTTCTCTGAATTCTGCATCCGACAACATTATTACTCCAAGATCCTTGACTTGTGGATTTGGTGTTATCTGTTTGGCTTGCATAGTTTTGTACCCTTTTCCTGTAGTTCTTTGTTATTACCATATCTTAGAAGTTGGAATTTTTCTTCGTTGAACTTCATATTGTTGTCTTCTGCCCACTGGAATAATGTTTCAATGTCGTTTTGTAACTTTCTTATGTCATCTTCGTTCAATATTTCCTTACATATCTTTGTGTCATCAGCATAGCATGATACAATACTGTCCTTAATATCTGCATCAATATCTGCAATCATTATTATGAACAGCAAGGAAGCTAATACTGTCCCTTGTGGGACAGAGCTCACGACTTCTGAGACTTCTGATTTAACTCCCTTTACCACCACTCTTTGCGTTCTTTGCGTCAAGAAATTAAATATTCATCTTCCTAACTTTCTAGTAATTCCTGTATTCTTAAGTTTGTGTGCTATGATTCCATGGTCACATTTATCGAAGGCTTTAGCAAAGTCCGTATATATTACATCAATGTTTTGTCCTCGACACAATGTTTCTAATATTTTCTCCTGGTGGTCTAGTAGCTGTGACACGCATGATCTTCCCGCCCTGAAGCCATGTTGATTTGGGTTGTACAAGTCTTTTTCTTGTAGGTAGTAGGTAGTTTTGCCCCTAATTATACGTTCAAAACACTTTATAAGGTATGAGGTGAGAGCCACTGGCCGATAATTCTTGGGCATTGCTCTGTTACCTTTAAATAGGGAAGCAATGTTCGCGTTCTTTAAGGGGAGTGGAATTTGTCCCGTGTCGAGTGAGTTCCTACATGGTAGGTATAGCGGTTTGGCAATACTCTCTTTGTATATATATATATATATGTATATATACGTATATATATATATATATATATATATATATATATATATATATATATATATATATATATATATATAGATAGACAAATATTTTATTCTTCAAATAAATCTTACCTCCATATGTTTTTTCAGATTGCTCAGAGATGATTTTCCACCTTTGATTAACTGTCTTCGGTAGACACATCTTACATTTGTAGACAACAGACTTTCCCGTTTCAGTTTCATCGCTAATTTTATGTTAAAATTCTGATGCTATTGTACACAAAGACTGTCTATAAATTAACACACGTGAAGTAAAATTTAACACGTGACAGTCACAGAAGTACACAACCCACTCCTCAGACACACAGCCAGACTCTGACTGATTGGGGGATGTGGAGGGGAGAAGATGGAGAGGGGAGGAGAAAGATCACTGACTGACTCTATGATGAAGTATCGCGTTACTGACACTTATTTGTATCGTATCTTTCGATACGATACAAGATACAGAAAATGTATCGCGATACTACGCCACCTTGTATGTATATATATATATATATATATTATATATACAGGCCGTCCCAAAAAAATGTATACACACTTTAAATAATTATAAAGGCAGTGTTTATTAAAATACATTTCATTTTCAAAATGTAATAGAATCTACAGACATTATTTAATTGTTTTGTCAACGCCTGTTTTCAAACTGACGTCCGTTCTGGTCCAGGCACTGCTGATAACGCGAAGCAATGGAATCGCAAACATCACGAAACATTTCGTTTGGTATTTGTGTGCATTCTCGTTCAATGGCTGCTCTCAATTCAGCGACTGTTGCAGGTTTTATAGCGTAGACTTTGTCTTTTAAGTATCCCCATAAAAAAAGTCTAGTGGTGTGAGGTCTGGTGAACGCGGAGGGTATTCTACGAAACCCTTCGTCCAATCCACATCCACATCGTGCCAAGTACCACTCGCAATACTCCACTCTTCGGTCCGGATCATCATCTTCATTAATAGCATGGACTAATCTTGGAATGTAACTTTTCCATTGACAGCGCTTCAAAATGCGTTGGACAGACGATTCTGAAATTCCTACCTCACGACTCGCTTGCCGCACAGATTTTCTTGGACTTTGGTGATACGTTTCCAGTACTCTTTCTTGCTTTGTGGGGCTTGTCGATGTCCGTGGTCTTCCGGAACGCTTCTTGTGGACATTCTGAACAGTTCCATCGGCTTCAAACTTATCTCTAATTCGAGTGATGGTAAGTCGCGTTGGTGGATCTGTTTGAAACTCCCTCCTAAACTGTCTTTGCACTTCAACTGCGTTTTCACACTTCCAGTAGCATTTTAGAATGAATTTCCTTTGTTCAAAGCTTAGTCTGACTGCCATTATTAATTCTAATGGGTTTAACTTGGAAAGAAAGAAACATCAATTGAGCTATCAGCTGTTAAAGTGTGTATACATTTTTTGGGACGCCCTGTGTATATATATATATATAATATATATAAGCAGTTGTTCTTTAAATGCAGTAGAAAAAAGCATTAAACGGATTGTTTTGACGGCAAATTTGTGTGCCGAAATCTCATATCAAAATGTAAATAAATAGGGTAGAAAGAAAGAGTGAAGTGATTTTGAAATCGATTTAATTTCGCGTGAAAATTTAAATCTTTTAAAATGAACACTAACGAAAGTAAAGAGTGCCGGTACCCTGAGTATAGCCGAAGGCTGAGTGCGTAATCACTGCAGTGGTGGGCGCGGTACCAAAATTTGGGGGTGCGTTACGCGGTACTGCGGTACCTCAGCATGCCCAGTGCGTTACGCGGTACTGCGGTACTTTTTCAGGTCCCCCTGGTGCGTTCCGCGGTACTGCGGTACTGCGGTACTGCACACAAGAACAACACAAGTAATAGCACATATTTTCAGAAATTGCATATCGGCGATTTCGCACCTGAACTTTCTGCCATAATGGCTAAAAATCGATCTTTGTCACAGAAATGTAACACACGTGCAACCGGCTCAAAAGCAAGCACTGCACTGAGGCGTTGTGATAGGATGGCAACGTAACATGTTCTGAACGAAAACTTAACGTGTCTAGAGTTAGGCTGATGCAACACACGCAGCATTCGTCTTACTGTACTCCTGTAATAAGGTTTACTTCAAAAAAAGTGTTAATTTTTTGAAAAGTCGTGTTTGTCGGTACCGCGGAAAGTACCGCGGGAAATTTGAATGCGGTAGCGGTACTGCTGTACTTTCAGCGATCCTTTGCGGTACTGCGTTATGCGGTACCGGTTTGGTAGTGCGGTAGTACCGCAGTACCGCAGTACCGCAAAAATACCGCAAGTGCCCAGCTTTGGCTAATCAGAGAAGAGAACTTATTGTTTGACAGTCTCGGGTAGATTTATGGTCGAGTTCAAAGGGAAAATATAGCTTAACAAGGGTCCGTTTCATTTTGAACCTTGTAAAGTTTCGGTTTGTTTATTCTTGGTTTCGTCTGAGGAAAACCCTCGAGCGAAAATTTAAAATTTTTGTTTAAAATTTTAAAATTTAAATTTTAATTTTAAAATTTTAAAATTTTGATTTGAAAATTTCTTTAAGAAAGGCGGAGCGTAGAATTTAACGAAGTTGAGATTAGAACAAATAGAAGAGCAGTAATTTTTGTACGAATGATGTCATGTAATGAAAATGGTTTTGATGGGCCCTTTAGACACTAAAGGGAGGAGTTCTTGTAATCCTGAGGTGTAACTTAGGGTAATAAGGTAGTTGTAGTTCGGCCCTGTAAAGATAAAATGGCTTTTGGCGTGACTGAAAATTTCTAAGTTGAGTTAAAACTGTTTCACGTTGTACTTAAAATTTGAATTGCTTTTGTTTTGTGCGAACTTAGTTGGAAGAGCTTAATTAATGTTAGCCGACAGACAAAGAATTTTGTGAAATTTCGCTTAATTTAATTTTGGTCAAATTAAATGTTAAACTTTAAGTTTGCGACATATTAGGTTTCCTCAGGGAAGAGTCAATATCTTGTGATGAAGTTGGTTCGCGTGGAAACCCGGGAAGTTAGTGCATGACCATTCAGTTATTGTGAGGAGTAATCTAATTTATTTGACGGACTTTTTTCCTAGAAAAATCTGCGGAACTCACGCAGAACTGTTGAAGGTAAATTTCCCAAATTTTTGTAAGTAAACTATTTTCTAAACTACTTCTTAGATTACGAAATTTGAATTTAGTGCTGTTTCTAAAGTTACACGCAAATAAAAAAAACCCTCTGTATAAATGTTTTTTTGAGACTTAAATACTTGCACACATTTTCTTTAAATTAGGAATTTCATTTTTTAAACAAAATTTGTAATCGCACATCCGTATATTTCTTTCAATTTATGTCTTAATTTGAGTGAAATTAAATAAACTTTATAAGAGGGAGTGTGTCGTTTCTATGCTACCTTGCAATAGGCCTCTCTTGTAAGCTGAGGGTAAATTAACATTGAAAGTTTGAAATTCAAAGTGGGCTTCAAGTAAGCCAAGGGAAACTACGCGTATAAAATTGAAAGGCCATCGGAGGGGATAGGCAGAGTCATCCTGAAATAAACGAACCACGTGCGTACGAAATAAGTGCAATCGGGAAAAGGGTGTGCACCACATAAATGAAGGGGTTGCACACAACAGGATTTCTGTTATTAGCTTGAAATATTTTAGAAATGAAAATAGGGTTCGAAAAATTATGAAACAATGTAAAAACTTACGTGGCTTCATGAGTTCTTTCTTCAACTTCATCCAAGAGCTCGGACTCCAGTAGAGAATCGCCATTGTCCAAAACATAGTCGAAATAGTTGCAAGTTTGATCACTACAATGTTGAAATGGAAAGAAATAGTTAGGAAAAAAAGCATTGCTGCATATATTGACTTTTTTTTTTTAATAAACAGTGTATGCCTGCATTTGAAAAGTGTAAAAAAATAAAAATCATGTATATAATGCACCCAGAGTCGGAGGAAATATTTACACCACACGGTTTTACCATAAAGAACTGAACAATATATACAAACAAAGTAGTATCTACAGTATATATATATATATATCAGACATGGGGCCTCGGCCTGGCCTCGGCTTTGAAGCCGGCCTCGGGTATATTTTGCAGGCCTTGGCCTCAGACCTCAAAATTGGCCTTGGCCTCGGCCTCGAGGCCAGCTGAAAAGTGGAAAGATCTCGTGACTTTCGTGAGGCCTTAGGGAATCCTGATTTGTTTTGTTCTGTAATTTTCAACCCCCGGTAGCGTTGGGATGGAGATTCTTCAGGTGGGCGCACTTGGGGTGAATATTCTTCAGGTGGGGACCATGACCTGACAGGTGACCGTATGTGGCGGCATACTTTGAGTGATCAGTCAGGCGGCATACTTTGAGTGATCAGTCAGGCGGCAGTCTTTGATAAATACTATTCAGTTAGGTGACCAACGGATTAGTGACAGGTCACTGTGACGTTAGGTACATAAATATTATACGTGGTATATGTCGCGGTATATAAATATTATTCAGTCAGTCGTAGACCAATTGACTTAATGTAGCAAAACTAGTGTGGGAAAGCAATCAATCAGTTGGTCATCAGTTGAAATGAGCTCATATAATGTGTTTGTGTTAGTTATGTGTATAAACTATTGTACTGTATTTATTTGTATAACAAACAATAGGCCAAACTAGAGAAGAATACCACCTGGTATACTGATAACTAGCTACTAGCGTCGATAATTTTGTTTTTCGCCCGTCATAAATTGTAACATATAAACTTCAAAATAATATGAATTGAAATGAATTATTTTTAAACTTCCTCTCAAATAAAAATATTAGGAAACGAGGTACACGGAAGTAGGAACATTGCCAGCCGGAAAATTTCCAGGCGGAAAATTGCCAGTGGGGAAAATTGCCAGTGAGAATATTGCCAGCCGGAATATTGCCAGTGAGAAAAAAACTAAAATTCACAAAAAATGATTTATTTATTAAAATATTATTATTTAAAATTTTAAAATGCTAAAACTTGTTGAGGAAAGGAAAGCCTCAAAAAGTATGAAGATTATAAGCAATAGATCGAAGAAACGTCAATTTATCTTCTTCATTATACTGACGGATGACTTTCTCCAATCTGTCATTGATATTTTTGTACTTTTTGGCAGTATGTCTCTCTTCCCCTCTTTCGAAGTGCAATTTCTTGGTCTGAGCTAAAGCCTTTTCGTTAAAGCTAACGAAAATATCACGACTTAACCTAACCAATCGTCAAGGGCGTACAGAGAACCAAACCTGGCATTCAATGAACCTAACCGGGTATTCAATAATTTTACCATAGGTTTCGATATATATATATATATAAAATAGTGTATATATAGTTTAATCGCGGTGCTGGGGCCTTCGGGCCCAGTAATTTTAATCATTTTATTTATGTATTAACACCCAGGTGCACAACCTGGGGACCTAATCAATATGTGTGTGAAGGTTCATGTTTGTAACTGCTTCCATTTTGGAGTTATGGCTGGAACACACACACACACGCACACACACACACACACACGTCCTTTTTCTCAATTACTTTATTTCTTACTTTCTAAATTTTTACATATTTTTGTCACTGGCAATTTTCCGCCTGGCAATATTCTCACTGGCAATTTTCTCGACTGGCAATTTTCCGCCTGGCAATTTTCCGCCTGGCAATATTCCGACTGGGAATTTTCCGTACACGGAGGTACACATACCATTTTTATGCCATTTGTGAGAAAACGTAATAAAGTTTCACGTGGTAGTTGTTAGATGTCAGATTATTGTACAGGTTGTATACAAATTACGAAATTGGTACGAAATTCCCTTACCATGCATTTCTCAAATCGGTGGATTGGCCGTGGGGGGGGGGGCCCCATCTTTTGGCCGGCCAGATCAAAAGACATAACACCCTGTGATTTTTTTTCTATGGGGTTATGTAAAAGACTGCGTGTACACAACTCCAGTGGCCAACATCGACGATTTAAAGACCAGAATTGCTGCTTCTGTTGCAAGAATTGACGTTGAAATGTTGCAGTGTACCTGGATGGAGATAGAATACCGTTTGGACATCTTACATATGACAAGTGGTGCCCATATTGAATGTGTTTGAGGTTATGTGAAACTTTATTACTTTCTCTAACAGATGGCGCAAAAACGGTATGTGTACCTCGTTTCCTAATATTTGTATTTGAGAGAAAGTTGTAAAGATAATTTGTGTACACCCTGTATAATATTGGCTGCAAACAATAATTTTGCTAATATCGGCAATATAACAAATGTAAATTGTTATATTGTTTGCAAATAAGTTTTTCGGCCTTTTTCATTTACTTTAATAATATAAAGTATTATACATATAACTTTAAAAATGTCTGATAATGGATAATATCAGGTGCAAATATACTCTTGAATCAAATTACATATATAACATGTTGAAATATCAGGTGCAAATATATTCTTAATATTATCGTTATTGTATTATTATCATATATATAATTATACAGTAATGGCATGATATAAACTTCATACCTATAGGCCTACCATACGTCAGAAACATCTTTCAAATACAGTACAATCTACAATTACATTAATGATCTTTGGCAGACTTTAAGACTACAATTTCTTATTGTCAAGATACCTAAAAATGCAAAACTTAAAAAAATAAGGCATCTCCAAATGAATGCTCGCTAGAGTCGCTAATAACACTGGCCAACAAAATGAAACTTTTTTCTCATCACAAACATGATCACACTTTTCTTAATGCATGTTTCGCGCTGATTCCGAATCTGGTTTTATTTTTTCTAGCACGTATAGTTATATAGATACACTGGTTTTGATATTTTTAAGTTTTTGATATTGCTATAAGAAAATTTATGGATGTATAGATCACACTTAGGAATGCTAAACAACAAATACATCATATACCTTATTCAATGTACTTATAAATAAAGAATATATACATTATTTTATTAAAAGCGCTGTGAGTGTGATTTCCTTTTGTAAATTTGGCCTGGATTGTCACGATACAGCATCCAACAATGGTCCGCCATCATGCTTTCATTCCAATATCCTTGGTAGCGCTTCTCCATCATCTGAATATCTTGATGGAAGCGCTCTCCTTGCTCGTCACTCACTGCACCAAGGTTTTCAGGAAAGAAATCTAAGTGGGAATGCAGGAAGTGAATTTTTAACGACATTCGACACTCCATTTCTTTGAAGGCATCAAGGAGGTTCTTGACTCCATCCTTATACGCAGGTGACTTGTTGCTTCCAAGAAAGTTTTCACATATCCATTTGAACGCCAGCCAAGCCTTCAATTCCAGCGGACTTAGGACTTTTTCAAATTCAGTGTCATTCAAAACCTCCCTTATTTGTGGCCCAAAAAAAATTCCTTCCTTCAATTTTGCTGCAGTAACCTTCGGAAATTTCCTTGAAAGGTATTGGAACCCTTCAGAATTGACTTTACCCATTGCTTTAACAAAATTCTTCATTAAACCAAGTTTAATGTGAAGAGGTGGCAGATAGATCTTTTGGGGATCCACTAAAGGGACAGACTGGACATTGCTTATCCTGGGACATATGTATATCTAAGTGGCCAGTCACTTTTGGTGTAATGTTCTATAGTGGCGCGACTGTCCCACAGGCAAAGGAAACAACAAAATTTTGTGAATCTTGACTGCATACCCATAAGCATTCCTATAACTTTTAGATCTCCACAAACATTCCATTGATGACTGTCGTATTTGATTGCCTTAAGTAGTATATCCATATTGTCATATGTCTCTTTTAGATGGACGGAATGGGCAATGGGGATGGATGGCATTATATTACCATTATGCAAAAGAACTGCTTTCAGGCTTCTCTGCGACGAATCAATAAAGAGGCGCCACTCAGATGAACCATACGTCTGAGATATGGCTGTAAATAGTCCATTGATGTCATGGCAATAACAGAGAGGACCGTCTACTGAAAAGAATGCTGTTAATTCAAAATTCCGCTTTCGGTAGTAACTAATACGAACATTGTTCTCAAGTAAATTGTTCTCCTTTAGTCTTGAGGCGAGAAGCTCTGATTTCTCTTTAGACAGCGATAAGTCTCTAACAAGGTCATTCAACTGTCCTTGGGTTAACTTTTTAGGCTCTAAATGTCTACCTTCAAAAGTGTACTCTGGTTCTGTAGATGGTCCGGAAACGCCAGTTGCACCTTCATCACTTTCCATGTCATCTATGATAGAATCTAGCCTATCACTTGGGGGAATTGGAATGGGCAATGTTCCATCATGTTTTACTGGTCTACGTGCTGAATCCAAGTTTGGATATACAATCTGGTGTTTGTTCTTGGCAGGAAACCCCATTAAGTTCACACTACAAAAATAACAGTCTTCATGATGATCTCTCGGCTCCCTCCATATCATGGGTATGGCAAATGGCATTGAAGCTTTCTTTTTGTTAAGCCAATCACGTAATCCATTTGAACAGCCAGAACAAATTTGATGTGGCGCCCATGGTTTATCTTGGTCACCTAGATGGCAACCAAAGTATAGCTTGTATATTTTCTTAATGTCGGTTGTAATACTTCGTCGCTGTGTTTTAGTTGTCAACTGGCCGCATACGAAACAGAACTTGTCGGGGTCATTCTTACATTGTCGAGGCATGTTGATTGACCTAAGCAAACTATAAATTCAAAAAAAATGTACACCAACTTGACACAACAAATTCTTGGACTGGACTGATCTTTTGACACACAAAGCACGGCGTTGTTGCCTGAATCACAATGCTGCTAGACGTAAAAGCTCACAACTGAAATACATAAGATGTATAATTAAGATAATTGAAATAAATAAGATGAATAAGCTAAAAAAATACAATAAAATAAACACAATCAAATGTTGAAATATTAGTATTTTGCCTATTTAAAATGGTTAAATCTGTGTAGTTATATATATGCCTTCATCTTGAAAACTATACGTGCTAGAAAAAATCTGAATGCAGTTTTGGAATCAGCGTGAAAACTGCTATCCAGCCACCACAAATTTTACTCTGATGAAAAATCTTTTTTGACCAGTGTAATTGTTGCCATTCAGAAATTATACGATCAACCCTCAGTGAGTTAGTGAAACCTTGAAATATTTTGCTGGATCATCTTCACATCATAACTTTCCATATTATCATAAATACTTGAAATATTACGGGTATATTAAAATGAGTAATAAGAACTGCATGAAATGAGAAATAAAAAGTTACTGGGCTAATGTATGGTGCCCAGAAAATCTTGTTCTGGCAATGTGTCTGACTGTGACCCGGCAAATGTAAACACACAGTGTGTCGGTGTTGTGGTGTGGCCGCGTGTGATAGATGAACGTGCTTAATGCTTAATAATTCCCTTTTATTAGGTAAGTGAAGTGAGCTATGTCTTTGTTTATTAATTTTGAGTAGTATCTTGCTTTACCTTATGGATTTCCAAACGAGAAGAGATACAGGCTAGTGTGAGGATACGGTAGATTACCTTTGGAATAGCTTTAGGCCTAGGCTAGGCTAGATTGTTGAGCCTTCTCAAAGTATGGAGGAGCTTATTCGTAAAAGATTTCGAAGTGAGTATCTGCACCCAGAGGTGCAAATATCGCATTCGTTATTTGCATCCGAATATCACACCTCTGGGTGCAAATACCTTCAGCCTAACAATCGTAAGGCCTCGTGAGGCCTTCCCTAAAAAGGCCTCGGCCTCGAGGCCTTTGAAAAATGTATGTTCGGCCTCGGTCTCGGCCTCTTGGATTTCTGAAGGCCTCGACCTCGAGGCCTGACGCCAGGCCTCGTCCCCATGCCTGAGGTGTATATATATATATATATACAGTGCCCGCGAAAAGTATCCGATCACTCAAGAAAATACAATATTTTCCTTTGATATTCAGAGACACATAATTCACTTTCTATTGTTCTAGCGACATCTGGTAACTTTGAGGTTGCTCGCTGATATGAGAGCTATCCAACGCATTCTCAAATTAGTGTTCTGGTAGCCTTGGTTGCGGGTGGCTGTGTCTCAAAGTTGTCAGATTTCATTGTTTGTGTAAATTTATTGATATTTTGTTATTTTTTACAGAAAGTGGTGTAAATAAAATTTATATATAATGTGTGCTAAAAAACAACTTAAGAGTGATTGTCGAGGTGCTATTGTTGCTTTGCATAAATGTGGGAAATCACAGAGACAGATAGCTAAGGAATTAAACATATCCCAAAGTACCGTTAATTTATGGGTTTCACGGGCTAAGAACAATGCCGGCCTAACCACGCCAGTCCTTAAAAAACGATCTGGCAGACCGAGAAAAACAAATTCACGAACAGACAAACTTATGAAACGTTTAGTATTGAAAAACCCAACAATAACTGCGAAAGAAATAAAATTTAATATGAATAATTTGTTATCTGGTGTTCTGAACGAACTATCCAGGAGCGGCTCCAAAAAGAACTCGGATTACCATCTCGCCATGCTGCTAAGAAACCGTTCATTAATGAAAAAATGCGTAAAAAACGTGTCGCATTTTGTAAAAAATATATTCATTGGACTGTTGATGATTGGAAGAAGGTTTTATTTAGTGATGAGTCGACATTTTTGACATTCAGAAGTTGTCCAAAAAAGGTTCGCCGGCCCATTGGCTCAAATAGGATGGACCCTAAATACACCCTAAAGACAATGAAACACCCTCCAAGTGTGATGGTTTGGGGTTGTTTCGGTTACTATGGGCGTGGAAACCTATATTTTCTTCCGAAGAACACAACTATGAATGGTGCACGGTATTTAGCAATGCTACAGGATAAACTTCCAATGGCAATGGCAATCCAAAGGACAAAAACATACATGCATGATGGTGCACCATGTCACAGGGCCAAAATAGTGACAAAATGGATTACTGACAATAAATTTGATATTTTGGATTGGCCTGGTAATAGTCCAGATCTCAATCCGATAGAAAATATGTGGCTAATAATAAAAAATAAGGTTGAATGCCACGACACTGGCTCAGTCGAAAAATTAAAAGAAGCCATCAAAAAGGTATGGTGCAAGGAAATATCAGTGGAAGTTTGTCAAAACTTGATTAAATCCATGCCAAAACGTCTAGAACAAGTCATCCAAACCAAAGGACAGATGACAAAATACTAATATAAGGTTAGTATACATTTAAACATTGTTTTTTATGTAAAAAATACAAATTTCCAGGGTGATCGGATACTTTTCGCGGGCACTGTATATATATATATATATATATATATATATATATATATACATATATATATATATATATATATATATATATATAACTGTAAAAATGAACAATAAATAATCAATATTCATTTTTACATAAGAACCAAAATCACTTAACGCGAGTTTGGATAAAAATTTTATTTGTTGCTTTCTATTTTTTTTCAGTGTCACAAACATGCGACCTACCATTCCTATGGTTTAAGTCGTATCCATATCTCCATATCTTATCTTGACCATTATCCTATATCAATTTTATTAAATATTCATTATTACTCGTGTCAGTCTATGCATCCGTACTTGTTCGTTCAAATACGTTCGCATGTATTATTTATTTATTTTTTTTCTCTTTTAAGTGCGTTCACCTCTCGCAAGCTGCTCATTCATGCTGATTCAGGGTGTTCGAATTTCGATGACGTCGCCAAAAGCAAGCATCTGAATTCGAAATCCTCTCTCTTGCTTCTGCTACAAATTTATAACATAAGGTGTTATGTTGTATGTTATATTATTATAATATACTGTATTGTCTCCCTGCCTGGCCACTAGTTCGTTATCGGCTTACGTCACATAGTTATCCACGTTCTCATTACTTGTACTTACTATTTCTACCTAATTTCATTCAAATTCTATATTACATATGTATTACGTTATCATAAATGTCTGTGTACTTCCAATGAAAAGTACACCGTATTTTTGTCCGCTTTCTTCATCGCTGGCTAATTAGACTTTCAAACTCTGATAACCAACCAGGTTCTAATAATATTTGACATAATTTGGCGTAATTATTGTTAACTATAAATATATACCATTGTTGTTAATCCCCTTTAAATTATAGAACAACGGTTAACTCCCCTTCATATTATCAATTGTATCACCTATTTAAATTAATTTAGTAGTAGATATGTCAATTAACAATTTGCTAAAATTGTAATTAAATGTAATATTTTAATATAATGTAATGGATGTACCGTATTTTAATGAAACTGTAATTAATAATAGTAGTTTAGTATAGTGTAATTAATGTATTTTAATGACGATAATTAACGATAATAAGCGAATGTGAATTGGTTGGTAATTGTAATCATAGTTATAGTAGACCGAAATTACAATGTACTCAGGGTGTACTTGGATTGTACTCAATGTACTACGAAATTATGTCGCCCTTTAGAAATGCATACTCGGCGAAAATACGATTATTTTTTATTATTATTTTTCCGTTGGGATAAATTTTGATGTGCTTTCTACTTTGCCAAATAATTGGTAACTTGCTCTTTTTAAAATTTCTTAATCATTTTTTACATTTAGCTTAATAATGAATTCTGAGAAACTTTTTGCAATGTTCATAATTTGTATACATTCTCTCTCCGTTATAAAAGATGAAGTCATGTCTTACCTAAGCATTCAATTGTAAATCTTAAACCTTTAATTTTTACTCATATGCATATTTTAGTGTAAAGATGCATAGTTCAATTTCTACTTTTAGTTAACTTGGCAGATCGTGATAACATCAGATCTGAAAATACGCGGTTTAAGATAAAAATATGGCTTCATCTTCAAATATCTTGTTCATTCGTTTAAACCTTACCACAGCTAAAAGATTTACTTTATTTTCAAATATTGTGCGAAAATAATGCAGCCTCTTCAACATTTAATAATGATGATGTTAGTAGAATCGGGGTATATAAAGCCCACCATTTTCTTCCATGTTCATTCTGATACCAACTACGAGGCTGAGCATTACCTGTAACATTGTAGCAGTAAATTACAGTAAAGAAAAAGTCTTTATCTTCTCCTTCGAGCCGTGCTCTCTTCAGAAAACTTAGTCATTAGAATCTCCAGATACGTTACAAGAAGAATCGGGGAGAAACCTCAAGAATTTAATAAACTTCTCAGAAGCCTCCGAGCCACTAAAGAAGAACTCGGAGAGTAGTATAGAAGAAACTACTGCAAGTAACAGATCCGTTGCTGCCTCCTAACCAGAACCCCCGTCGACTTCGAACCAACCCAGGGCCATAGACGGAGGGGTTAACACATATATATATATATATATATATATATATAGATAGACGAGTTTATGCTTTTAATACATTAAAAGAGAAATAGCATTTTGACTCGGCAATAAAACGACGGTAATAATCTACTTAATCTCCCGTCTCTCCGATTTTCATAAATTATACATCGGTAGCCTCGTTTCTTCATTAAGAATGCGATTTAGACAGTCTCTAGTAAGAGAAATGCTTCAAAACCTAACCTAACCTAAAAAAAATCTAGAGTTTTAAAAACAAAGTCTAGCGAGTTTGTAGTTTTCCAGGATTTTTAATGAAAAT
The DNA here is from genome assembly GCA_023014485.1 of Bathynomus jamesi. Classification (NCBI taxonomy): domain Eukaryota; kingdom Metazoa; phylum Arthropoda; class Malacostraca; order Isopoda; family Cirolanidae; genus Bathynomus; species Bathynomus jamesi. The sequence continues at coordinate 984,349 of JAJOZX010000761.1, read as the reverse complement.
CTAGTTGTTGTTTTTTAGTTAGAAAAAATCACCAGATTGACAACATTAGTATTCGTGTAAATTCTAATTGGATTCAGTTTGGTGGTGTTTGCGATAGAATTATGACGTGCCGTTCGTGTGATTTCGACTTTGAGGACTTGATTCGTCATGTGCCCTAGATGAAGACAAAAGCATTGGATGTTTTTATCAATTACGGCGTTATTCTCACATCCTTAACTTGCCCGAAATATGACAGTGAGTGCCTAATACGAAAAGATCAGAAGATATTTAGGTGAAATAACCAATATTAACCTGTTAGGTTAATTGAATGCCCCGTTAGGTTAATTGAATTCCCGGTTAGGTTAGTTGAATGCCCGGTTAAGTCAACTGAATGCCTGGTTAGGTTAATTGAATGATCGGTTAGGTCACCTGTACACCCTTGATGATTAATTAGGTTAAGTCGTGATATTTTCGTTCGTTTAAACGAAAATGACGAGAGCAAACTTTTATGGTTAATTATGAGGTGTTTTGCACGTTTCCTGTGGTAATGCGTCGTTTACGAGATCTCGTAACATGAACATATCCTATATGTTTATGCTACGATATCTCAAAAACTACGCATTTGCACAGGAAACCAATGGCAGATTCGTGCAAAGCACCTCAAAATTGACTAAAAAAGTTTGGTTAAAACTTTCTAGATTTTTTTTAGGTTAGGTTAGGTTTTGAAGCATTTACCTTACCAGAGACTGTCTAAATCGCATTCCTAATGAAGAAACGAAGCTACCGATGTATAATTTATCAAAATCGGAGAGACGGGAGATTAAGTACATTATTACCAAAACGACTTTTATTGTAAGAATAATTTAAAACTATAAACCTTTACTGCTTTCAACAGTATAAAATTACTTAAATGGTGTCGCGAGTGAATTTTGATATGACGGTGATTATCAAAATAGTAACTTTTATGGCATTTGTGAAACAACTAAAAATTTACAAGTGAATGAAAGCAGCAGCAGTTCAAAGTCGTTATATACGAGTATATAAGCGCCATGAAAACTCCACCCACTAAAATTAATATACAGATGTGATTAAACCCGCTCCATTTGAAAATGAAAATGAAAAGGTTTATTGACAGACTATAGTCCATATGACAAATATTATTAATACAATGACAGTTCACATACTAAGGATAAAAATATATACAATTGATTAGAAATAATACAGTAATGTCAGAGTTAAGTGGAGCTACAGATAGACGTTTTTGTACCAAGAAGTCCATAGCTTAGAGCAGTGGTCGGGGAACAGGGGTAAATTACCCAAATGGGGTAAATTTAAAACTTTTGGGGGTAATGCGTGCGGTATGAGAGACACTTTGTGCTGATATTTTTTTCATATATTTTTATTTTATTTTGTTACATAAATGTGGCGTTATTCTAAATTTTAGAATATTACGAATTTACGTCCTGATTACGTCCTAAAATATATTTTGGGGTAATACCCAAAAAAGTTCGCCGACCAGTGGCTTAGAGGATAAACGGCAAGACTCATGGATAGCTTCGATAATCGGGTTGGTTGATTTTTTAATTCTTTGTATTAGACTGTACTGAGCACGTCTTGTTACCTCCGGGAAGCTCGGGACATTGCGGGTAGCAAACATTTGCGAAGCTGAGCATCTCGGGGGTAATTTATGTAAGAATCTAAAAGACCTGTTGTACAGCAAATTTAGAGTTCTGCCAGAACCTTTTTTATAATTCATCCAGAGTTGCTGTCCGTATATATTACTGCAGAAAGTACGAACAAGAGTGTCTTTAGCTTCACTTGCACAGAACCGAAAGTTCCTTATAATCATATTCGCTTTAGCACAAAGAAGGCTTCGAGATTGTTTTTTTTTATATCTGAGTCATCACTGAAGGAGCTGGTGATAGTTTGACCCAAATACTTAAACTCTTGTACTTCCTCAATTACTTCACCTCTCATTTTAAACCTAATGTCAGCTGGCTGATTATAGCTTTTAGGATGAAATGGCATAACCTTAGTTTTTGTAACATTAAAAAGAATATCATGTTTCTCTGAATACACCTTGCAGACTTTTAGTAGCCGATCCAGACCTTTAACAGAGGGACTTATTAACACCATATCATCGGCATAAAGTAAGTTATTTATCCTTGTGTTATCGATACAACATCCCACTGTTGCCTCATTAAATGAAGCAATTAATCCGTCAATATACACATTAAACAGCATAGGAGAGAGCAAGGAGCCTTGTCTCACTCCACAAGAGGACCCAAAACATTCGGATAGTACATTGCCCCACCTAACGGTAAAAGATTGGTGGGAATACCAAAATTTCAATAAATTTAATATGTACATGGGAACCTTCCTGTCTTCTAGTTTTTTAAGTAAACTTTTGTGGTTCACTCTATCATATGCCTTACTTATATCTAGGAAACATCTATAAATAGTTGAATTACTGTCAATGTATTTAGATATTGTTTATTTAAGTACATAGATAAACAGGTCAGTTGAGTGGGACCTTTTGAAATCAAACTGACTCCGAGATGTCCATAGGTAATCATTTAATCGGAATAACAAGAGTTTTTCTAGTAGTTTCGAGAAGCAGGAAGCGACAGCAATAGGCCTGTAATTATTAATGGACAGAATGTCTCCATACTTATTTTCAACCAGGGGCAAAATATATACCCACATGAACTCTTCATGGATATGGCTATGAGCAACCATGGCTGATAAGAACAATGATATATGCAGACATACTACGTCATTGGCATATATTAAGTGCTCACTCGATAGGTCATCCACCCCTGACGCAGAACCAGTCTTTCACTCTTTAACTAACCTCTTTACTTCAGGAACTGATATCAAAGTATTTTCCCTTGTCCCTCCCACAGGCGTTTCGCTGCAATCTATTTTAAGATTATCCCTACTCACACTGTTAAGAATGTTAGAGTAGTGGTTTTTCCACAGCTTTGCAATTTCATCCTCCCCCGACACCCCATCGATTGTCGGAGGGAAGGCACTTTTGACACCCGTTTGATTCTTAACAAATTTCCAAAATTTGTTATTATCGTTATTTATGCGAGCTTCACAGGCTTTTGATGCTCGAATAGACTCTTCTTACTGTTTACATCGTCTTATGGCCGCCTTATACTGACCCCTACTTCTACACATATTCATGTATACTGGTCCTAATCTGGGTCTACCATGAATGCACCATAAATCATAGGCGCCTTAGGATTCCCTCTTCAGGGGGGCAATAAAATCATTCCATCCAGGAATAATCTTAGTATGATAGTTGTAAGATTTATTCAGGGGCTTCCTGCTTCTCTTAACAGGGATACTATCTTACTATAATACCTATCTATAAGTTTACAGTGAGAAAGAATCATTTGAAAGATTGTTCATGAAATAGTTATGAATTTTGTTTATAATATAACTTTTGAAACCGCTTGTCGCAACTTTTCTAATAATACAGTATATAAGTTTTATGTAAAAGTCAACTATTAAAATATAACAATTAGATTCTGCTGAAAAACGATGTAATACCACCCGTTCATTCCCTTAAGCTAGGCAGTGAACCCATTTTTTGCTTTATATCGCATGTTCTGTTCTATACTTTAAAGAAAATTACGCCATTTTTCCTGGTTACATAATTTTTATTAATTTAATTACAACTTTTTAAGGAGTCTTGGTTATATTATAATATAAATGAGGTCAGGAGTTCGAGACCTGATGGTGCATAACCGACTTATTCTAAATACATCGAAAACGGATAAAAAATCATAACTTGATTGTAAACATGAAAAATGTTGAAAACGTCTCCCAAATATGCCTCATCTGATCTGTATATTCTTATACCGCTTAAGTATTGTTCATGGAATAATTGTGTGTGTGTGTGTGTGTGTGTGTGTGTGTGTGTGTGTGTGTGTGTGTCTATTTCACCATTATTTATATATTTCACAGTTACACAAACGACATACAGTATAATCCATGTTTTATGCACACAAAGAATTATTGTTTATTTTGTCATATATGCGAACAATGCTTGTCTCTCTAAGGGTAAGCTTGAGTGGACATTGAGACAAAAGGCGCATCAAAGGGGTTAACGAGATGGTCATAATCGGCAGGGAAAGGTCAATTTTACTTTGACCGAGAAATGGGTTTTACGAGGGCCACTCAATATATTTTGCCCCACTTTTTTTTTGTCTTTCTAAGTTTCCTTGTAAGTTTCAGAAATTTTGTACACAAGAAGTTTACAAGTTTTTATTTTTCCACATAGTCTCCATCCTTTTCTGCGGCTTTCCTCCACCTCGAAACAAGGGCCTTTATTCCCTTAGGGCTATCGAGGTTAAGTTAGATTTTCCGGCAGCAATTAATGCGATCTGTGTTGAAGTTACGGCGCGTAGTATTAGTTTTAATTTTGTTGTTGTTTATAGACCTCCCGTTCAACCCCTCGATATAGATACTAGATTTTACTCACTTCTTGGTAATTTTATTGACAATCGGAATAGTATAATTGTTGGAGACTTTAACTGCCCTAATGTTAATTACGAGAATTTTACGGGTAATGAAGAGGGTTTGAGACTGGTTGAGTTTATGGACGATAACTTTTTACGACAGATAGTTACCGAACCAACGCGCGGTGATAATATCTTAGATTTAGTGATGACGAACGGCGAGAATATAGTCGAAGGTTTAGAAGTAGGCGAGAGTTTAGGATGTAGCGATCATCAAATTCTTAGGTTTAAGTTATTGATAGAAAACACTCAGGATAGTAATGCAGTGGAAGTCCCTGATTTTCGTAGGGCTAATTTTGATAGTTTTGCGGATAGGATGAGAGTAGTGGACTGGGATAACTTATTCATGGGTAATGACACAAATTTGCGTTGGGTGGCGTTTAAGGAAAGTTTTAGGAATATTGAAAGGGAGTTTATTCCTCGTAGGCCCAAGCGCGTTAGAAATCGTGGTAGGCCGAAGTGGTGGAGTAGGGAAATAGGAGAGTTTATAATAGAGCGTAATAGACCGTATAGACTTAGTGAGCGCAATGGCACGGCAGCTAACTTTAATAGATATATCGAGCTTAGGCGTCAGGTTAAAAGATCAGTTAGGAATGCCAAGCGTAATTTAGAGATACTTATAGCTGCGGATAGTAAACATAATCCCAAAAAGTTTTTTGAAAACGTAAATAATCGTAAGCCGGTAAAAGATAACATAGGCCTTCTAGTGGATGTTAATGGCGCTTTTGCTTCTGACGCTCAGGCGATGGCGGGTATTTTTAATAACTTTTTTGCGACAGTTTTTTACCGTAGAAGACGTAAATAATGTCCCCGACGTGGACGATATCGTTGCATTTAATAGCGAGACTATTTTAGATGAAATAACTGTTTACGAGGCTGAGATTGCGCATTATATCGATAGGCTAAAAGTTAGCAAGGCTCCAGGCCCTGACGCTTTTTATCCTAGACATTTGAAAGATTTGAAAGAAGTTATCGTAGGCCCCTTAACGAAGATTTTTAATCAGTCACTCGAAACGGCGATTATTCCTGAAGACTTCAAATTAGCTAACGTCACGCCTATTTTTAAAAAAGGCGACCGCGCGGTAGCTAGCAATTATATGCCCATTAGCTTAACGTCAATTGTCGGTAAACTTTGGAATCCGTAGTTAGGGATCGTATTATCGATCACTTAGAAAGTAGAGATTTGATTAATAGTAGTCAGCATGGGTTTCGACGCCATAGGTCTTGTTTAACTAATTTGTTAGAATTTTATAACGAAATAGTGCGCGAATACGATAGGCATAGAGCAGCTGACGTTATTTATTTAGATTTTAAAAAGGCGTTCGATACAGTTCCGCATAGGAGACTAATTGCGAAGGTTAAAGCGCACGGTATACGCGGTCAGGTAGCTAACTGGTTAGAAGAATGGCTTCGTGCTAGGAGGCAGAGGGTCGTAGTTAATGGTAGTGAATCGGGGTGGTTAGATGTAGGTAGCGGTGTCCCACAGGGTTCAGTGTTAGGCCCATTTCTATTCGTAATTTACATTAACGACATAGATGTAGGATTGACTAGTAACGTGTCAAAATTCGCGGACGATACTAAAATAGGCGGTAAGGTTGTTAACGAGGACGATAGAAATAGGATCCAAGACGATGTAGATAGGATTATGGAGTGGACAGATAAGTGGCAGATGCAATTTAACGTAGATAAATGTAAAGTTTTGCATATAGGTTCTCGCAACAATAATTACGCGTACACGATGGATGATAGGGAGTTAGCGAGCGTTGACGAGGAAGTAGATTTAGGCGTACGCGTAACTAAAGATTTAAAGGTTAGGAACCAGTGCCTGGAGTCTTGCGCAAAAGCTAATAGGATGTTAGGCTTCATAGCGCGTAATTTCGAATTTAAATCGAAGGATATTATATTGCCCCTTTACAAGTCCCTAGTCAGGCCTCATTTAGAATATGCCGTTCAGTTTTGGTGCCCGTACTTGCGTGAGGATATTGATAGGTTAGAAAGGGTTCAGCGTCGTGCCACGAAACTTATTCCGTCATTGCGCAATAAGCCTTATGAAGATAGGATTAAAGAGTTAGACCTGTATTCACTCGAAACTAGAAGATTAAGGGGGGCGCTTATTGAAGTTTTCAAAATCGTTAATAACATCGATAACGTAAATTTTGACAAACTGTTCACTTTCGATAATAGTAATACTCGCAATAACGGATTTAAGTTGCGTGGCAGACGTTTCATTACTGATATCGCTAAAAACTTCTTTACGTTTAAAGTAATTGATAAATGGAATAATCTTCCCGCGTCAGTCGTTCATTCTACCAGCGTTAATATGTTTAAGAACCGTCTTGACAGACATTTTAAAAATATTAACGTAGTTTAAAATTAAAAAAGAAAGTTACCAACAGGAGCTCTGGTGGTGGTGCTCGAGGATGAGTCTGTTGACGATGAATGCCAGCTTGTGACATGCCAGCGTGTGATGCCAGCAATAAAATTATTATTAAAAAAAAAAAAAAATTAGACTAACATGAACGTAGATGTAGCTCGTAGAGTAAACTAACCCACTTTTTGTTTAACTGTACCTACTCTTTTTTTTTATTTTTTTTTATCTCCTTACTTTGCATGTCTGTAACTCTCTCTACTTGCATGTTTGTAGTTTGCATGGTATGGCAGTGAGTTAAGACTGTGTTGCATGGTTTGTAAGCGTTCTTATTTTACTTCTTTTCATCTTTCACCCCTCTCCTATTCTCTCCGACTATTTTCTGACTTGTCGGCAGTGGCCGGTGGATGATGATGGTGAATGTTTTTTCTCTTTTTCTGAATGAATGTTAACCCACGAGTGATAGGTGTTGCTTCTTACTTAACCCCTTATTCTCTTCTCTTCTCTTAACCCCCTACTCTTTCCTTTCTCTCGGGCTAACCTTAGAGTAGATCTTAGGGTCTTTGTTCGCCTTAGCTTCTGTAGATCTGTAGATTCCTTGCTGGTAAAAGTCCGCTGGGTTCCGCTCGAGCCACCCCTTAACCTCCTCAACAACCTCATCGTCACTCTCAAACTTTCTTCCACGAATAGCATCCATCATTGGCCCAAACAAATGGAAGTTTGAAGGTGCCAGATCATGGCTGTATGGAGGGTGGGGTAACACAGTCAAGCGCATTTTTGTGATAGCCTCTCTTGTTTGCAATCTGTTGTGTGGTCTCGCGTTATCGTGCAAAAGAAGGACGTCTTCCAGTTTTATCTCCGATCGAACTCGCTTTATATGTCTGTGGAGTCTCTGTAGGGTAGCAATATATGCCTCTGAGTTGATTGTTTGTCCTTTCTTCATAATGTCCACCATAATCACTCTTTTCATGTCCCAGAAGATGGTGGCCATAACCTTTCGTGCAGAGGGAGCCATTTTGAACGTTTTATTGCGTGGGAAGTCTGCGTGATGCCACTCCATAGATTTTGTTTCAGGTTCAAAGTGGTGTACCCAAGTCTCATCCCTAGTCACAATTCGTGAAAGAAAGTCATCCCCTTCTGTCTCTTCTCGAACCAACGACTCCGAAGCAATTTCTTTTCTTTGGGCTTTCTGATCTTGAGTCAGTTCGCGAGGAACAAACCGTGAACACACTTTTGAGTATCTCAGTTGCTGAATTATCGTATTCACACTTCCTTCACTAATTCTTAGGTCCAGTGATAGCTCCTTGTATGTGACGCGCCAATTTGATCGAATTATGCTGTTAGCACGTTGCACAGTGTGAGATGTGACAGGGGATGCCGGGCGACTGCTGCGTGGCTCATCACTGAGGCTGGCTCTCCCTCTCTCCGATGATCTCACACGTTTAGACCAGTGTCCAACTGTGCTTCAATCAACAGCAGCATCTCCGTAAACGTTTTGTAGATGTTTGTGAATATTTCCAACTGTTTCCTTCTCTGCGGTTAAGAACTCGATAACAGCTCTCAGTTTACGACGCACATCAGTGTCAGACGCCATTTTCGAAACTGCGTTAACATCGGTTTTATACAAGGGCGTTTAAAAGTGGTTTTGTACAAGGAGGGGAGGTTAAAGCTGGAAAAATCCAGTTATGTGAAGCGCAGAAAGTTCAAACTTACGGCCCAAAAGACATTTCAGCCTCATGGCCTATTATTTAGCTAAGAAAAAAGGGTGGAGCAAAATATATTGAGTACTCCTAGTACACTGAAATAAGTGGATTTGTTAAACAATGAATGTTTATTTTGTCATATATGTGAGAAATGCTTGCAAGTCAAAAGGATAGCCTTCAGAGGACACTGAGATAAAAAGGAATCTTAAACTAATCTGTACAATAAAAGGGAGTCCTGTTCGTCCATCCGTCCGTCCGTCTCTTTGTCTTCCTGATTGGTTGAAAGATAGTGACATCATAGGCACGTCATAAAATGGGCAGAGCTCTAGCGCGTGCTTTTTACTCTATGCATTACCATTCAGCAAACAAAAATTATTAGGTAAAAGTTTCTTAAAATTAATCGAACCGACGGGAAAATTATTGAATGCCCGATTAGGTTAATTGGAACAATCGAAGAATAAGCACCCTAAAGTCCCCACTCCAAGAAAAAGCACCCCAATTAGACCCCAATCCATGAAACAGCACCCCAGTTCGACCTCAATCCAAATTAAAGGATTTTAACATCAACATTCCTCGAAAACTTTGTCCAGGTCATTGCTTGATCGCACTTAGCACACAGCATCAATCACTTTTTTAATAAGATTTTTTCCCTTACACCAATTTATTACTGGCAATGGATCTTCAACCAATAAAGGTAACACTTCAGTTTGAAAAGTTGATGCTGTCATCTTGCCCTCAAATTTCTGAACGATTTTTACATTTCAGGACTTATTTATAAATATATCGAAACCTACGGCAAAATTATTGAATGCCCGGTTAGGTTAATTGAATGCCAGGTTAGGTCAACTGTACGCCCTTGACGATTGGTTAGGTTAATTCGTGATATTTTCGTTAAAACTAACGAAAATATCACGATTTAATCTAACCAATCGTCAAGGGCGTACAATTAACCTAATCGGGCATTCAATTAAGCATTTTAGAGCAATTAACTCCATTTTAACTCAATTTTAACTCCATTTTAGAGCAATCCAAGAATAAGCATCCTCGTTCAACCCCAATCCAAGAAAAAGCACCCTAAATTGATTTGGGGTGCTTATTCTTGGATTGATCCGGTTAATTGAATGCCCAGTACGGTACCAGTGAAAATGTGATCATGGTACAATAGCACATAAAATTAAATATGTGGAAATAACAGGCAAAGTGGGAAAATGAATCTACAACTTCCTCAGAGAACGGCTACAGGTCTACCGCCTTTTCCTCTTCCCTCTTTGTATGGTCATTAATCAGGGCTTGTATTTCCCTATCGATACCTTCCAGTTTTTCTTGTAGCTATTACTTTCCTGGCATTATCTCCGCAGTTAGCTAACTTCGCCTCCACTCTCTTTTGCGGAATATTCTTCTCTTTTGTCTCTCTAGCCAGCTCCTCTTTCCTTTTGGCTGTGATTTCGGAGCATATTTTTCTAAAATTCTCAGCGTTTTTTCGTTCAAGGTTGTTAGCATTTCTTCAGTTGTTTTATTCTCTAAAACTGTTCTCCACTCTATTTGGGCCATGTGCGATCTGATTGCTTCCCAATTTATAGTCTTGAAGTTTAAGTTAAAGGCCCCAAATTTGCTTCTTTCCTCAATATGTGTGTTGTCTTTTAATGTTGTCGTCATATTTGTTGATATCTCTATTAAGTTGTGGTCTGAGATAATGGTTGGGGTTATTTTTATGTCAGCAATCAAGTTCGTGTTATTTGTAAATACCAGATCTAGGCAGTTATTTTATTTAGTATTTCCTGTTGTCTCCTGTGTCAGCATAAACTCATTTGTGAGAGCCATCAACATTTTTGCTTGCTCCTGGTCTTCTCTTGTGACCCCCTTGTCGTAGTATATATATATATATTCTTATCCACCTTTTTGTATTTTACAAATGGGAAGTTAAAGTCTTCGCAGATTATTATATTGGGGAACGGAGGTTTATGGTTTTATTAGCTTCCTGATGTCATCAATAACCTCCGAGAATTTTTCGGTTTGGGTGTTTGGAGGTCTATAGATGACTATTAGTATCACATTTAGTTTTTCTATTTTCACTGCTACGAGTTCCACAAAGCTGTTTGATTTACTTATTATCGTCTCTGTCATATAACCTTCATGTACATATATAGCACAGCCACCTTTACGTCTCGTTGTTCTATCCGCTCTTAGTAAGTTGAAGCCCTCTATATTTATCTCTTTCTTATCAATACAATGTTCGCAGTTTTCACAATTTCCTTGGCAATCCTTAAGATGAGTTTCTGTGAGGCATGCGATGTCCGCCCTTGTTTCGCCCATAAATCCTTTCAGGCACGAAACTTTGTTCAGTGATTGGTTTGGTCTTATTCCTTGAATATTAGCCAGGACAATATTTATATTCTTTGTTTTTCGTTGCCCCTTGTGCATTTTAAGTTCGTTTTACTTCGGTTTCGCTTGTTTCGTTGCACTATGGTCCTCCGAGAGAGATCCGTTTCCGCCTTCCTCTTCTGGTAGCTTCTTGCCCGGAAGCGGTTTGGCTCGGGGTTTCCAGCTGTGTCAATTGCATGCGTTGGATGACATTTAGCAGCCGTATCGTGTCTGCGATGTTGAAAAAAAATTTTTGTTCGCTTATTGTGTTCCTATTGTTATTGTTATTTCTACTGTCATTAAAACTTTGTCCTTTGTTCTTTGGGTCCGTCGGGAGATGTTGATAGTAGCATTTTTTCCCGTATTTGCAGGTTCCATATTTTGCCTAAGTCCTGCAGATGTCCGGGTGGTAGAATTTGCATCTGTCTCCAAATTTACAATAACCATTATTATAGAAGATATTGCATGTCCTCTTTTAAACCTGCAATTATCTTCTATATAATATCTGTATATTATATTTACTCGTGGCCTTTGGTTTTTGCTCCTTATTGGGGGACAGTTTCACTCCCGTCTTCTTGATAGCCCTCTTGTCTTTTCCTATTTGTGTTAATGTCCTTCGATGCCCTTATACTCTCTCTCTCTCGACTGCATGGTTCGGCCTCGTTGTGACAGTATTTGATTTTTTTCGACTTCGCCTTTCTTCGTTTCTTCTGTTTTCCTCTGTTCTTTATATCCACTTTCCTCTTTAATTTTCTTCTCGTAGTCTCTTTCTGCTTTAAATACTGTTAAAGAGTTTATTTCGGTCATGCAGTTTTCGCAGAAATTTTTTTCCCATTAAGTTGCTTCGCGTTCGTTATAAGGGAGATTTTTTTCATTTTTCCCATTCTAGGCATCTAAAATAAAAAAGCAGCTGACAAAAGTCGCACCTTATCGTCTTTGTCTCATCTTTTGCAGCATTACAGATACCACAGAGTTACAGGATGGTCACTATAGCAGAAAATAAATTGTGAAAAATTTCACTCACATCGTTGCATAATTAGTGGTCGCTCATGGGGTTATATGTTCTTCTCTGAATCACTCATTACTATGATTTATTACAGCTGCTAATTAATGCCGTTTTCTGCTCTTTCACAGGTTGGAGTGTTAAATATAGCTATATGAAATAGATATTGGTATACCATACATTGGTTTATATTGGTTACATTTACTTACGGTGACGGTCATGTCAAATAGACGTGGTTTTTACTTGTTGAACAAACAGGACCAAAAGATTTTAAGCAGTTTACTGCCTTCAAATGGCTAGGTCCTACGTGTTTTTCATGTTTTTCATGTTGTGAACAAGAAAGAGACACCAAACAAAACTCCGAAGAAGTGCTGGAGGAAGTTTTCTCATTTTGGGAAAGAGGCCGCATACCAACACGCCGGAAGGACCACTGTTTGGAGAAGCTTTTGGTCTTGTTCAAAGAGTGGCAGGCTTTGAAAAAGAACGAGGGAAGGCGAAATCCAAAACAAGTCCAAAATGAGACGTCTTTCAAAAGCAAGCTGGACAATTTGTTCGACATTGCACGTGGAAACGCTCTCTAGTTGATCCAGTTTCAAGAAGATCGCGACTTCCTTCTTGCTCAAAGAGAGCCCAGTCGGCGTGGCACAATGGGCTCCGTCAACAAAATATTGACAGAGAAGGAGCAGAAGGTTGCAAAACGGAAAGCAGAGGAAGACGTCCAAAAGAGGAAAGCAATCGAAGAGCTAGCCTCGACATCCCAAACAGCCGAACTTGCTTCTTCAAGCTCTGCCGATGACGAGTTTCTTGAGGGAGCCACTGGAGGTTGTATTTCTCCCCCACAAAAAAAGAACACTCCAGACCAAGAATATTTTCAACTCAGAATTATCTTCAACCTTAGACAGGACGGGGGTGAGTGACCGGATGGCGCTTTACATTTTATCGGAAACAGCTCGCAGCCTTGGCCAAAACCACGAGGAACTGACTCTCAGCCGATCCTCTGTGAAGCGCAGCCGAGAGCATCATCGCAGGAAGCAGGCTGAATCGGTCCAAAAAGGATTCCATTCCAGACCAGTTTGTGGTGCACTGGGACGGAAAGCTTCTGCTTGATCTTACCAACAACGGGCAGGTGGATCGGCTTCCCGTCTTAGCGTCCACCTCAGATCGCAACTGCCAGCTTTTGGGAGTGCCAAAAATAGCTTCGGGAAGTGGGCAATAGCAGGCACAAGCGATGTTCGATCTCTTGCAACTTTGGGCTAACACTGGCCGTCACTCAGGATGTTGTTTGCTCCTAGAGCAGAAGTTGCAGAAAGAGCTGCTCTACTTTGCATGCATGCATCATATCTTGGAGCTAGTTGTCGCCGCCGCGTTCACGGTGTGTCATGACGCAATTTCTGGTTCTAAAGTTCTGTTATTCAAAAGATTCCAACAACAGTGGAACTACATCGACAAAAGCAAGTTCCAAACAGGTGTCGACGACCCCAGTGTTAGTCCATCCCTATTACCAGTCAGAGAAGAACTTCTGAAGTTCGCCAAAGACCAAATCCAGCGCGAAACGTACTGAAACGATTACAAGGAATTTTTGGAACTCGCCATTGTCTTCCTTGGTGGAAATCTTGAATCGCCGATTCGATTCAAGGGCCCAGGTGCGATGCATCACGCTCGCTGGATGTGCAAGGTCCTGTATTCTATCAAGATGTGGATGTTCCGGGAGCAATTGCAACATCTCACACCGAAAGAGAAAACATGCTTGCAAGACATGAGCATCTTTGCGGTGACAGTCTACCTGAAGGCATGGTTCACTGCTCCGATGGCTGCTTCCGCTCCAGCCCAGGACCTTTGCCTCTTGGAATCATTGAGGTCGTATCCACAGCAGAAGATCTCCAAAGCAGCCAGTCAGAAGCTGGCAGGACAGCTTTGGTACTTCTCTGAGGAAATGATTCCATTGGCCTTCTTCGATGCCGATGTTCCATCTGCAACGAAACGTCGGATGGTCGCAACCCTATACAAGAAAGAGGGTGAAGAGCAGATTCCAAAGCGTGTCAACCCGCCTCTCAGTTCGTCTTTGGAGAGTCTTGTGACGAAGAATTCGATGAGGTTCTTCGAACGACTGCAATTGTCTGCAGGTTTCTTGGACAAAGATCCGGAAGAATGGGAAAAAATGGAGGAGGTTCAGGCGGCGTCAGTGTGGTGAATGACCACGCCGAGCGAGCTGTGGCCTTCGTCCAACAGTACAGCGGCCGCCACACCAAAGACGAAGAGCAGCTGCAGTATCTGCTGCAAGTAGTGTCGGAGCATCGCCGGAAGTTTCCGGATGCCAGAAAAAGCTCTTTGACTGGGCGACAATGAGTGATTGCCAATCATGACACCCCCGTCGTAGAACGGATAGTACTCATCCATCAGCTCGTGGATGGGGGGGGGGGACCCAGAGGCGGTGGAGCTGTAGTGCATACCATATAATACCTTTTACAATAATGGATGGATAAATTTGAAACTCCTGAGCGACCCCTAAATATGAACTGATCGAAACCAAAATTTACCTGCAACATTTTCTCACAGCACCTCACAACTTCAGTAGGTGGGAGCTATGAAATATTAAAAGAAAAGTTCCCCTATATAGTTATGGACCACCCTAATATATATATATATGTGAAATGAAATGAAAATTAAAATGAAAAGGTTATTGGCAGACTATAGTCCATATGACAAATATTATTAATACAATGACAGTTCACATACTAGGGATAGAAATATATACAGTTGATTAGAAATAATACAGTAATGTCGGAGTTAAGTGGAGCTGCAGATAGACGTTTTCGTACCAAGAACTCCATAGCTTAGAGGATAAACGGCAGGACTCATGGATAGCTTGGATGGTCGGGTTGGTTGATTTTTTAATTCTTTGCATCAGACTGTATTGAGCACGTCTTGTTACCTCCGGGAAGCTCGGGACATTGCGGGTAGCAAACATTTGCGAAGCTGAGCATCTCTGGGGTAATTTATGTACGAGTCTAAACGACCCGTTGTACAGCAAATTTAGAGTTCTGCCAGAACCTTTTTTAGAATTCACCCAGAGTTGCTGCCCGTATATATTACTGCAAAAAGTATGAAAGAAAGTGTCTTTAGCTTCACTTTTACAGAACCGAAAGTTCCTTATAGTCATATTCGCTTTAGCACAAAAGCTTCGAGATTGTTTTCTTATATCCGAGTCATCACTGAAGGAGCTGGTAAGGGTATGACCCAAATACTTAAACTCTTGTACTTCCTCAATTACTTCACCTTTCATTTTAAACCTAATATCAGCTGGCTGATTACAGTTTTTAGGATGAAATTGCATGACCTTAGTTTTTGTAACATTAAAAAGCGTATCATGTTTCTGCGAATACACTTCACAGACTTTTAGTAGCCAATCCAGACCTTTAAAAGAGGGACTTATTAACACCATATCATCGGCATAAACTAAGTTATTTATCCTTGTGTTATCTATACAACATCCCACTGTTGTCTCATTAAGTGAAGCAATTAATCCGTCAATATACACATTAAACAGCATAGGGGAGAGCAAGGAGCCTTGTCTCACCCCGCAAGAGGACCCAAAACATTCGGATAGTACATTTCCCCACCTAACTGTAAAAGATTGGTGGGAATACCAAAATTTCAATAAATTTAATATGCACATAGAAACATTTCTGTCTTCGAGTTTTTTTAATAAAATATTGTGGTTCACTCTATCATATGCCTTACTTATATCTAGGAAACAGCTATAAATAGTTGAATTACTGTCAATGTATTTAGATATTGTTTATTTAAGTATATAGATACCCAGATCAGTTGAGTGGGACCATTTAAAACCAAACTGATTAGGAGATGTCCATAGGTAATCATTTAATCGGAATAACAAGAGTTTTTCAAGTAGTTTCGAGAAGCAGGAAGTGACAGCAATAGGCCTGTAATTATTGCTGGATAGAATGTCTCCATACTTATTTTTGACCAGGGGCTCCGCAGAGATATGGCTATGAGCAACCATGGCTGATAAGAACAATGATATATGCAGACATACTACGTCATTGGAATATTTTAAGTGCTCACTCGATAGGTCATCAACCCCTGACGCAGAACCAGTCTTTAACTCTTTAATTAACCTCTTTACTTCAGGAACTGATATCAAAGTATTTTCCCTTGTCCCTCCCACAGGCGTTTCGCTGCAATCTCTCTTAAGATTATCCCTACTCACACTGTTAAGAATGTTAGAGTAATGATTTTTCCACAGCTTTGCAATTTCATCCTCCCCCGACACCCCATCGATGGTCGGAGGGAGGACACTTTTTACACCCGTTTGATTCTTAACAAATTTCAAAAAAATTTTATTATCGTTATTTATGCGAGCTTCACAGGCTTTTGATGCTCGAATAGACTCTTCTTCCTGTTTACATCGCCTTATGGCCGCCTTATACTGACCCCTACTTCTGCACATATTCAAGTATACTGGTCCTAATATGGGTCTACCATGAAAGCACCATAAATCGTAGGCGTCTTTCGATTCCCTCTTCAGGGAGTCAATAAAATCATTCCCTCCAGGAATAATCTTAGTATGATAGTTGTAAGATTTATTCAGGGGTTTCCTGCTTCTCTTAACAGGGATACTATCTTACTATAATACCTACCTATGAGTTTACAGTGAGAATCATCTGAGTAAGGATTACTACAGGCAAACTACAAAATTTCTAAATTATTAAAGAGCTGACCTGTTCTGTCTTTGGGGACAAAACTAATGTTGCATATTAACATTAGTCCAATCGACGCGAATATTCTTACCTATTGAGTTCTCGTTATGTCGTGTGATAAATTGGTAAAATTAATTAATAGTGCTAATGTTCTATGATCAGAAAGAAGGAAATCATGCAGAATATGAACTGTCACAATTCGATCCTTAAGATCAGTGGTACTCATTGCGCGGCTCGAGAGCCAAATGCGCTATATATATTTGGCTCGCGAGCCGCCCATTGAGTACCATTGCTTTAAATTATTACAAGTGAGACAATGATCAATCCACCTGGTGGTACCACTCATATCACTAACGTATGTATTTTTACTACTAGTTACCCCTAATACATCTACATCACTTATACTTATTTTGGCCGACTGGCACATGTTACTCAATTCTACAAAGAATTCAGAGTTCACATGCATGTTAAAGTCCCCCATTATTTTACAGTGTATTTATCTATATTACTGCGGTTGTTGTATGGTAAACAGCAGTTTACAATTAATATGCAATCATTGTTCACTTGTAATTCAATGCCTAACAACCTTACATTATCGCTTCTTAAAAATTTTATATGTTTTTACAAATTTTTCCTTACTAAGAAAGCAACACCACCAAAAGGCCTACCGTACATTAATTCATCTGACAAGTCTACTGCTGATGACGCATGGTACATAAAGTCATCATGGATGGTAGAGAGGAATTTTAGCTCTTGCTTGGGTAGCCAGTGCTCTTGCAGGAGTATCAAATCTGCACTGTCACAGATTTTATGAACATCTACAATTGAATTCCTCACTGACCTTACGTTATATGAGACTATTTTCAACAAGTTATCCGCCATGACTAATAGAAAATTTATTATTAATATAATTATTATTATACACAGTAGAAATTTTGGCATTACCGTTAGGAGCCTATTATTATTATTATTATTATTATTATTATTTTTCCTGGTATCAATTCTCCTGGAAAAGTGAATAAACTCCTTAACAATAATACTGTCTGGCCACTGACTCATAGTGTACGGGTTGAAATGTGAATTTATACCTTTAATTATTACTTTAAATGAGATATAATACGGAGATTTTGTGTTTAGTTTATTAACTAACAATATACTGTGTTCACCACTGACTTCTTCCATCATGTGTCGAATATTGCTTTCGTTGTTCGAGAGCTATTTATTGACTTTTATTATCAAAACAAGAACTATGAAAAAAACCGAAGGTATCTATTTACTTTTGTCAATCCTCTGTACGGGTGAACGGTCAGTAGTTCACATCGTGTTAAAGACAAATAATAATCGTACAAAGCGGAACATTAAATAAATACTTAAATATCCTAATTAAGGGCATGTATGGACACTTCGGAAGCTTGTTAAAACCACGGAAACAATAAACGAAGTTAGATGAAAAGCTTGTAAGAGGAAGATAAATGTAAAGGAAGAATAGCTTTAGAATGGAATGGCTTATTTTATGTGAACAAGGTATCCACGTAACAATAATTGACGCCATTCAGATTTGTAAACCTCGAATTTACGATCTCGTAAAAGTTCATACGCTTTAAATATTATTAATTTAAATTCTTTATTGTTCAGAAGACAGTAAAGCAAAGGTTTCCCATCTTGTTATAACCACGCACCCTTTTGAAAGGTCAAGATGTTTTCGTGTAACCCTCTTACAAAATGGACATATATATATATATATATATATATATATATATACTAAGTTCAAACAGTCTACATATATAAGGGGTTCCAAAAAACCTTAGCCCCCTCCATTTTCAGCTTACATGTTTACTTATATCGAAATAGTTTTTAGTGATTATAAAAATATATAAAATTCTTTATTTACTGCAGGTATTAAAATTACTCTAGCTGATAAAGTGATAATATAATGGCTTCTCAATTAGTTCGTGATTCGGAGAGGCAACGTGTAATAGATCGCATACGAGCAATAACATTTCGGGAAGCTCGTGATGCTGGAGCTACATTTATAACACGTTCATGGGTTGCCAAAAAGTTGCGAAGAAGTGAGGACTTCGTCAAAAGAAATTGGAATAAAACTTTGGATGAGTGTGAAATGGATACAACCAAATCTGGGCGCCCAAATTTGCCACTCTCTTAGGAAACAAAGGACATCATTGAAAGCGGTACGCGTAAGCGGAAAAACAGCTGTGCTAAACTTTCTAGAAAGATCGAAGTGTTGAGAGGAAAGATCGTTAGTGGTGAGATCATTCGACTGTACCGTCATAGGCAAGGTTTAAAGCCTTGGCATGAACTTCCAAAGCCAAGAAAAACTCAACTTAACATCGATGACAGAATGTGGTTTGACCATTATCTTGAAGATTGGGATGTGGATGATTTCATGCATTTAGCTGTCTCCGATGAATTTTTTGTTTACGTAACACGTCGGCCTAACTACCAAAATGATCGAATGTGGCCACAACACCAGATGAAATCGATGACAATGAACATTATCGCGAATTATTAAAAAGTCCAGACTGTGTTGGTGTGTTTGTTTTGTTCACTGCAAAGAAGCTCATGTGGGTGCTGAAGCCAAATGGTCAGAGTTGGGATAGACAGTATTTTCGTGATATTATTCTATCTCAGCATGTCATTCCTTTTCTAAGAAACCCAAACAATGTTATGAATGTCGATCAGGTCACACTTCTGCATGATAAGGCCCCCTGCTTTAAGGCATTAGCCACTCAACAGTTGTTGCGGAACCATGAGATCGATTTCTTTGGAAATGAAGAATGGCCAGGAAATTCTCCTGACCTGAACGTCTGTGAACACATTGGATCAGTTATAAAAGACAAGGTTGAATGTCTCTTGTTTGAAGAACCTGCAGCAAATCGATTTTCGAAGGATACAATGACGCAACACATTGAAACTGTTTTAGCAAATTTGCGTAACGATCAAGATCTATTCACGTCATTTTTGGCAAGCTACCGAAAGCGAATTCAGGCTGTCTTGGAAGCCAATGGCGGGAACACCAAGTTTTAATTGTTTCTCATTAAATGCAGGATTAAATTCTCTTTTGTAAGGTATGTTTAGTTTTACTGTACCTCTAAATGGTTTAGGCCATGGGCGGGGAGGCTAAGGTTTATTGGAGCCCCGTATGTAATAATCATTAACTTGCATTCTTGCACGGTTTCGAAAAATGGATTTACAAAAGAAAAGAATATGAAAAAATGAATTTTGTCAGCTCACTGCGTACCTCTAGAAAATCTAATATGTACAAGTAGTATAGCCGAAAATATGCTGACAGTTGCCATGGAAACGAGGAGAAATGGAGAAAGGGGGATAAGGGGAAAAAGAGAGGAATGGAAATTAGAAAAAAGGAGAAAGGAGAGGCAAGGGGAAAACAGCAAAATTTTAAACACAGCTGTGTAAACAATGGGTTTGATAAGTGTAAACAGTGGTTGATAAGTGTAAACAATGGGCTTGATAAGTGTAAATAATGGTTGATAAGTGTATATAATGTTTGATAAGGGCGAGTGGGGCATAAGGAAATAAAAATAAAAATATTAAAAGTTTACATATACTGTATGCATATGTGACATTATTCGATGTACTTTAGTCATCTCTATTTCCCTTGCATGGAAGAGTGAGGGAAGCCCTACTCCTTCCTACCATTCACACCCTTCCTACTACATTATATAAATATAATTAACATTAAAAACATAAATATGAAGGATTCGTCATAAACCAGTTTTATATATACTGTATATATATATATATATATATATATATATATATATATATATATATATATATATATATATACAGCAATACCTCGAACATCGTCGCTAATGCGTTCCTGGAAAAGGAGACGATATTCAAAACAACAATGTTCAAGGAATGTAACCGATGGGAAATAAGAGGTTCCGTTCTCAAATTTTTTGCATCAAAATCAGGATTTTTGCATTACAAATACAGGGTGTACATAAAGTCAGGATTTATTTTTGTGAAGCACTTGGAAATTATATGGAATTCAATCATAAAATGATAAAGTGGTAACATTTATTAAATAATTAAGAGTAGGATTCGACGTGACGCCCATCAGTATCCCTGCACAGCTGAAATCGTTCCGCAGCATTTCTAAACACATTCTGGAGCATTTGCGGGGTTATGTTATCTGCAGCAGTTCGTATACGTGTACGTAAGTTTTCAAGACTCGTAATCTTCGTCTGATAGACGTGCGATTTGATAAAGCCCCATGCAAAGAAATCTAAAGGGGTTAAATCTGGTGATCTCACTGGCCAAGGTCTGTTGCTTCCGCGTCCGATCCAGCGATTTGGAAAACGTCCATTTAGATAATCCTGAACAATTTTGGCATAGTGACAAGGAGCACCATCATGTTGATAGACGACGGGGATAGGATTGTTAGTACCGTCGTCTATCAACATGATGGTGCTCCTTGTCACTATGCCAAAATTGTTCAGGATTATCTAAATGGACGTTTTCCAAATCGCTGGATCGGACGCGGAAGCAACAGACCTTGGCCAGCGAGATCACCAGATTTAACCCCTTTGGATTTCTTTGCATGGGGCTTTATCAAATCGCACGTCTATCAGACGAAGATTACGAGTCTTGAAAACTTACGTATACGAACTGCTGCAGATAACATAACCCCGCAAATGCTCCAGAATGTGTTTAGAAATGCTGCGGAACGATTTGAGCTGTGCAGGGATACTGATGGGCGTCACGTCGAATCCTACTCTTAATTATTTAATAAATGTTACCACTTTATCATTTTATGATTGAATTCCATATAATTTCCAAGTGCTTCACAAAAATAAATCCTGACTTTATGTACACCTTGTACAGTACAAATACACTCGTTTTAACAGCTCAATCACAGGAAAAACATCACTAAGAAACTGTTCAATTCAAACCTTTTATTTAAACACGAAAATTTATAATGCGAACGAAAATATGAAATTAGAAATTATTTTTAAGCAAAACATTTGTCTACTGCTCAATTTAAACCTTTTATTAAACATGAAAAGTGGAAAGGGTGGGGAAGGGTGCTGCTGCCAGGCGTAAGACGACGAAATAGCAAAATCAAGACAATGATGTTGTAAATCTTAGTCGCAAGCATAGCAACGACAAAAGCGCAAAACGACGAGGTTCAAAACAACGATGTTCAAGGTATTACTCTACATACATACCTTATATATATATACGAGTGTGTGTATGTATATATATATACCTTACAACCTTACAAAGGTTCCGCGCGATGATTTCTCATTTCGCGAACGTCAAGCTTGTCGCCCCTCCTCTCGAGTTGGCCTGGTGAAGTAGTGAGTTGGATTCTTGCGCTCTCCACCTCACATAGCCAGGTACGCTCGGCTCATCGGGGATTGTTCTGAGCCAGGCGTCTAGTCTTCTTTTGAAGATTTCCACTGCAACTCCCTTCGTGTTTCTTAGGTGTTTGGCCAACTGATTAAACAGTTTTGGTCCTCTCACTACAAAACTATTTTCTTTCAGGGTTAAGGATGTTCCCTGTCTCGCCTTCAATTTGGGAATACAGCACAGTCTACCGCTTCTACTTTCCATCGTTGTTTGGGGAGTTATGTGATTCAGAGTAAGATTAGGGACTAGTTTCTCCATTATTTTCCAAGTGTAAATAATGTGTATCTCTCTCTTCTCCTTTCCAGTGAATATAGGTCTAGTTCTCGTAACGTTTCCCAGTAATTTAGTTCTTTGCACCCATTGATCTTGGCTGTGAAGCTTCTTTGGATCCCCTCCAGCTGTCTAGTCTTCTTTTTTATATGGGGATGTTAAGACTGAGCAGTATTCCAATTTGGGTATTATCAGTGTTTTCAGTAGAGGAATCATTACATTCCTATCCCTTCGTTTAAAGGTTCCCAATATCTGACCCGTTATTCTCTTTGCTCTGTTTATTGCTATCTTCTTTTGTGTTTCAAATTTCGCATCATCTGTCATTACAACCCCTAAATCTTTTGCTCTGGAATTTCTCTGAATTTCCTGTCCATTTGGGGTATAATATTCCATGGATTTTAGGTCTTCTCTTTTTCTGTACCGTAATAGCTGAAATTTCTCGGTGTTAAACTTCATATTGTTGTCTTCCGTCCACTTCTAGATTCTGTTTATGTCGGTTTGTAGAGATCCTATGTCTTCTGGGTTTCTCATTTTTCTACTGATCTTTGTGTCATCCGCAAAGGATGTTACTGTGCTGTCTCTGGTAACGTCCTCATCTATGTCAGTAAACATTATTATGAAGAGTAGTGGAGCTAATACTGTTTCTTGTGGTACCGAGCTGAGGACCTCTGATTCTGATGAAGATACTCCTTGTACTGTAACGACTTGCCGCCGCTCACTAAGGAAATTATATATCCATTTCCCTACTTTTCCTTTTATTCCCATATATTTCAGTTTATGTATTATGATTCCGTGGTCACACTTGTCGAACGCTTTAGCAAAGTCTGTGTATAGTACATCATAATTTTCATTACTTTCAAGTGAATCAGTAATGTTGTTGTAATGTTCCGTTAGTTGTGATAGGCATGATCTGCCTGACCGAAACCCGTGTTGGTTATCATTGAATTTTTTCTGAGTTTCCAAAAAGTTATAGATTTTCTGTCTAACTATTCTTTCAAATATTTTAATGAGATGAGATGTAAGCGATACTGGCCTATAGATTTTGGCCTCGGATCGATCTCCTCCTTTATATATTGGAACTATGTTCGCGCTCTTCAGGATGCCCGGTATTTCTCCCGTGTCTAATGATCGTCTCCGTATCCAGTATAGGGGCTCAGCGATTGCATTCTTGCAGTTTTTGATCAGTGTGGCATTCCATTTATTCGGAAAGTCGAAATCCGTTATACTTTTCCTTTGTGGTTCTTCTTCAAAGAACGCGTTTCTATTGCATATCAATTTGTCCGTTTTTGGGATACTGAAAGATGATTCGTACTGAGCTCTTAATATTTCAGATACTTGTTAGATCATCAGATAAATCACTGTTCTCATTTTTTAAAGGTCCGATAGTCGCATGGTTTTTCGACTTTCTTTTTGCGAAATTATAGAAGTACTTTGAGTTAGCCTTTATCGCTTCTATAGCATCATTTTTTTTTTGTCTTCTGGATTAGTTCCTGTATGACGACATCGATACTTTGTAGTTTATCATTTAATATTTTTATGATGTTGTTATTTTTACAATTACTTATTTTTGCAGTCACTCTTTTTCTCTTTCGGAACAATGCCCTCTTTTGTCTTTCGAACCTGCTTCTCTTTCCTCTTTGTTGTATCTTTGGGACATGTTTTTCCACATTTTCTAACGTCTTCTCCTCTAACGTCATTAGCATCTCCTCCGTTGTCTTGGCCTCGAAAATGGTTTTCCAATCTATTACTTCCATGCTAGATGTCACATCTTCCCAGTTTATAGCTTTGGAGTGAAAATTAAAAATTTCGAATTTGCTTCTTTCTGTTGTGCGTGTTCTTTCCTTTCCTGTTGCCTTTATATTAGTTGGTATTTCAATAATGTTGTGGTCTGATATCATAGTTGGGGATATTTCTTCATTATCAATTAGATTACTGTTGTTTGTAAATACCAAATCTAGGCAGTTGTTTTTTCTTGTGTTTTCTGTTATTTCTTGCGTTAACATAAATTCATCAGCTAAAGCTAACAGCAGTTTTACCTGCTCCTGGTCTTTTTGTGTTCCCCCCTTGTCCTGGTGTATACAGATATTTTTTCCTATCCTTTTATATTTCATGAATGGGAAATTAAAATCACCACAGAGAAAAATATTTGGGGTTGGAGAGTGAAGATCTTTTACCAAGTTCCTTACCTCTGTAATGGAGCCTGAAAATTTTGAGGTTGGCATGTTTGGGGGTCTGTACATTACAATTAGTACCATATTTAATTTTTCAATTTTTGCTGCAACACATTCTACGTAGTTGTTTGAGGTACTTATAGCCATTTCTGCTATGTGCCTTTCGCTGTGTAAATAGCACATCCTCCTTTACGTCTCACTGTTCTGTCGGCTCGGAGGATGTTATAGTTGTCAATTTGTATTTCTTTTTTGTCAGTAGAGGACTCACAATTTTCACAGTTCGCCTGCCAGTCCTTTAGATGAGTTTCCGTGAGGCATGCAAAGTCTGCTCCGGCTTCTTGCATGAGTCCTTTCAGGTATACAACTTTGTTCGTGGAGTGGTTTGATTTAAGGCCCTGTATGTTGGCTAGGATTATTTTTATTTTTTCTCTTTCTTTTTCGCATACAGGTGGTTCCGATTTGTTTTCCAATCGGGGTGCCGGTTTCGTTGCCTTGTGGTCCTCCGAGAATTTACCTCTTTTTATCTTTGTCGGTACCTGTTGTCCCGATAACGCATGAAGTGCCTTTGTTCGTACCTTCTGTCCGGCTCTCGGATTCCTATATTTATATTTGTCAGCTGGTTTTGTAATTGCTGGAGAGTATTTAGCAGCTGAAATGTGTTGGCTGCGTCTAAAAAATTGGCACTCTTCTTTGATGTTCGTTTTTCCTGTTCCCTCGTTGCGTTCCTTTGAGGGTGGTGGTATCGACATTTTTTTTCGTATTTGCAACTCCCATATCTTTCATAAGTGTTGCAGACCGTAAGATGGTGGAACATGCATTTGTTATCAAACTTGCAGTATACACTTGTGTAATGCATTTTGCATAATGTGGGATGTGCATATATGCATTGCCCATCCCGATATCTGCAGTTTCCTTTCGCGTAGTATTTGCATACGATATTTTCTACGCTTCTGCTTTCTTTCTTATTATTTTCCAAGTTCTTAATTTTGGCATTATCATTATTTTTCTTTGGCTGTTTATTTTCTACGTTTTTAGTTATTATCTTTTTATCATTTCGCTCGTTGGACCGTTTGTCTACTTCGCAACTTTTACTTATTTCTTTCCTTTCATCTATGTCTTCCTTCCGTATTATATTGTTTATATCGTTATTTGTTATTAAATTGTTCTTCGTTATTATGCTGTTATTCGTTATTTCGTCTTCTCTCTCATCCACCCGGTTTTTCGTTGGGACCATTCCGGACCCTTGTGTCCCCATTATTTCATTTTTTTTTGTAACTTTCGAGTCTGCTATTTCCATTTCTTTAAAGACCGCGAAAGAATTTACGGTCTGTGTACATGCGCCACATAGAAATTTGATCCCCACGACGTGTTTCGCGTTCGAGACAAGAGTTATTTCCCTATCATTCCAATTCATGCAGTTAAAGTCGTTTAATCGTTGGCAGAAATCACATCTAATCGCTAAGTTTTCCGTTGTTACTAAATTGCACAAATTACAGATTAAGCGAGAATTTGGACCCATATCCATGCTATTCCTTAATTAGCGTAAGAAGAAATACCCACACAAATTCTTTATTTATTTATTTTTATTTTTATTCCTGTTTCTTTCCTTTCGATGGTCGAGGGTATTTCGAGGGTTTTCTGACCTTTGCGTTTTATGACCTTTTTCCTGCTTTGTTTCAAACTTTCTTGAATGCCAACCGTATTTCGTTTTGAATATATACGTTAAAATTGGTGATAAATTATGTAAACTGTATTGCACTTTCTTAATTTTAATGAATTTCACTTTATAATTTATATGCACGGATTCACTGATACTTTAACACTTTCGGGTGCAAACAGAATAAACCGCCGAGTAGATTATTCCCCTCTAATTTGGGTGTTAAATAGAGAGAGCAAAACAACATGTCCATTCAGCACAGGGTACAAGCAATATATATATATATATATATATATATATATATATATATATATATATATATATATATATATATCGGGTATGGCGAAAAAACCTAGGCCACTAATTTAAATGTATATTTCAAACAATTATAATGATTTTTTTTTGTAAGCAAAACAGACGAACTAATGCTCGAAAAAGCGCAAAATCGAGGCTTTTGGCCAAGAATAGGCTAGTCCCAAATTTCAGTAGCTGCTAAACCACGGACTAGGCGATATTTCTGATTTAACCTGCGAGGTAATACCGAAGTATTCGCGTGAAGACGAGTTATTAATAAAAAATTGTTGGTTAGAAAAAGGTTGAGGAGCACGAAAATTACTTATAGAGTTTCCGAATAAGCCATGGACTGGAGGTGGTTTGAATTATATCATAGACAAAGTGAAGGAAACTAGAAATGAAGAACTAGAAAGGGTAGTGGGAGGCCTAGAACGGCTCGAACACAAGCAAATATCGATTTCGTCGGGAGAAGAATATTGAGCCAAAAAGAACCTGGGACGCAATTAACGCCAAATGAAATAGCCATGGAAATAGAAATATCTGACAGAAGTGTTCGGCGAATAGCAAAATTTGACCTAAACTTGAAGGCATACAAATGAGTTTCAGTACAAGCTTTAACTGACATTCATAAGCAAAATCGCTTGCTATGTTGCCAACAATTACTCGTTAGATTTACACTGCGCACAGTTCGTACGATATGGTTTAGTGATGAGAAAATACTTACAGTTAGTAAACCAGTTAACAAACAGAATGATCATGTATATGCCGCTGTCACAAGGAAACGTGATATAACACCTGAAAAGTTTTTAAGAGAAACAGATTTTCTCCTAGTGTAGTGGTCGGTGCAGCATTTTCAAAACTCTGAAAGACAAGGATGTTTTCGTAGAACCAGGAATATGAATGGATTCAGAATATTACTGTAATCATGTTCTTGTTCCATATTTTCAAGATATTAGACAAATATGCGGTGATAACTTCGTTTTCCAACAAGATGGTGCAACTTGTCATCGCGCTAGAGCCACAGTTGCACCTGAGACAAACAGTGCCTGATTTCTTAGAATCTGCAATGTGGCCGGCTAACAGCCAGGATTTAAATCCGTTGGACTACTCAGTGTGGGAAGCACTAAAAAAAAGGTTTACTACCCTGGTCATCAAATCCGAAATGTTCAACAACTTAGAGCTACAATCGTGGACGAATGGCGCAGCACATCGCAACGATTTCTGAACAGTGCTATCGACGAATGGTGAATGCGTCTTGAGCTCTGTAGGGATAATGACGGAGGGCATTTTGAACATCTCTTGTCATGATGTGTAAGATAAGAGATCCTATACTGAAAAAAGGTTGTTTTAAAGTTTGTTTATATTATTTGTTTAAAATATACATTTAAAATAGTGGCCTAGTTTTTTTTGCCATACCCGGTATATATATATATAGGGTGTCCGAAAAGTCTGGAACCATAGGAGAAACACTTTATTTACACTTTATTTATAAAAAAATTTCAAAATGTCCACCCCCTATCTTCAAACATGAAACATGTTTGCAGACGAAAATTCATATTGTTTTGAATTTTTCTTAGCATGTCTGCTGTAATGGATTTGCAGACTTCAATTCGATGTTTTCGCGTTTCAAAACATCATGGATGGTACTTTTCGGTACTCCAATTTCCAAGCTTGTACGCCTCAATAACTTTTTAGGACTAGCATAAACTTTCGCCATTACGGTCTCACGGACTTACAGGAGTCAAAGTTGAAGTCTTTAAAAGAAGACTAGATGCCTGGCTCAGGACTGTACCAGATGAGCCGGGTGTACCTGGCTATGTACGGTGGAGAGCGCAACTTTGACCCCTCTAACGATTCTGAGGTCCTTTGGAAGCTGGTTAAAAAGTCTTGGCCCCTGGCAACCAAGCTATTTTCCTTCAGTGTTGAGGAGGTCCGTTTAGGGCCTTTAATTTGGGAACACTACACATTCTGCCTTTCCTATTTTCCAGTGTTGTTTGGATGGTAATTGAGTTTAGTTTGAGATTTGGTACCAGTTTTTCGATCATTTTCCATATGTACTGTAGATTATGG
Source organism: Bathynomus jamesi (assembly GCA_023014485.1). Taxonomy (NCBI): domain Eukaryota; kingdom Metazoa; phylum Arthropoda; class Malacostraca; order Isopoda; family Cirolanidae; genus Bathynomus; species Bathynomus jamesi. The sequence continues at coordinate 955,820 of JAJOZX010000761.1, read as the reverse complement.
TGTACCTCTATCTTCTTTCCAGGGAGTACAGATTTAGTTTACGTAGTCTTTCCCAGTAGTTGAGTTCTTTGACGCCATCAATCTTAGCTGTAAAATGTCTCTGCGTTTCTTCTAGTTTATTATTTTCTTTTTTATATGGGGACGTCAAAACTGAGCAGTATTCAAGTTTTGGTATAATCAGTGTTTTTAGCAGGGGAATTATTACTGTCTTGTCCCTCCTTTTGAACGTTCTTGGTACCTGTTCCACGACTCTTTTTGCTTTGTTTATTGCTATCTGATTTTGTGTCTCAAATTTGGCATCATCGGTCATTATTACCCCGAAGCTGACCGCTTTTGTGCTTCTCTGAATTTCCTGTCTATCTGGAGCATGATATGTAGTCTGTTTAAGTTCCTCATTTCTACCATATCTCAAGAGCTGAATTTTCTCGGTGTTAAATGTCATATTGTTGTCTTCTGACCATGTGTATATTTTGTTCGTGTCTCCAAGGCCTCCACTTCATTTGCATCGCTGATTTTTCTGCTGATCTTTGTATCATCTGGAAAGGATGTTACTATACTGTTCCTGTTTACTCCACCGTCTATGTCTGTTAGCATGATAATGAACAGGAGTGGGGCCAGCACTGTCCCTTGTGGTACTGAGCTGCTTACTTCTGATTCTGATGATGATGATGATACAACTTGAATTTTGACGACCTGTAGTCGTTCTCTGAGTTGTAGATCCATTTTCCCACTTTGCCTGTTATTCCTACATGTCTCATTTTATGTACTATTATACCGTAATCGCATTTGTCGAAAGCTTTAGGAAAATCCGTGTATATGACATTATGGTGTTCATTTTCTTCAAGTGCATCTAGAACAGGGGTGGTGAACCTTTTTGCAGTCGCGTGCCAAAAAAACCATCTAAATCATAAAAAAAAATTCGCGTGCCCGCCAAAGTTTATATATATTACACCAAATTATAAACATTAACTTTATTATTTTATGCTCATTTTTTGGATGACAACTTCTATGCATAGGCGTTAGAGTGTGCCACTTTTAATAAATATTTGAAATTTTGAGGTGCAATATTCTCATTTAGTGATCCCTGCTACTTTATTGACGAATATGAAGTTTTAACCCATTCTGAAATATTTGACCCCGGATCGGGAGCATTGAAATTTTGACCCCCAGCCTGTGACGTCATCAGACCGATTTTTCATATGTATTTGGCCATAAAATCTTTATTTATTAACCGATTCGAATGATTCTGGTGTCAATTGATGCAGAATTGGAAATACTTTCTTTCTCATATCAAAACAGTAGCTTTTACTATAAGTGTTTGGTCGAAAACTCAGGTAATCTATAAAAATTAGACAAGTATGTTGCAATGCAGGAGACATTGTGGGTGTGACCGCCACCCTGAAGCATCATCCCAGATCAGCTTTGCGGCAATTGGCCCATCTGAAAAGCATAAATAAGAAATAGGCTTATTCCGATGGGTGGGAACAATTTTGAACATGTTAAAGTTGAAATAAACCTTTCACTGAAACGGAATGAAAAGTCAAAATTGTCAATGACATGATCAGAACCCCCTTTTTTTTTAAAGCATACAAAAGTAACATAAGAAATATTCCTTTGAACCTTCCTTGCCAGTTTATTGCCAATTCTGTTGCCGTCGAAGACCCTGAAAAAGGAGAAATTGTTAATAATAATTCATAATATTAACCTAGATTAAATACTGAAAATATTTTAATGCATGAAACAGTATATAGAACACTCACCTTTTATTTTTTCAAGTAGTTTCGCAAACTGCTCTTCTTGTAGATGTCTGGAAGAAGGCGTCTTTCATTTTCAACAAGTTGAAGGAGGAAATGGCGTTGCTGTTCATTAATGGTGAGGCTCTTAGCATAATCTTCAATAAGTTTCACCCCCTTTCAACCGTGTCGTTTACCTTCATGTCTCGCACTTAAGAAGCTAAGCGAATATAGTCCTCGTGTTTCTCCCATTCTTCTACTGGTCTTCTCAACCAATCCCCATTTGATTTAAAGAGCCTCAGAAACTGCCATGATTTTGGGCCAGCAAGGTTGGAAAGCTTGGTTCCTTCCCTGAGTATAGGGAAGACTGGATGGCCAGTTTTCATGTCATAAATCTTTTTCTCTGACTTTTTTAAGGCATTGGCAATCTTAGCCTTCTCTGCATTGTTGACCTTGTGTGAAAATAAGGAGAGTGGCATCACTTCTTCCACAAAGTACCACATTTTCCTATCAAGGGCTTTAAGACCTGCACCTGCCACTTCACTGTTATGTTTTTCATAGGTTTTCAGATCGTGATATAAGCTTAAATCATTAAAAGAAGAATCTGCGGCGTTGTCTGAATGTAGCCATGCTTTAGCGTAGAATAATGCATTAAAAAGACATATCTGCTCAAGCATTTTCATCATATTCTCATCGTAGCCAGCCTGGTATCCAAAAGCATGCATTTTATAGGTATATGGGATTGCAGACATCCATCTTGCACGATGATCTGCTCCTGGACGGAGCCAATGTACTCCTTTTGGGGGTACTTCACCTAAAATTTGGATTGTCAACTCAGCGTATTCCCGATAATCACCACGTTTGAATGCATTCTCAGTCAGCAAATCGGTTAATGCATCTAAGACTTCTTGTCGTTTAGATCATAGCTTTCTTTCCTTGATTTTCAGTGTTCTAAAATCTTTCATGCTTGTGTCAATGCCTTGCCACTTTTCCTCCCGGAACTCTGAAAATTTCATAATCTGGTGAAGTGCTTCCTCCAAATATTTCTACAAACACACTGTTGAGTATCCGCTCATATAGGTGATGCCGACAAGCAAGCCACAATACTTTCCTACATAGATATTTTTCAAGTCTCTTCTAGGCTCCAGTATGGCTCCCTGAGTTGGAGCTTGTAGTGTCAAAAACAAACCCAATAACATGGCGCTCTAAGTTCCACTTTTTGATCATATCAAAAGTTTCAGTAGCCTGCGACTCGCCACTAGTATTTGGGATTTCAGGAACAGCCAACAGCTTGCCCTCTTTGGCATTTGGGGCACCCGATACCAGCACGGCAAGTCTTTCCGGTTTGCCTCCTGCTTTATCTATTATCAACTTACTGTCCCAGTGGATGACCGAGAAAGGTGGGGCAATAAAATCCTCTTTTATTTGTCTTGATGCTTGATCTCGAACCATCTCTGCTGCACGCTTGGCAGCACTTTTAGATAAGGCCAGCTTGCTTAGATCCATTCCACAAGCAGAGGCTACTGCTGCCGTCATTGCTGTCCTCTGTCCCAAAGGGATGTTAAGGCGATCTGCCATGGAGGATACGTTTTCGGAACGAAAATTTTTCTGTCGTTTGGGTGTGTTTTTAGGAACGGTGAATTCGTCATCGTTATTGTTGTCACTGCTGGACGTCGATGAAGAAGAATTGGCTTTCGATGGCGTTTCAAGTGCTTGGAATTTCTGCAGTGTCCTTTCTTTTTCTTCTCTTTCAAATTTTTTGTAGCTTTCCTTTCGTGTTGTTTTTCACTACTTTTTTCTCGTAACTTTTGTCAACATTTCCCAGACAATATCTTCTCTCTGTCCTTTGATCTTCGAGAAATGTTATGTCTATCATTTTTTTATTTTCGTCTTTAACCTTGTCTTTTTTTATCTTATCTAATACGTCACTAGCTGCGATATCAAATAATTTCTCTAACTTCCTTAGAAAGTCTTTGTTTTTGCTCAAAATTAGGTTTACCTCTGTTACGAGCTAGTGAAGAACTCTTTTATCAAATCTTTGAGTTTGGCTTTAGGCAGAGGATTCTTTATTAAATTTTTGGTAGGAATGCTTGCCATATCCCAGACGACCTTCACTTTCCTCAAAGCAATCGCAATCACTTCATCCTGAGAAGTATTTTGGTATTCTCCTCTAGTTAAATAAATGAAATACTTCAACACATCACCATTGGATGGCAACACACTACCTTTACCAGTTTTTATGTCAGTCAAAAGTTTTCAAATAATAAGATCACTGGAACCATCACTGACATTTACTTCACTTCGCCTTAGCGAATAAGCATTATTATCCATAGTCTGAAAAGAAGTACAATAAAAGCTCTGAAAAGAAATAAAAAACATTAATAATTAAAATGCATTAATAACATTAATAACTACTAACAACAATTAATATTAATAAGTACAATAACATTAATAACTAAAGAACTTTAAATTCTGAATCAATTAGCACAAGAATCATTCGAATCGGTTAATAAATAAAGATTTTATAGCCAAATACATATGAAAAATCGGTCTGATGTCGTCACAGGCTGGGGTCAAAATTTCAATGCCCCCGATCCGGGGTCAAATATTTTCAGAATGGATTAAAACTTCATATTCGCCAATAAAGTAGCAGGGATCACCACATGAGAATATTGCACCTCAAGATTTCAAAATTTTATTAAAAGTGGCACACACTCTAATAGGCGTCCCAGGCAAATTTTATCGCGTGCCATAGGTTCGCCACCACTGATCTAGGATATTGTTATAATGCTCTATAAGTTGTGATAGGCATGATCTTCCTGATCGGAATCCATGCTGATTTTCGTTGAATCTTTCCAGTGTCTCCAAGAAGTCAGATTTTCTCTCTGACTATTCTTTCAAATATTTTGGTGACACTGGTCTATAGTTCTTTGCTTGAGATCTATCCCCTCCTTTATATATAGGGACATTGTTTGCTCTTTTCAAGATGGCCGGTATTTCCCCAGTGTCTAGGGATCTTCTCCATATCCGGTATAAGGGTGTAGCTATTTCATTTTTACAGTATATATATACATCACTGAGGTGTGTGTATATATGTGTATATATATATGTATATATATATATATATATATATGTGTGTGTGTGTGTGTGTGTGTGTGTGTGTGTGTGTACACACATGAGTATATATAAAATTCACTTAAGTCCTACGCCAAAGCAGTTTTAACTTTTACATTAGATGCGTAATTGCTTTTGCTCTTGTCTACAAAGTACTTCCTCGTATACAGGTATGTCAGATTACAAAATAAATTTGCCGTGAAAACTATATAAAGCTTAATAGCTTCATTTAATGTGATATTAGCTTTTAATGCTTGACCCATTTAATAGATTTATACACTAATAAAAACTGAAGCTCAAAAGGGAACAAGGCTTAAACATACAAAATACAGAACAAAATATAACAGTAATGAAGATTGTTTTATTACGTTGTTGTAATTAATTAATTAATTAATTAATTATATGTGCCCATGGACAGTAAAATTAGTCGGACTTTTAAGCTGTATTTAACCAAATAATTGAAAGGTAAGCATTGTTTAAGAATATCAATTTTGATTATAAGATTTTTTCAGGCAGGAAGGAGGGGCCAAGGGCGAATGAACGCAAAAATGCATCCCCCCCCCCCTTCTCATAGAAGGAGAAAGAGATAGCCAAAATCAAGGTCTAGAGTTTTCGAAATGTCTGGGTATGCTACATTTGAAATATTGGAGGTCATAGACATAGGTAAAGATGGACTGAGGAAAGTTGTTCAGAGTTGGTTGGTTGAGCAAATAAAAGCCTGAGAATACCGATTAACTCTTGCGTTAGAGAGTTGAACAAAAAAAGAGATATGCCTGGGTTTATTTATTGAACACTCGCAGTAAGAATTTTCTTGCCGCAAACTTCACCGCTACAGGTATACGACATTTATAACCCTAAACAAAATTTATGTACGCACTTTTATGCGTGTACCCATAAAATGTACAATCGTGTACGTTTATTTTAACGCATATTTACTTTTTTTGCTCTACATCAGTGTTTCTAAACAGTCGGTCTGCGGAAGGAAAGCAACAGGAACGTATTTTCCGTATTATACAATTATGAGCAAATAAACAACTTATTAAAATGTATTCCTTGTCTAATACAAGAAATACAAGGAATTGTTCACGTTATCGTCAATCTTTTTTTAAACTAAAATATTACTGTATAAAGCTATTAGAGATGTATGACGTGGTGAGTGGTACCCTCAGTGGTGTGGCTCCAAATTGCCGGTCCGCGGTACTTTATAGCTGATTTCTGCCGGTCCTTGTTGTGTAAAAGTTGAAGAACCACAGCTATACGTTATTCCCAAACCCGAAGGGACGAGAAATTCAGTTAGCGTGATCCAAGTTTTCTTGTCATGTTCATTGTAAACAGGAAAAAGTTCCTGAAGCCTTCAGGTGGAAGTACCTAAATTTTTTTTTTCAGTAATTTCAGTGTTCTAAGTAATAAAGGCTTCCAGACATTCACCATATATGTAGATTCCATTTTTTGGTATGGCGTTTTTGTATATAGGATCAAAAGGAGAGCCAGCAAGTTCCCGGTTAGTGTCAATATGTAGTCCCCAGTTTGGAACTTAATTCATGTCGTAAGGAAATTTACTGATTACATTGTTGTAATTGTAAGAGCCGCCGTAAGAGTGAACATCTTCTCTGAACTTCATCCAAATTTTGAATGACGTGTTAGTTTTCAGCACCACAAAAACTCAGTAGTGATATCTGCTGCAGAACAAATAAATTTATAAGTTCTAACCCAATCTCGGAATCGAACCACCAAATTCTGATATTGTTACGCAACGCACAGTCATATCCAAAAGTCACGTTATAAAAAAACACCGTTTCCTACCAATAATATTTACCAGTAAGAAACATGAAATTTAACGACATAACTTTTTTTGGACCGGCTGTACAAGGCTTGTTGCCATTCGTACACAAAAAAAAATCAAATATTTATCTATTTCCTGGCTATTAATTAATCCTTCCCGTTAGTTTATTATTCAATTTTATTCACTACTGCATCGTTTTCCATATTGCGGTACCCGAGCTACTGTTTAAAATTCTCTAGCCAATGAGAAATACATTCAAACTTGTAACTTGACAAGAGATACGTTTTTTTCTGGAATCATATCATAGAGTAAATGTTCAAAATGTTTCCCATTCAATTCAAAGAGAGACTTTGGGTAGAGACTTTTCGGACATTAAAAATTAAATTTCATTGAATCACATAATAGAAAAATGATAAACTTAGAGCTTGTAGCCTGAAGAAGTCAAAACGATAGTGGTAATGTATAAATTTAGGATGAAAGAATTTGACGGTGGTGGTACGATAATTTTTTTTCCCGTAGATAGTACAGAAGAAAATAGATTCTGGGAACCCATGGGTTTCAATACTTAAAGAGCCCTTTAAAAAAGTTCTGCATTTGTAACTCTCTTAAAAGATATGCTAAAGATGTGAAGGTATTTCCATGTGGACACACTGACATCATGGAATACATATGATGATCTAAAAAAAAGTGTTCCCTAAAATAAATTTACATGAACCTTTTTATTTTATTTCCCTGTATTTCACTCATTTCTTTAACAGTGCAGTAAAGAACGTCCTTTGCTTGCTGTGATAGAAATTCTGGTTTCAGTGTATTGTCATTTATAGCCCGAAAACGAGAATACTCGAAGTGAGAATTACAGATTTTGACCTTTATGGCCTATCCAGCAGGGAAGTCTACAGTAGTAGTGCGCCGGACTCATAAGCTGAAGTTCCTCGTTCGAATCTTGACTCGGACTTCAACTTGCAACAATTAAGCTGTTTCTATGAGTCTTCCTTGATGGGGTAATGGTTCGGATCCCACGTTAAGTTGTAGGTCCCCTCCATTTTACTATCTTTACTGATGTTAAGAAGGTGTTAAACAACCCAAAACATTATTATTATTATTATTTGAGCTGGCCTGACCTCACCTCACACCTCATTTGACACCTGATAACTCGCACCACACACACACACACACACACACGATACAGTCACACATCACTCCCCATACCAAACATAATCATATCCCTCATCACCTCACCTCACCTGACTCCTGCCTGAGACTGAAAATCGTTAGGTATGAATATTTATTATACCTAGATATTACAGCCTACATATATGAACCGAAATTGTTAAAAATAGTTAAAATAACTATTTTTAACGTCCTCAGGTTCCCATAGACTCAAATAACTAAGTAGAATAAATATTCATACCTAACATATTTCTTGTCAATTTTCGTGCTATTAAGAGAAGCATTATCATACTTTATGCCATCTCCGCTGTCATCCTATCCAAGGAATTCTCTCGCTTCTGTAAAAAAAAATATGTATATACAACAAATGTTTTGAAAACCATTGTCTATAATCGAAATAGAAATAAACTATACAGACATTTTTATAATCAAGTAGCAGCAATTTAATAGCTTCTTTTTACCCCTGAAAAACACTATAACTTATCCACTGTTTTTATCAATCATGTAAAAAGAGATTTACGAGAATACATTCTTAAAGATGTACAGTACAGTTAAGAAATGGCTGTAAAAGGTAAAGACAACAGCCATGCTGCATATCTCCAAGGAAGTGAGGGGTAGGGGCCCGGGACCTTCCGCCTGACACGCTCTTTCTGTACATAGTGTACACATAATCGATTTACTATACTCGCTTGATCAAGTTAAGGTTTTATTTTGTAATTTCGAAATCTTGATTAAGCTTCATTGAACGTCAGTTGTTCTTTAGTGGTGAATTTATAAAAGAATTTTTGAGTGACATTTTCATTTTGTGGAGGAATTTCTGAAATATTGCTTTGTCCTATCTTTTTAAATTCCGGCCCTCGCATTTTCGTGGTATACGAGGAGTGTTCAAAAAGTTCTCGGACTGATCCAACAAAAACTTTCTGGTAACATTTACGATCTAATTGATGTCCCCTTCAACGTAGTCTCCTTGTGCAGCTATGCATCGCTCCCAACAGCGTTTCCACTTTTGAAAGCATTCGTGGTAGGCCGTATTCCTGACCGCCTTCAGTTCGTTTGTTGCATTTTGAATAATTTCTTCCACACTTTGAAATCTTCAACCTTTCAATGCAAATTTAAGTTTGGGGAAAAGAAAAAAGTCTGCTAGGGATAGACCTGGAGAATACGGGGGCTGGGGAACGACTACGACGTTGTGCTTCGCCAGTATTGCTGAATTGACAACGTTGTGTGTGCGGGCGCATTGTCATGGTGCAACATCCACGTTCCTGCGTTCCAACTTTCAGGTCGTTTTCTCCTTACTACGTCTCGCACGCGCTTCAGTATAACTGTTGGTTAACTGTTTGACCTCTAGGGACGAATTCCTAATGAACGAGACCGTAGAGTAGTGTGGCCGCAAAATGGTAGAGTACATATGCAATTGCAATGTTGATCAAATGAGTGCCACTGCCACCCACCACACCCCCTTGTTGCAAGGTGCCAACCCCCTTCCCCCCTTCCCAGTGCCAACTCCCAGGGTGCCACAAAATGGGGGAATATCCCCAGCAAGCTGGGGAGGTCCACCTAAGCTCTTTGGGGGAGAAGAAGGGACGGCCTCACCCCACAAAGGAGTACACCTAACCTAAGAGAGAGAGAGAGAGACAGAGCATCCTACAACTGGAAGATCCAGGTGCATAATGGGAGCTCAGGGTGACATCACTTGGCTTAGAACTCGAAATCCGCCAGTTGACTTAATCAGCCAGTTGCCTTAGAAGACTTAGAAGGAATAAATAGCTTGTATATATTAATAACCTTCGAACGAATTAAAAGCGCACACAAATGCACATACACTCCCCGACTATATATACACGCCCATAGATCCCCTATTATTACACACACACACACACAACGTATATAAACAGATGCATATAAAGGCCCAATAACAAAATATATACGAGCATAACCACCACACAAAAATCCTCAACACAACACCACAACCACTAATCGTCTAAGTATAGCTTACCATCACCTAACCAAACCCACCTTACTCAAGGCTTTTACTTACCAGCTCCTGATAGACCGACAAGGTCTCTAAATACGACCCAATTAATAGCCAAAGCTATTAAGCATAAACAAATACGTTTATGGGACCAGGGGGTAGACCGAAGTAGTATAGACGCAAAATGGGAGAGTGCAATGCAATTGCAAATGTTGCAATGCGATATTGCTCAATGCTGCAAGTTTTTATGCAACAAATGGGGAGGGGGAATGTTGAAAGAGCAACAAGGGTTATGCAACTTGGAGGCGGAGTTATCCCCCAAGAGAAAGAGAGAGAAGGAGAGAAAGGAAGAGGTGTTCACTCGGCCACTGCCAGGCGCATATGAAGACTTCAGCCGAGCGACCGCTGTCTTATAGGACCCCTAATCAGCCAGTTGGCTTAGAAGGCTGAGTCGCCAGTTTGCGTTTATTCATTTAATTAAAGCATATAGTAAGGCTTAATCAGCCAGTTGGCTTTGAAGGCTGAGTTGCCAGATTGCGCTGTTTATTTAATTAAATATATATCCTGGCTTAATCAGCCAGTTGGCTTAGAAGGCTGAGTTACCACATTGCGCTGTTTATTTAATTAAGTATATATTCTGGCTTAATGAGCCAGTTGGCTTAGAAGGCTGAGTTGCCAGTTTGCGCTATTTATTTAATTAAAGCATATATTCTGTATTATTCCGCCAGGTGGCTTAGAAGGCTTCTTAGAAGGCATAAATGGGATGTATATAACCTTCGAACGAATTAAAAGCGTACATACACTCACCGACGGTACGCCCATTAAAGCCCCTATTATCACACACACACACACAACACACACAACACCACACACACACACACACACACAAAAGCATCACGAACAATCATATAGACTTTTAGGAACTCACCCCATCAACAGGAGATGGTGAAATGAGGGCTACGACTTTTAGAAGCTCAGCCCATCAACAGGAGATGAGGGCTACGACTTTTTAGGAGCTCACTCCACTAACACCACGTATCCGATATGAGGGCTACAACCAAGCGTCCAAACGATTGGTGGTGAAACCAACAACCCACCATCAGCCAACTCCTGGTAGACCGTCACTAAATACGACCAATAGACAGACCTATTAAACTAATAGGATTATTGCAACTCTCGATCATGTTGTTTATCTCCCCTTCTCAGTTGCCGTATCTCGTTGAGACGCCAGTTTGCACTATTTATTTAATTAAAACATATATTCCGCCTTAGAAATCCGCATTAGAAACCAATCAAATGATATAATTAAATACCGTGTACAAACAAAGAGGAATAAATAAAACGCCAATACATCAATCTGTTTATTTAGACGAATTAATGGGAATAAATATACATCGGGAAATATATATGGTCAAAAAATAATATTAGCATCAAGAACGGGGATATATAATAAAAATATACAAAACGGTGCATTATCAATATATTAGTACAGGAAAAATATATAGTTATATTGAAAATATATTAATAATATACGAAACGTATAATCAATTGCACATTAGTACAGGAAAAATATATACAGTTATATTAAATATATTGAAAATATACGAAACATATATTCAATTGCATATTAGCACAGGAAGTATATATACACACAATTTAAATATATATCCTTTATGTTCTACCGTGCAAAACGCTAAACTCACACATAATAGAGTCTACATCCATATCGCTATTACTTTGTACGAGGTGGCAAAACCTTCCAAGCATCACTTCACCGTTTAACTGATAAGGAGGCCTATACTCGACACAAATGGCCTTCATATTACTCAATACTATTTTTGTTCCCACTTTACGCCCGGCCGGCAAGTTATCTTTAAACACAGCTAGAATACAATCAAAAGCACGCAAAAAGAGGTCATCGTTAACCACATCATTATTAAATACAAGTTTATAAACACGCCTTTACAATCGATGGTTTTATCTTATCGTCCCGAGATTTTCAATCGTGAACTCTTCTTCAATCTGCATAGCGGAAGTTGAAATAATCTTCCAAGTCGTAACGGCAGCTATTCATTATATAGAGGTACAGCTCTTCAGGGTGAACAGTGTAGGTGAGCTCAGCCCTGTACCGATCAAGTGCTTTGCACCAAAGTTCAGGATATTTCGAAGAATCTAAACCTTTTAAATATGCATCCAGCTCTAGACCATTCTTGCCCTGTTGATTCCTACATTCGATAAATCCGTCGAGCAGAGCGGTGTATGCGTATTCAAGAACCGTGTCAAAATCAATCATATCCGTAACACGGGCGTCTAATATAGGCTTCAGCTTGCGGAATCCGACGATTTCAAACACTGTGTCGAGGATGAAACGGTTTCGCGTCGGGAAAAGAACGTTATTATCAGATGCGTTCTTCCACATCAGTCGTATATCAACGCATGGCTATTCGTTATTTATACACAACGTGCAAACAACGGCGTATGAAGGGGCGTCACTAATCTGCTCTCTTGTACAGTGCTTACAATAAGTCTCGCGCCTCTGTCTCGTCCCAAGCTAGTCTGTTAGGTATAAAATGGGCGGTCCTTATGGTAGCGGAGGTGGGTTCGGATTGGTGCACATAATTGCTCTAACCTCATCAATGACGTCCACATTATCATTGTGTCGATCACTCTATCTATTTATATATAGAGACACACTGTATATAGATATATATAGAGTATGCAGGGGATAACGCTCTCTCTCTCTCTCTCTCTCTCTCTCTCTCTCTCTCTCTCTCTCTCTCCATCCTCTCTCTCCATCCTCTCTCTCTCTCCTCTCTCTCTCCTCTCTCTATCTCCCCTCATCTCTCTCTCTCTCTCTCTCTCTCTCTCTCCCCATCCTCTCTCTCTCTCTTCATCCTCTCTCTCTCTCTCTCTCTCTCTCTCTCTCTCTCTCTCTCTCTCTCCATCCTCTCTCTCTCTCTCTCTCAGAAAGCCTTTGATAAGGTATCTCACCGCCGGTTAATGGCGAAAGTGCGCGCGCTGGGTATCGGTGGGGAAGTAGGTAGGTGGATTGAAAACTGGCTGAAGAATAGGCGGCAGAGGGTTGTAATTAAAGGGGTTAGTTCGAGTTGGGCCTCGGTCATTAGTGGGGTTCCTCAGGGTTCCGTTTTGGGGCCACTGTTTTTTATCATTTACATAAATGATATCGACGGTGGCATCGTCAGTCGGATCGCCAAATTCGCTGATGACACCAAGCTTGGGGCCAATGTTGGGACGCCCGAAGCGATCGAGGAACTGCGTGCGGACCTAGGTAGGATAGGAGAGTGGTCCGAAAAATGGCAAATGCCGTTTAACTTGGGTAAATGTAAAGTACGTTTGGGAGTAATATCGAGGCGACTGATTTGGAAAAGGACTTGGGTGTGTTAATTAGCAGCGACCTTAAATTTACCAAACAGTGCGTAGAGGTTGAAAAGAAAGCCCAGAAGCTGTTAGGTTATATCAGGAGGCAATTTCAGTTTCGGAACAAGGAGATTGTGCTCTCTCTGTACAATTCCCTGGTTCGGCCGCACCTGGAATATGCTGTGCAGTTTTGGTCGCCCATCCTCAGGAAAGATATTGAGAGGCTGGAGCGAGTGCAGGCGAGGGCCAAAAAGTTAATCCCTTCCGTTAGGCATATGGGCTACAATCGACGGTTACGCGCCCTGAACTTGTTTTCGCTGGAAACTCGGAGGCTGCGCGGTCAACTCATCGAGGTTTTCAAGTTCTTACGCGGGTTCAACGATGTCGATTTTAGAAGCATGTTTAGTTTAAATGATAACTTAACTCGCAACAATGGTTGGAAGTTGGATTTGAAGCGGTTTAGGACTAGTGTGTGTGTGGGAATTACTTTACGTATAAGATCTGTCACACGTGGAACAGGTTACCTTCAGAAGTTGTGAACAGTTCCTCTGTGGATCAGTTCAAGAAAAGGTTAGACCAAATCTTGCACACTATTTGAGGGTGTAGAAAATTTTCCCTCGCATCCTGTTGCCATTGGTACCTCCTCGGTATGGGCCGCAAGGCCTTTTGAGGTACTTCTTTTCCTTGTAACTCCTTGTAACTCTCTCTCTCTCTCTCTCTCTCATCACACCGCATGGCAATGTATCCATATAACGTTAATAATAATCGAAACTCGAGAAAATATACTCTCTGCCTTCCGCTCTATCCCAAATCCTTTTCTCTTAGTAACCTCTTAATACAAACTAATCTATCATATTTTGCGACTTTTTAACTCTGGTAGGATTCAATTCCATTCCTATAGTGTAAGATACTTAAATTCATGTGTGTATTATGCCATATGATGTGCGTAATAAATAATCATTTTTAAATAGTTAAAGCGTTCAAGGTCATCTGTAGTAATCTATAGACTACCCCTCAAACCCACTCTCAACACTTAGATTCCCCTAAGACACAGGCGTCTTCAAGTAACATGAATGCGTAGAGATCTAAGGTGTTAGATTCCATATTATATAATTTATGTGCTAGGTTTAAGAACGCTGGCATTGAAGGATGGAAGGAAGGGACAGTAAAAGCGATAATAGGTTTAATGAAGGAAGTGGAATGAGGATGGAAGTAAGCGTTGCTATGTCGAAGGAAACGAGGTTGGGTCGGGAATTACGAAGGGAGGAGGAAAGGGAGCCAGAGATTATTAATCTAATTCTGCCACCACGTTCTCCTGATATGAATCCGATTGAAAACCTCTGAGCAATAATGATTAACGAATTGGAGCAACGCAATGAAAGAACATTTGAAGCACTTTTAGCTCACACGAGGAATAGTTGGGAGAGCTTACGTCGAACACCAAATATTCCCTACAATCTGGCTTCTTCTATGCCGCAACGATTGCAAGAAATTATTGATGCCGGAGGAAGCTATACGAAATACTGATGTTAAAGCCATGACGTAAATGTGTATCGAATATATATTTATGTTAATATAGAATTTTAGGTGCTGGTTAAGTGTGCGGTCTACCTAGCTTCAAGCAGTCTACCACAATTAAGCTGCGACCAACCAACCTACCAAAAAGGCAACCGTGAAGGCTACGATACACTTTAATATATCTTAGTTTATTTGGTGCTGGTTAAATATGCGGTCTACCATCTGAGTTTTGACAGAATATAAACTAACGAAAATATCACGACTTAACCTAACCAATTATCAAGGGCGTACAGTTGATCTATTATTAATTATAACATTGTTTGTTTCTGGAATAATATTTACTATTTACTAATAGATCAACTGTACGCCCTTGATAATTGGTTAGGTTAAGTCGTGATATTTTCGTTAGTTAATAGACGTGATAAAGACACTTTAATACCAATTATTCAAAGAGAATGCAAGGTTGGATCAGTTATCCATTCGGATGAGTGGCCTGCTTATGCTTGCCTGAATACCCTAGGATATATTCATCAGACGGTTAATCACCAGAGACATTATGTGGATCCTGCAACTGGCGCACATACGCAAGCAATGGAACGTTCTTGGCTAGATGCAAAAATAGATATTTTAAAGAAAAGGGGCATTCCTGTGCAAATGCTACCATCTCATTTAAACCATTTTTGTTGGAAAATGCTAAGAAAGGAAGAGGAGGATCTGTTCGTAGCCTTCTTAAATGATATCCGCACTGTATACACACAGTAATGCCTAATATAAGAGTTTGCAAAACATTTTTTTTTTTTAATTTTTTGCAAACTTTTTTTTGTTTCTTTTAATAAATAAAATTTTGTAATTAAATATATTTCTTGAACTAAATTTCTTATATTTTAATTCCTTTCCTTAAATACATTTATAAAAGTGTAATTTAAGATGATGTAGACCGCACACTTAACCAGAACTCAGATGGTAGACCGCACACTTAACCAGAACTCAGATGGTAGACCGCATACTTAACCAGCACCGAATTTTATTATATTTTTATGTTTGACATCTATAAAAGTATATATTGTGACCATGAAAGAACTTTACTTATCCTTAGTTAGAATCTTTTCTTGCAATGTCTACGCTCGTGGAGATGATAATATATGCATTGTTGAAACAAACTATGAGAAGGTAATAGTTTCAGGAAAAAAATAAAAACTGGCAACATCGAGGTCATTACATGTTTATGGGAATTGTCATATGATATGCTACCAATAAATTCTTATATAATAGTATATATAGTACAGTACACTATATTACGTAATAATTACGATGAACAAATCAAATGCAAATCTCTCTGATTCACGGCCCACCAGTCTTGCTTTAGACTAATGACTTTCATAAGATGAAATAGGTTACCACTTAAAACAATGGATAAACTATCTATTAGTGAGACGACCGTGACTTCCTCGAAATGCGAGCGCGTGAGAGGTTCACTGAGGAATTTGATCATTAGATTCTTTACGTAGGATATGTATCACAAACAACAATATTGACAACAATTCCCAACAATTACTTAATATCAATCATTGCATTTGAGCAAATAATTTAGACCTGCGTCAAAATAACTTAGGTATCATGCCATGATTTGGGATATTTTCCGAATTAGTCGTTCTCTATAGTCTACAGTATATATTGAGACGGTATAATGTAATGCCCAGCTAATATTAGAATTGCTCCATAACCATCCCAACATCCCGAAACTTGGTCATTCTGCTTCTTAATCATTTGTATTTTAAACTAAAATGTAGCAGAAGTGACGTAATAATGGACGTCATTGATGAGGTTAGAGCAATTATGTGCACCAATCCGAACATACCTCCGCTGCCATAAGGACCGCCCATTTTATACCTAACAGACTAGCTTGGGACGAGACAGAGGCGCGAGACTTATTGTAAGCACTGTACCTACACCTGCAGGTATTTTATAACGGTCCTCCCCCACCTTCTCAACTATCACGAAGACTCTATTCATCTCCTCAACACATAAATAAATAACATTACGTTTGCTTCCTTGCCTACAAACCGTTTCAAGTACATAGTTAATGGTGCCGGTTTCACGCCTGAACGCGCGCAATGACTTCGTCACGGAGACATCGTACGAGGCGTTGAGAATGCTTCTGAATGGAAGTTCCATCGTGTTCGCACGTCCACTCGGTTCAAGCTCTGAGATGACTATGAGCCACAGGTGGCCGGATCGGCTCGACGGGGCGGGATGAGTCACGCTGATGAAACGTGTATGGGTTTGTTCGAACTCGTATGTTTCGTGAGGTACACGGGTGGGCGGCACGGGAACATCTTCACAAACCGGCGCGCTATTACAGAGAAACATATGTTCATATTTGTCCTTTTTGTTTAACAAGCGATACTCGTCTCTAAAGTCTGTTAAAAACTCACACAGCCCATTAGCCACAACCTCACTACAAACCTTATCATGATATATATTAATATAGTGGTAAAAATACTTAAGATTGTCCATGATGACAAGATTTACATTTTCAACCGTAAGGTACGAGTAGTCGGTATGATGTAACATGATATAATACCGCTTGTTCCACCACTCATCCACAAGACTCACTACCCATAAACGCTGCTTATCTTCTGAACGTGTTGCTTCTACTTCGCGGTATATGTGAGCCTTTATAAAGCTTAGGTCTATAACATACTTCAATACATCGTCTGTACTGCGGAATCCTACAACCCCCTCGCCAGAATATCCGTAGAGTATTTGAACATCTTGGTCCTTCGCACGGCTCAATGTAGCCTTAAAAGAGGCAAAGGAGGGGGAATAGGGAGTTTTTCAGTATCCACCACATCAATGCACTTTGCAGAATACCACTTCATAGATGTTGAACACGCGATATTAAAGGTAGCCATTACTATTTTTCTTCTACACGAGAGAATACACATCTGAGCTCAAGGGTATGCAGAGGTCAAATGAGCAGGCAGGGATAGAGGCATGCTCAGGTAGCGGCATGACTCACGTTGCCGGTTTTACAGTGGGAGGGGCTTAGCTTTTTACTGTACACACACACACACACACGCACGCACGCAAAGGAGAAAGTGAAACGCTAGTTGAAACACGATTTATTTAATAAACGAAATATTCAAGATGTATATATTTACAAATACGTGTAATAAATAAGCTAACAATAGACATATCAAAGATTACGGTATCCAAAGGGCACGGTATCATAGGTACCAGGCACCTGGTCGCGTTTCCTATAGGTGTTACGGCACACCCTTGTACCCCTAAGTAAGTTCACGCCCCCAGCTTCTGTGCCGGAAAATTGTGGGTGCCTACAGTCAGTTGGGGCGGGCGGTCACCCTCATCATCTTCTAAGCACACTAACTCCTTTAACGAATCAAAGTTAACGACCCACCGATTCGCATGGTTAAGTGTGATACCCTTAGCCTTCACGATATACTTCGTATCATCCCCTTTACTCACCCGTACCCCATAGGTTTTTGGCCCTGTTGACACAAACGAGTCTGCTTATGCGATGTCTCCATACTCATCCTTGATCTCGTCAGTTAGCTCTCCGAGGAACTCCCCAATAGCGGGCATGTATTCACCCTTCCTCGCTGTGAATACCACGCTATCTGTATCGGCATACAAAACCTTCCGTCCAAGAGAATGCAATAGGCCCAAAGTTTGACGCGTGCGTAGGCTGTTGTGAAGCTGGCTACAGGAATGTTTGTAACCCGTGAGGTATCTGTGGACAGTTCGGTATTGTTGTACTTATTATGTAAGTATTACCACCTTCACAATCTGCATGACCTCTTTATCGGGTGCGCTGGCATAATCCCAGACTTAACTATAACTTTGTGCCAAACGAACGTTTCCTTTGCCGGTATTCTGTGCAAATTTTCCCCAAAGACTGTTTAGGCACAATTTTGCACTAAAGCGCTTGCCAGGGTTCTTTACAATTTGGGTACGATCAAGATGTATACCTTCACGGTCACGGTAACAATGAATATAAAAGGTTTTTTCATCTTCGGTATCAACCCCTCGCGGATATCCTGACGCCTCAACCTTATCCTTCAAAAAAGTGTTTATATATGGTGTGAAAATGTTGGGTAGCTTCTGAAACCTCAACACCCAATGTATCTTCATTATTCTATACCCATGGCGAACGGCTAGGTCCAGCTCAGGGCTTGTATATACACCTCTGATCTTACGCTGGTGGGGTGTATGGTCACAATCACCATTTTTCTCTTCTGCACACTTCACGCACAGGGGAAACATAAGCTTGTGATCTATAACGACGGGTAAGATCGGCATTCATAAATCGCGAGGGGGGAGCACATCTACAAAAGAGAGTCCAAAGTAGCGCTCATTCAAGTTGGCCGAAAACTCGGGGATGGTTGGTATGGCGGGACCCACCATTTTTTCAGGTGCACCTACGGGGTACGGATTGTTCTTCATCACGTAGAGGTATACAGAACAGAAGTCGTAGTAATGGAGCTTCACACCCTCCGTAAGCGGAAAGTATAGTTTGAAGGGGTTTGTACGCCCGCCGAACAAGCTATCACCGCAATCGAGAGGATCCAGCACCATTGAAAGTTTTATCGTGTTTATTTCATCACGGTACTGTCCATCTGCTATCAACCATGCATCATACTCATGCTCCCACAAGACTTTGTGAGTAAACTGGGAGCCTAAAGTTGATCGCGGGTGCGCGTCCACGCAAGACAGTCGGCAGGAGATCTACCGTCGATATCTCCTAAGATTCCACACTCAGGACGGGGGCACCCGAGCCACCAGCAACCGTTAAAGGAGTACACAGTCTTCTCACCAGTGACGCGGTTTTCACTTAGACCATCAACCCAAAAAACACAACCATTAACCTTAATGGGTACTTCACCCGTGTTGCGACCATGCTTTATATATACACTTGTCTGCTGCTGTAGGTGTATAAGCCAGTAAATAGCCTTGTGCCCATAACTTCGGGGGTTGTTTCTGTGGATAATGGCTAAGGTGTCTTTAGGCATAAAGTTATTCTTGAACACCGTAAAACATAATGAGGCAATGATGGTTGCGACTTGCAACGGATCGTATTTAAAACAGCCTATGTACTTAGGGTGGATCGATTTTACATTGTTTTCGATTTCCATATTCTAATAGAGACAACAACTTGCGCATGCATGAGAAAATAGCCTCTGCAAAATCTTAGCTTAATAGGTAATCATCGTCTGCCCCCGGCAGAGCGATGAAAATCATATTTTAGTAGTCAAAAACGTATTTTTCTTATAATTTTTAAAATATTTCAATATGCATCAAAATTATTCCTAATAACTATAAAGTCGATGAAAAAGACCTCATATGATCGTTTTTCCAAGCGCGTTGTCCTACGTTAATATCTTTTGCCCCCGGCAACAACGTCAAATGTTGAAAAAATAGGTAATTTATATACATATTTTCAGATCGGCTCTTTGTCTTAAATAATGCATTTATATATTTCCCATAGCATTTATATCGTTGCTTAGGCATGAAATAACACACACGCAAAATTTTATGACTCTAGGCTAGGGTAATGAATTATCACTGCGACACCTCATTCAAGACTTGGAGGGCAAAACAACTGGGCCAATGGGATTTACTGGACCAGTTGGAAAACAACTGAACGACTGCGAAAAACTTCCAATTACAGAATTCGATGCCATTCCATCTCCCGACATTGACATAGATGATGCCGAGTTGAGCACTGACCAAAAATATTTGTTAGGCATCTACAGAGCAGTGTCGAGCGGTAGCTGCTCTTCAGCTCTCGCGGCTCGAAATCCAGGTAAGATGGCGCATTCCAGGTGGCTGACAACAGCAAATAGATTTCTGCGCCTCTATGTTTCAACCAGTGAACCCTCCAGCACCTTCAACGAAATTGTGCGATTCATTATGACAGTTTACGCACCAATTTGGTTTAAGATAAAGAAAAACTCAAGTTTCACTGAGGGCGCAAAACATTTTTTCGAAATGATGCGTCTCTCTCAGACCATGCCTCAAAGATCTAAGACAATCGCCAACAAAGTCCTCCGTAGAAATTCTTTCTTTGCTCACCCAGAAAATATTTTGATCTCCATGCTACATGCCGATGAGCAACACATAAGAGAATTGGGATGGAGAAGAATATTAAAAGCACGATCAAAACAATCACCAGCGGTGGAAATTCGAGCCTTCGCCATGCCTGAGCTGCTCTACGATAGTCAAAACTATTACGAAATGATCAACTGGCAAACGGCTGAGGTGACCGAACCCCCCGTTACAAAAACAATACCTGATACCCGAATAAAAGAGTTTGTTGAGACGGGAGACCAGCCTGATGGACTGATCCCACTATTCCCTGTCATACTCAAGCGGTCGAGAGACTCATCAAATTAGTAACCGAAGCCTCTGCCAGTGTAAGTGGAATAGAAGAGAGGGACGAATTCATCCGCTCCCGTCTTCACTCCCGAACAAAAATTCCACGATTTGATTCTAAGAAAGATTACCGTATGTAAATCGACATGCAGCCAAAGGAAGGGTGGTTGGGGCTGGATAGGGTGGAACTCGACGTACAGCCACCTCCTCGTGGTGAGTTCTGGGTTGCTAATTTTATAAAATTAGCAAGCGAGGAGCTGTACTTAGTACTTTTCGTACTTATAACATCGCATTAACGTAATTATAATCCACATTTAGACTTTTCTCGGGGACAGAAGATATTACTCTACAGTCATAAAATTTTGCTTGTGTTATTTCATGCCTAAGCAACGATATAAATGCTATGGGAAATATATAAATGCATTATTTAAGACAAAGAGCCGATCTGAAAATATGTATATAAATTACCTATTTTTTCAACATTTGACGTTTTTGCCGGGGGCAAAAGATATTAACGTAGGACAACGCGCTTGGAAAAACGATCATATGAGGTCTTTTTCATCGACTTTATAGTTATTAGGAATAATTTGATGCATATTGAAATATTTTAAAAATTATAAGAAAAATACGTTTTTGACTACTAAAATATGATTTTCATCGAAAAATCGAAAAAAATGTAAAATCGATGCACCCTACAATGATCCTTCTAAGGGCCTGGAAACATACTCTAAGCACGCGCACATCATTCACGCAATAACGCTCACATTCATCAGCTATATTATAAGGATTATATTCATTAAAACTGTTGTAGTATCGGTCAAAATCTTCATGTTCATCTGTGATCATACATTCATAGTTAAAGTAATGTTTGGGTGGAGGTAGTCCTACGTAATTTAAAGTTTCGCTAGTGAGGAATGTGTAAGGAAAATATTTTGAAACTTCAACGGCTACGTCCATCACCTTGGACAGCTTTGCTAATTTACAAGGTGTGAATAATAAAGTGTCTTTAAATTGTACATTACCCCTTATTTGCATCTGTATTAATTTGTTGCCTCTTTTCAAGGGATCACCTGTAAATATCTCAGATGACTGGTGCTCAAGCAACTCCTTATAAAGGAACTGTGTGTCAAACTTCGCCCCGTTATGGGCAAGAATATACTGTACACAGTCATTTTTTTGAACTTGTCCGCTAACTTGACAATATAGGCCACAAAGAGGTTCACAGGGCTATCGTGGGCATTCGTTTTAAAAACGTTTGTCCGTTTTCCACATTTGTGACACTCATCACACTCGCTCTCCATAAACTCATCAAAGATAGTCTGGCTCACAAGTAAATGTGGAATAACCTCTTTGGTTTCAGCGCTCGTGTATGATTCTATATCGTAGTACACAGTTATACAAGGGTTGTTTTTAGGCTTGGCGTCTTTCATATAACATACATGCTTTACTCCAACCGCCTTATATTTCTCATGGCATGTAGAACAGTGAATTTCATCACGCGTGAATTTTCCCCAATTTTCCATCATGTGAAACTTACCACATTCACAGATTCTCATTTTCCTGCACGTGCCAATTGTTTTATGCGGCACAAAACAGTTATTATTGAAAGATGTGCGTCTACACACATTATAATCCCTCTTCTCAGCTTCAACTACACGGCTTCACATTTGGAGCTTTTACACTGCTCACATTCCATGTGACATTATTTACAATGTTTCACTGTATCATCCGCAAACTCGATACACCCCTTACGCAAATCATGATATCGTCCATATTTTCGACTTTTATCATAACTCGGGTAAAGGTCCCTTATATTACGGATGGGGAGATACGTTGTCCCTGACAATCCTAAAATAAGTAGGGGCCTTGTACGGTCTCTCACACAGCTTTTAAAAACATACACAATTCTATGACGATCATCCAGTCCAAATACAGCTATACGAACATCATTTCCTGTTCTACCCTTCTCAGTTCTTGAGGACCCATGGCACAGTCAAACTCAAGTTTACAGTCTACAGCTAGTTTACGGGCACGCGCCACTACCGTAGGCAACCAAATTTTTTGGGTCCCTGTATTTAGTACAGTAAACATACGTGCTAAGACCACTGCTATAAAGCCGCAACCACGATCGACGTTTATATGCCCTCTAAAAATAGCCTGAGAATTGAAGTTAAGAGTAAAAGGTGTGGCACTATGACCCGCAACAACTCGGCATACACGGTCAATATTTACCGTGAAGTTGTCCATATTGAAGGCTATACTACTTTGAGAAGCTGGCATTATACGGCCTAATATATACTCTATATCTCAGCCGCCAAACGTCTGAACGGTATTACTACCAAAAAATCATCTACATCTCCGTCATCTGACCCGAACCCAAAGGACAGCTTCGTCCTGACTTCATGTTCGTCGCGGTTCTGAAGGGCAAACTCTGCAATACGTTCAACTGGCGCATGCTACAGGTGTCGTTGTTGAGAGCTCGTCAGCGGGGATTGACTCTGTAGCTGGACGGTCAACGGGGTCATCTGTCATATCGATGATAGGGTGCTGTACATCGTCGTTGTCATTCACGGTTCTGTGGAAGAAGAAAACAAAATATAAGGAGCAGCAGTCAATATTTGTAATATTTTGTAAATGGTCTACTTAGGAGTGTGACGTGTTAGAAATGGATTCTATAGAAAAATTCAGGTTCACGAGCCCATCCACATGTATTATATCTGGACCTAAAGAAAAGGGGGAGATGTTCTCAAAATTTGTGCATAAAGTTATGTGGTGCTATTCGACGTATCAATCAGTGTTCAACAAGTACCAAGAGGATATTTTGTTCCACAAGGGGGTCTATGACGTTAATTCGTTAAAGGGAAGTGAACATACAGTCATTGTAATTGACGCTCTCATGTTGGAGATGGATAAAACGTTTGCCGAGACATTTACAGTATTCTCCCACCACCTTAACATAAGCGTGTTCTTCATCAATCAGAATCTATTTTTCAAAAATAGATACATGCGCGATGTGTCGCTAAATACACAATATCTAGTCTTATTTGCGCAACGTAGAGATGTATCACAAATTGAGGTATTAGCCAGTCAAATGTTCCCGAATCAGCGTAAGGAGTTTTTGGAGGTTTATAAAGAGGCCACAAACCAGCGTTATGGATATTTGCTTTGTGACCTTCACCCGCGAAACACATTCAGGGTGCTTCTAAAAACGAATATATTCCCAAGCGCACCTGCGACGGTGTATATTCCAGAATGACAAATAGGTTAATGAAATACCGTGAATTAATAAAAATGTATCAACGATTGCCTCGGGCACTGCAGCAGATGTTTGTTAAAAATATTGACTCTGACTTTTTAAAATGCATCTGTGAAATCTGTCTTAATGTTATAAAATGTAATATACCAATGAAACCCTCTCAGAAGACTCGCTTACGTCGTTACAAGAACATAATACGAGCGCTCGCTCATAAAAGTCAAACTGTGGGTAAGAAAAAGCGTATTATTGTACAAAGAGGAGGATCATTCCTGCCTATCTTATTTTCTGTTTTGGGTCCTTTACTGACGAGATTAATATAATGAAGAAGGTGGTTGTGATTCTGCACGAGGTGTATGCTTTATTGAAAAGTTCAAAGAATCCAGACACGGTTCTAGAACCCCGTAAAAGTAGGCTTAAAAGAATGGAAAGCGACTTGCTAGCCCTATTAACCAGTGAAAAGTTACCTGATGAGAAAAGGATCTTGTACCAAGAGGCTTTGCAGAAATTTCTTCATGAGTACGAAGATTATAAACATCCTACAGAGCTCCCCGTGGTTATTAAGAACAGCTCGAGTAGTGCTGAGCATAGTGACACAGGACCTGACGATGGCCAGCCAAAGAACAACGGTACAAAACACTTCGAACATGTGCTAAAAAACAGCCTCCCACATACATTGAGGAATAAAGGGTTAAGTCTTTATAATCAATTGAGTGAGGACCCCATTATACAGTGGACCGATACAGGCGAGGTCATTATTGAGAAAGGGGAACAGACCCTCACCAACAGGATGGAAGCATATTAAAGCAAGACTACAACAAATAAATGTCCCCAAAACATTGATACATAATCTTAATAGGCTAAAAGACTTGGACCAAGTCTCGCATGTGTCACAACTGAGTACGCCATCGCCCCCAGCAGTAGCAGCGTCTCTGAAGAGGAGAAAGAAGAGAACAAACGGCCAGCCTTATCCACGTGCCTCTAAAATACGCAAATGGCTAACATATTAAGTAAACGCTATTATGACACTTCTAACCCCGCCTCCTATGGTGGCGTTAATAGACTGTACAGAGGTGTTTACGGTGTAAGGAAAAAAGATGTTGAGAGATTATTGCCGGAACAGGATGCTTATACACTTCATAAACCGGTGAGAAAAAGGTTTAAAATGGCCAAGACAACAGTTGCCTCGATTGACTCTCTTTGGCAGGCGGATTTAACAGATATGCAAAGATATTCACTGTATAACGATGGTTACCGTTATATCCTATTCATAATAGACGTATTCTCTAGATACCTGTGGTTAATTCCCCTGAAAAATAAATCGCCTGAAACAGTTGCTAAAGCGACCAAAACGTTGATGTTGAAAGAAAACAGGATTCCTGGCTATTTTTGTACGGATATAGGGAAAGAATTTATAGGACGCGCTTTTCAGAACATGCTGTCAGTGTTTAATATCAGTTACTACACTACCAATTCTATACATAAGGCTTCTTTAGCTGAAAGAGTTCAACGTACCATAAAGGAACGCATGCACCGATATTTTACACAAAAACACAGATATATAAACATTCTCGGTTCACTGGCTTCATCCTACTACCCCTCACTTCACCGTACGATTGGCACAACGCCTAACGAAGTTTTAGGAAGAAGTACGCGCCCACAGGTGAGAAGAGATGGAGCACCACCACACTCTGCGCGTTTCAAAATCAATGATTATGTAATGCTGTCGCGTTCGGGGAATAAATTCGCGAAGGGATTTGAGCAAGGATGGACACGTGAGATTTTTAAAGTTTGTGCTATGAGACCTAAAGGTGAGATAATGATGTATTACTTTGAATGTGAAGAAATTTCAGGAGGCTTTTACCGCGAGGAGTTGCAGAAAGTGGCATTTAATTTAGGAAAAAATGTGTTTAAAATTGAGAAAAGTATAGGAAGCAAAGGTTCAGGAAAGAGAAAAATGTACCTGGTGAAATGGATGGGTTACCCAGAAAGCTTCAACATCTATATAAAAGCTGATGCAATAATGAAGCTTAAATAGTATGTAACAACGCACCTGACCATTTCTACGTCACACTCCCGTCCTCCTCGTCCCTGTCTGTACACCCTAACAACACCCTCGCCAACTTTGTGACAGAACTCCACGGGCCCATTGAATTGGAGCGTGATTCGTATAAGGTGGGGTTATGTGAACTCCAATTAGCCACCAAATTTTTAACTCTTGAAAATTAACAAATCATATTTCTGATCCTCAGAAGAACCGATGAATGCGAAAACTTAGGCATAACCTTAGACAATACTACGCGTTCAGTCCTGTGCAGTGAGGAAGGGTACTATAGCATAAATGTATCGCTAGGGATCGGGCATTATGATACAGCCATGGACATTGTGAGGGGTTTAAACAAGAGTCTTGAAAGTCGTACTTGACAAACGATTTACTTTTCGAAGTCGTAAACATAGACACGTCTGCATGCACATTGAAGTTAAAGTCAACGCTTAGTAGAAATATTAAAGATAAAACGCTGTTCACAATTGTGGCTGAGGACCGATATAGCTCAGCTTTCCAAAGAGATACCTTTCACGAGGCACAGCATGACTTGTCCAGCTTAATGTATCAATTGAAGATGGAGAAATTGGGTGAAAGCTCTCCGCCCCCAGATATGTGCTATATTTACAGCAATATTGTAGAGCACCAATTTGTTGGGGACACCCAGGCGCGCCTGCTGCGCATTGCGCACATCCCCAACCATAGAGGGAAAAGTTTGAGTATTACATATGACAAGCCCCATTATGTAAATGTTGCGACTAATCTATTAACCAACATCTCGATATATATAAGGACAATTGAGGGAAAAAATTTCCCATTCGGTGATGGGAGATTAACAGTGAAACTACACTTTCGTCGTTTATAATGACTCGAAGACCGTTCACAGTCTACCGAGGAGTGAGGTACCAGCGTGGGAGTGGTCTTGGCTCCATTTTTTCATCCACACTACGCACTGCTGTCCCACTGTTGAAGAGGGGGGCCAGGTACCTAGGGAGGAAGGCGTTACAAACAGGTTTTAATGCGGCAGAAGACATAATGGGTGGAACTAAGCCTAAAGAAGCTCTAAAAAAAACAATTAAAACATACACGGGATGAAATCATCAAAGATGCAAAGAGAAAAATGCGTGGCGGCGGAAAGAAAAGATCTGCCATGAATAAGGGGTTACCAGCGCGTGGCGGAAAGAAAATATCTGTCAGGAAGAAGGGGTTACCATCACGTGGCGTTAAACGTAAAAGGAAATCAAAAAAGAAGTGCTCTAAGCGTATGAAACCTATGGCTGATCAATTTTTTAACTGATGTAAGCTGAGGACACTACTCTCACGAATTATAGGCTGACTAATACTCGTCGAGGTAGGTGGCACTATTTCTGACTCGTCATGGCACGTTTCATCCATCCGTGTAGTTCACAATGCTGTGAATTGGAACTGTCCCTCTTTGATATGCCCCCCACCCAGGTCTCTATTGAGCATATTGACTTTATTACAATTAACACATTAAACACAATTAGTTCGCCCAGTGCCCATATAGAATTCGTGATACCCAGCTCAGGCCCTTACTTTTTTGACCCGAGCTGCATTCACATTAGGGTGGCCCACTTTTCAATTATTTTTTTAAAGTATAGGTTATCGTAGTTTTTCCCATTATTTGGCACTATACTAGCACATTGGTACCATTTTTACAAAAATTGATCAATATTTACGGGTCTCGCATCGACCTTGAAATTACGAGTTTTTTTAAAAATGCGTACTTTTTAACTTTTTACTGAATCAAGATAAATCACTAAGTAGAGATGTTTTCTGAATCCACTTGATGAGAGAAGTCGTTTGGTATGCCTTCCAATGTCATACGACTAACGGTTTAAAAGTTGTGCCTGTGTACAGGTAATACCAATGTGCTAGTATAGTGTCAAATAATGGGAAAAACCACGATCACCTATACTTTTCAAAAAAATCAGCAAATAGCAGACAAATAAGGAAGAAAGAAACAATAACTTAAACAATCACTTTTGCATTGTATTGACCACTATCACACGTCACTGGCTACAACGTTGTCCCTCTGTGCTATGTCATCGTGGCGAGTGATGACTTCTTGAAGTCGCCGAGCTCTTTCCGGTTCTTTTCCACCACTTGCAGAAGATCCTGCAGCTGTGCCTCGTCCTTTGTGACCGTGTTCGCATAGTCTTGTATCAGTTGGACTCCTCTTTCAGCGACGTCATTGGTGACCTGGAGATTAGAGATCACATCCTTCAGACGACAAAAGTCCTCGTTCTCGTCCCACTTATCAGTTGGCAGGGTGAGCCACGAAGACCCATACATCTTCAGACCTGCAAATAAGAACCAGGAGGACTCGTCGATCAGGTCGGGGAGTAGCGTCATCTCGTCGACTGAGACGTTCTCGTATGTGAAGTCTTTGGGTACAGGGAGGTGGGACAGCTTCTCTGCCATCTGTTGCTTCACAGTGCCATCCACCTTGTTGCTGCATAGAGCGAAGATGACGGTCTGAGGACTCAGATACCAGAAGTGCCGCCTCATCACTGCCAGTGACGCTTCTGCCACCTCGCGGTCCACTGCTCTATACCTCAGAAAACGCTGGTATAGTACCAGGTCATTCAACGGCGCATCAGCTGCTACAGGGGCCGCCAACCAAGCTGGTACGTACAGAAGAGCGATGAACACCATGATCCTGTGCAGTTTGTCGACCAGCTCGGCGTCGAGCTCCAGCTGCCTACTGAACATCAGCAGTTTTGTGTAGTAGATGACCTGAAACAGAATAGGCACCATTGTAAGTAAGACAGGTTTATTGTTACCAATTACTTTGTTTGCGTTATAATGAAATGTTTATCTTTGAATAACATTTAAACTTATCTCTAAATTATTTTTGTTTGAAAATACTAACTTTAGCCATCCATCTTGCGTGGTGGTAGGCTCCTGGGCGCATGAGTTGAATGCCACGGCGTGGTTGTGTCCCGAGTACCAGGAGCGTGATCTCTGCCACTTCCCGGTAATCGTCTCTGACGAACCAGAAGCTGTGCTCAGGAGCTGACCGCCGCGTCCCGGAGTTCTATTAGCCACGTACTCTCCGCCAGATTCTCGACCTGCAGCTTGCAGTAGGTCGAGAGATCGAGCTCGTCCCATCTTCAAAAATAATAAACAAGAAAATTGTGTGAGAAAACTCTGAGTTCCGGTTTGGCTTGCTGTTTTATAAACTAGTGGAATATCATGTGTGTCCTAACTTTACCTTGCACAAAAATGAACTAACCTTCTCTTCAACTGCTGAAAAAAGGATCAGTTCGTGCCGTAGTCCTTCGAGCAGGGTGATGGCTACTGCCCCACGATAAGCTCTAGGACGTGATGACGGCATCCCAGCTGGAGTAGCGGTCGCCCGAGCATGTTTTCCAGCCGGACAACTGCACCCTGCACCCTCCCCGTGTTGGTGGAAGTGGTGTCGAAGCAGAGTCCGATGACGCTCTCCTCACATCCCCAATCTTCGAGAGCATGTATGGTTGCCCGCGCCTGCGACAGTCCGGTGCCGTTAGCAACAGCTGGGACTGACAGCAACTTTCCTTCTGTGCAATGAGGAGCCCCAGAGATGAGAATTGCTTGGCGGTGCTCCGCCGTTCCAAGGAAGTTCTGAAACACATGCCATATATTTCAATTTCATGGTTGTAAAGTAACCTATTTTTGTTCACATTCAGTTCTCTTTTTAATTGACATCTTAATGAATCTCATTACTAAATTGATAGCTATGAAAACTTAATCAACTGACCTTGACCATTTTGCCATCCCAGTGGACAACAGTGTGCCTCGGTGGCGTGAAGGAGTCCTTCACAGCCGTCGCCACTTCACGGCGATGTGACACTCTTCCCCGGCGAGCCGTTTCTTTCGAGATGCTGAACTGATTGAGGTCTGCTGGTGGATCCGCCGAACGTGTGATAGCAGCCACAATGCTTACTACCTATGTAGAGAATGGAAAGTGGAAAGGAAACTGTCAAGAATACATGTGGGTTACGGTACACTTTAAAACTGACGCTATCGATGAATACTATACACAATACGCACCTGATTATTGGACATGCGGAAACGATCAGCCACTTCCATGACAGCAGGTGCATTAAGGATGCGGCGAGGAAGATTGACAGACACACTTGGCTCTTTCGGCAGGGGGAACGCTAGTTCTGCTCCGACTCTCCTGACATGCAAGTATCATCATTCTCCATGGCCTCATCTCGGTTTCGTATGCACACTTTGAGGTTTGCGGCTCCTGGCGAGGACGTTTTCTTCCTTCCTGTAGCTTTCTTTTTACAGCGAAAACTTTATTGTTCCCGCTCATCGTTGCCACCCGAGGACCACGTTGATCGAGGTAGAAGTCAATGTCTTCTTCTTGTCCTTGTCGGACAGCAGTCGATTCTTCTTTATATCTTCGACAGCGTCAGATGCTCCGATATCCCACAGCTTGTCCACACTGTCCGAAAACTTCTGCGTTTTCCTCCGGCGTCAGTTTCTCGTTTTCTGCTCTTTCGGAGTAAGTGCCACTCTTTCCACAATGCCTCTAGCTTCCGTTCGCAGTTGAGCTTTGTGATTGTTTTAATGCGGGCCATGTTCCAAAACTTTAAGACGTTGTTTACGGTTTCTTTGAATGCGTCTTTCCTGTTAGCAGTGTACTGGATAACACTGAAGAAGTATTGCAAAACCTGCCGTGTTGTTGGCAATTTGCTACCACTGATGGAGGACGACGGTTGGCCAACTATAAAATTTCCGAGGCCGATCTTAGAGAAGGTAGCGATGTTATTTTCGCCTTTCCTTTTGATGACTCTCTATTTGTAGCTTCAAGAGTTCTTCCAGTTATGGTTGCCATCGATTTGTCCATGACAAATGATGAGGAACTCAGACAGAATTTCAAAATGTTATGATCTGCAAAAAAAGAAATAGGTTAGGTACCTGGCACAGGCATAGTGCATTTTCTAATTACCTATATACATTATACATTCCGCCTGGGTATGGTGACTCATTTTTTTGAAAAGTATAGGTGATCGTGGTTTTTCCCATTATTTGGCAGTATACTAGCACATTGGTATTACCTGTATACAGGCACAACCTTTAAACCGTTAGTCGTATGACATTGGCAGGCACACCAAACGACGATCACCTATACTTTTCAAAAAAAATTGAAAAATGGGCCACCCTAATGCACATGTATGCTAAACTACGTATAGCCCATTCTGATGGGACGGACTGCAATGATAGTTACTCTGCCTACCCTGAAACCAACTTTTTACACTCCATATTCATCCAGTGTGAAGTGTATTTAAACCAGGTTAACATCTCGGCAGGTACGGGGTACTACCACCTTCGAGCCTATCTGAAAATTTCCTCAACTTTTCAAAAGAAGCGAAGGACATCTTTTTAACCGCTGAGGGGTATTACCACACTAAAGATGAAAATGGAATAAAGGATAAATTTAAAAATTCTAAAAAAAAACATATATGAATGTTTTGGGCGCCTGCATACAGACTTCACATTCCAGAAGTGGCTTATGAACTGGGTGGATATGAAGTTGAAGCTTACCCGCACGATTCCTGAGATCTGCATAATCTGGGGTCTGATCAAGAAGAAGGCGCGAAACCCGTTGTGATACACATCATGGAAACGTATTTGCGTATACGCCGAGTGAAATTATGTTCCTCGAAACAAATAGAAATTGAGAAAGACTTACTACACGCCACAGTAAAATATCCAATTAACAGGGTACAGATCAAACTGTACACGGTCCCCACAGGGCTGTCCTCGAAGCAACTAGAAAACGTTGCCCTTGGGGTCCTACCTAAAAGGATATTAATTGGAATGCAGAACCACGCATGGACGAATGGAAAATATAAAAAGAGTGCCTTTATATTCGAGAATTTCGGCCTTAAAAATATTACTCTATACGTAAATGGAATCGCTCTGGGAGGGTCCACGAATACGGACTACTCATCAGACGCTGTGTTCCAGCTCTGCGCGAGAGCGTATAATAGTCTGGCACATAATACAGGCGCCTGTGACGAACTTGGTTTTGGTGTAACGCAGAAAGAATTTGTCGAAGAATTTAACATTTATTCATTTGATATTACGCCTGACTTGTCTGTTGGCACAGATACGCACTTAAGTCCACAACAGAGTGGGAACATCTCAGTTTGGTAGCGCTAAAAGACACTGACTGAGGCGCATTGTGGTGGGATGGCGGGAGGCGAACCGCGAATGTAAACACCACCAAATCACGATTAACTCCATGTCACGATCACGGATAAGTGCACAATGGTAACAATTAGTAAGTCATGGTTAATTCAATTGACGACAGTGAATCACGGATAACTGCGTGAATAAAATGTGTGTGTGTGTGCCTCGTTGCGTTTCCGTGCGTCGTTCTCTCTTCACACGAAGGTGAAGCTGGTGGCCCCGCCTATAGGCCTGGCTTGGTGGAGGAGCGAGTTGCTCTCTTGCGCTTTCCGCCACACATAGCCGCTTGGTGGAGGAGCGAGTTGCTCTCTCGCGCTCTCCACCGCACATAGCAAGGTACACCCGGCTCATCTAGCATAATATGCAGTCTGTTTAATTTCTTCATTCCTACCATATCTCAAGAGTTGACATTTCTGGGTGTTAAATGTCATATGGTTGTCTTCTGACCATTTGTATATTTTGTTAGTGTCCCTCTTCACACGAAGGTCTCTCTTCACACGAAGGTCAAGCTGGTAGCCCCTGCCTCTAGGCCTAACTTGTTGGAGGAGCGAGTTGCTCTCTTGCGTTCTCCACCGCACATAGTCAGCTGCACCCCGGCTCATCTGGCATAATATGCAATCTGTTTAATTTCCTTATTTCTACTATATCTCAAGTGCTGAAATTTCTCGGTGTTAAATGTCATATTGTTGTCTTCTGACCATTTCTATATTTTGTTAGTGTCCCTCTGCATCCATCGGTCTCTCTTCACAAGAAGGTCAAGCTGGTGGTTCCGCCTCTAGGCCTGGCTTGGTGGAGGAGCGAGTTGCTCTCTTGCGCTCTCCACCGCACATAGCCAGATACACCCGGCTCATCTGGTACCGTCCTGAGCCAGGCATCTAGTCTTCTCTTGAAGACTTCAACTTTGACCCCTATAAAGTTTCTGAGGTCCTTTGGAAGCTGGTTAAAAAGTCTTGGCCCCCTGACAACCAAGCTATTTTCCTTCAGTGTTGAGGAGGTCCCTTGTCAGGCCTTTAGTTTAGGAACACTACATGTTCTGCCTTTCCTATTGTCCAGCGTTGTTTGGATGGTAATTGGGTTTAGTTTGAGGTTGGGTACCACTCGCAGATTTTTCTGCTGATCTTTGTATCGTCCGCGAAGGATGTTACTATACTGTTGCTGATAACTCCATTGTCTATGTCTGTTAGCATGATAATGAATAGGAGTGGGGCCAGCACTGTACTTTGTGGCACTGAGCTGCGTACTTCTGATTCTGATGATAATACAGCTTGAATTTTGGCGACCTGTAGTCGTTCTCTGAGGAAGTTATAGATCCATTTTCCCACTTGCTTGTTATTCCCATATGTTTCATTTTATGTGCTATTATACGATGATTACACTTGTCGAAAGCTTTAGCAAAATCCCTGTATATGACATCATAGTTTTCATTGCCTTCAAGTGCTTCTAGGATATTGTTATAATGCTCTATAAGTTGTGATAAGCATGATCTTCCCGATCGGGATCCGTGTTCATTTTCGTTGAATCTTTCCATTTTATTTATTAAATTGTAGAAGGCGCAATTAAATGAGTTATACCATAAATTACGATTTTATAAATATGGTGGAGGAGCGAGTTGCTCTCTTGCACTCTCCACTTGGGTTCGAGACCCGGTGATGGTAGTTGATGCGTGGTATGTCTCGCTAGGATAAAAGTATTTCCGGCGCAGCTGTAAATTAGTGTATTGCAACTCCTTGTAACTCTCTCTATCTTGCTATATATAACGAGCGAAGATTAACTCGGAGGCGATGTATAAGGAAAAGCTACCAGAATTTTAGCACTTTATCCTTCTTGTCTAAATCCGTTCTGAACGAATTCAAAACCACAGGATCACGCGAAAAAAGGCCCTGGCTAATGTTAAAATGTGTGTGTGTGTGTATATAATAATAGAGAATCTATGAACGTTTATATATAGTCGGGGTTGTATGTGTGTGTGTGTGTGGCGCGATTTTAGTACGTGCATAAACGGTTGGTACAGATGACGGAGGGAGTTCATTCCGACTTTGAAGATTATTGAACGTATATATAGTTGTATAAACGGTTGCTGACGGACGGAATTGTTTCCAAGTTTGAAGATCTATGAACGTATATATATATATATACACCCATCTAAAGAAACTTTACATGCATCTGTTTATATACGAAATGCGCCTCGGTGGTGTAGTGGTTAGCGTCGCTGACTATGAATCCATTAGCCCCGGGTTCGAAACCCGACGGCAGCAGGGCGCGCAGCAAATCCCAACTGTTGATCCTTCCACACAATAAAGAAAGTGGTTGGTAGATAAATGGGTACCCTTGGTGGCCTAGTGGTTAAGACGCTGGGCTCCTGATGGGGCGTGGTTCGGATTCCACGTTAAAGTGTAGGTCTAAGGTGGAGTGAAAAGCTTGACCTTCGTCAGAATGAACAATTCGGGGGGAAGCTAACAAAAGGTTATATATATATGTGTGTGTGTGTGGTAAGAAGCATAAAGTAACGGGTGTGTTGACCATTTTATTTTATTTTAAATATAATAATAATTCTTAATAATGTATATACAGAAGATAGAGTCCTACCTGATCGGAATCCATGCTACTTTTCGTTGAATCTTTCCAGTGTCTCCAAGAAATCATAAATTTTCTCTCTAAATATTCTTTCAAATACTTTGGTGAGGTGGGACGTCAATGACACTGGTCTATAGTTCTTTGCTTGAGATCTGTCCCCTCCTTTATATATAGGGACAATGTTTGCTCTTTTCAAGATGCTCGGTATTTCCAAGTGTCTAGGGATCTTCTCCATATCCAGTATAAAGGTGTAGCTATTTCATTTTTACAGTTTTAAATCAATAATGCGTTCCAATTGTCCGGACCTGCAGCTGAATGTGGTTTCATTAGTCCTCCATCTTCTGGGGTAAAATCAAAGTCTGTTATACACTCTCCTTACCCGAATCACTGCTAGAATAAGTAAAATTAACACGATACATCTCGTCGACAATTCATTCTGGAGTTCTGAATCTTCCTCGGTCCATCTTTACCCCTGTTTATGACCCTATATGTTTTTAGAAATGTTGAAAACCAGTAACGTAAAAATGTGTTGTATACCGTAATTCGATGAACAATTAAGAACCCCCTTCAACAAAATTCCGTTTTCTTTATAAATATGCATAGAAAACTGCATTACTTGGATAGACCCTACTAAATGTATCTATAAATACTATTTCATAACATTACTGTGGAAACAATTTTAACTGTAAGCGTTAGCTAATTACTGTTTTTAGATAAATTTGTGTATTAAGACGGAAGCTGAATAAATTCGTCTGACATGAACGAGGAAAATGTGTACAAACTATATTTTTCCCTTAATAATACGTACATAATAAAGAACTTAATTATGCGGAGAGCACCGCTTCTCCATTAAATATATAAAAAATAAATAAATAGCGCAGTCTGGCATCTAATCTTGTAGTTCGATATATATATATATATATACATATATATATATATACAGCCTTCTAAACATTATTCTGGCAAATATTTTAACAGTATGCGTTTTTATCATAATTTATTGTTTTTTATTATAAATAAAATTGCATATATTAAGCTGCGCAAACTGGCAACTAGTTTTGTGGAATGTCTCGATATATATATATATATATATATATATATATATATATATATATATTTCTATCTAAAGACACTTTACATGCATCTGTTTATATATGAAATGTGCGTTTATATATATATGGGCATGCCTCAGATAATTCTTCTTTAAAGTTGAGAGGAAATACGCATAGAGAAATAATACTGGTAAAATGACTTCACTGACAACTCTAAGTATTATAATTGTTTTAGTTTAAAAATACTGAATTTTAGAATTTGGGGAGAATTTAATGAAATATGCCTGGTACAGCAATAATTCGAATTAATCTTCTCAAAAATTTTCAAATAACAGAACTAAATCAATGCATAGCGCATTCTGGCAAATAATCTTGTAGCCGATATATATATATATATACACACACAGAGTATATACATACACATACAGTGTATATATATATATATATACACACAGTGTATACATACATATATATACATACACACACAGTGTATACATATATATAGTATATATATATATATATATATATATATATATACACACAGTGAGTGTATACATATATATATATATACACACACACACACTGCCTTCTAAACAATATATCGCAAAATCATGGTGAAAAATATTTGAATGGCATGCTTCAACAAATTACTGTTTTGGAACATCTCTCCAATAAATATATACAAATTAATTAAATAGCGCGATCTAATCTTTAAACATGATGGAGATAAATGCGAGAAATGAAATAGTTAGTACTATTTTAATTTCGATTTTGTTTTAAAAATCATATTAATGCTTTTTATGTTATAGTTTAAGGATAAAGTGGTATATTAAGGTGAAATTTTGTTTTTGTATTAAACTTAGTTTATCATAGGCATCGACCGGTGGTTGTATCGGTATCGGGCCGATATATCTGTATCGGTACCGATACCGATGGTTAGTAGCTACCGATACCGATAGTTTTTGTTTCTAATAATAAAAAAAAGGTCGTTTTCCAAATAGAAACTTCCCGGCTGCTCGAGAAGTTACGTGTGTGTTCGCGATTTATCCTGACGTTTCTAGAAATTTCCATGACTCATTACCGCCCTATATAAAGCGAGCCTGTAACCATCGCGGCGTCATTTCCTCAGTTCGCAAGTTGTGAATCAGTTCAACAGTGTTTAATAAATTTTGTAAATTTATTAACTACTGGTATAAATTTATTCGCTTTTGCTTTAGTGAGAGTGACAATGCCAAGCATTGTGTGGAAGTTCTTCACTGCTTCAAGCACTAATGTAAAACAGGCGATCTGCAATTTGTGCGGTGTGTCTGTCTCTCGTGGAGGAACAAGCGCAAGTACCTTCTCTACATCGAACCTGAGGAGTCACCTTATCAACAAGCAAAAGACTGAGTTTGATGAAGCTAATAAGAGTCAATGTACAACTTCTGCTACTAATTCTGGTGAGTAGATTCATGAAAATCTGTAAAGTGATTCTTCAAACATTCTCAGAGAGAATTCGCAGTTGCTCAAAGCCCCAACATCCTAGTGGCTCCAACAATGATGAATTCAATAAAAATTTAGGAAGTCTAAATATTTGTTGTTTTTAATGTATGTTTCGTGTCCCTAAATTTTAGCCTGCCCAGGGCCCCCAAAAGTTGCTAAGATGTTGCTATATATAAAAAGTTGCTATATATAAAGTTTGATTTCAAGTTTCAACATGATTTACGAATTTATTGTAATATCAAAGTCTCCCTGAAATTGCCACAGCAGTTGATCCCCGATTCAAAGGAGCTTGGCTGATAGAAGACGACAGGCGAGAAAAGACCAAGGAATTGTTGAGACAAGAGATACGCAGTCACATGGAGGGGGCCCAACGAAAGTGTAGTGGAGGTGCAATTGCTGTGAAACGCTGCTGAAGTGGTCCGGTTTCTCCTTCCAAGAAAATCGTTCTTTGGGAAAACCTTTCTGATTCAGAAGGTAGCGATCTCGACGATCACATTCGTCCTATTCTAGTTGAAGAGCCCCAAACGAGGGATACGGACACGAGGTTCACTGTCCAAGACGCACGAGTGGAAGCAGCTATGGATGTCTATTGGTCGCAACCTCGGATCGCTGGGGATAGGGATCCATTCATTTTCTGGCGAGAACATTCTGCTGATTTCCCGGAGATTGTCAAAGTTGCTGAGAAGTGCATGAGCTGCCCCTCTGGATCAGTTGACTCTGAACGGCTTTTCTCAAAGGCTGGAGATGTTATCAATGCGAAACGAGCCAACATCACCCCAATCAACGCTGAGGAACAAATCATCCTCTCCAAAAATCTGAAGTTCCTCAATTTTGATTATTGAGTGAACTGTTATATTGAGTTACACTTTTTGAATTACAATTTTTGAATTACATATTGTTTCCATTACATGACTTTTATTTTGTGAATTCCATTTCTTCAAATATGTTTTGAATTACAGTACATGTGTCGAATTACATTCTTTGAATCCTATTTTAATATTTTGGAAAGATATCGGTATCGGTATCGGCCGATACTTTGCTATAACTATCGGTATCGGTACCGGCACCTTCAGAATACTATAGGTCAGCCTCTAGTTTATCATATTCGATTTTTTGTTTAAAAGGTCGCTCACCCAACGTCAAATTGGCCTAGTGGTGTTCCACCATGAGAAGCTTAATAGAAAAACTATTAGCGTTGCCCTTTCTTTGAGACGTTGTCGGTCTACCCCCTGGCCTCATAAACGTATTTGTTTATGCTTAATAGTTCTGTCTATTAATTGGGTCGTATTTAGAGACCTTGTCGGTCTATCAGGAGCTGGTAAGTAAAAGCCATGAGTAAGGTGGGTTTGGTTAGGTGATGGTAAGCTATACTTAGACGATTGGTGGTTGTGGTGCAGGTTGTGGTGTTGTGGTGGTTTTTTTTTGTGTGGTGGTTATGCTCGCATATATTTTGCTATTGGGGCTTTATATGCATCTCTTTATATACGTTGTGTGTGTGTGTGTGTGTGTAATAATAGGGGATCTATAGGCGTATATATAGTCGGGAAGTGTATTTGCGTTTGTTTGCGCTTTTAATTCGTTCGAAGGTTATTAATATATACAAGCCATTTATGCCTTCTAAGTCTTCTAAGCCAACTGGCGGATTTCGAGTTCCAAGCCAAGTGATGCTACCTTGTGCTCCCATTATGCACCTGGATCTTCCAAGTGTAGGATGCTCTGTTTTCCGCTCTCTCTCTCTCTCTCTCTCTCTCTTAAGTTAGGTATACCCCTTTGGGGGGTGAGGCCGTCCCAATTTCTCCCCAAAGAGCTTAGGTGAACTCCCCCCTGCTTGCTGGGGGATTTCCCCTTTTTCTTGGCACCCTGGGGGTTGGTACCTTGCAACAAGGGGGGTGGGGTCGGTGGCACTGGCACTCATTTGATCAACATTGCAATTGCATATGCACTATACCATTTTGCGGCCATACTACTCGTAGTAATCGAGAAAAACGACCAGCATTGCCCTCACATTCGATCGGACTTACCGTGCTTTTTTCGGTCTCGGGGACGTCGCGCACTTCCACTGCGATGACTGCTGCTTTGTTTCAACGTCATACCCGTACACTAGGGTGGATCACTTTTCACTTTTTAAAAAAAATTATAGCTGGTCAAAGTTTTTCCCATGATTTGGTTCAGTGGAAGTACACTGACACCATTTTTACCAAAATCGATCAATATTTAGGGGTCGCGCATCGACCTTGAAAATTTCAATTTTGGAAATTTGGCCAAATTGACAATTTTTTACTGAATAAAGATAAATCATCAAATGACCATATTTCCTGAATCCTCTCAGTGAAAGAAATCCTCTCAGATACTTACCAAGTTGATCGGACAAGTGGTTTAGAAGTTACACTCACCTAGAAATAACATTAAAATTTAAAATACCGTATTTGTCCCCCGTTATGGACGTAATCATAGCATCAGTAGCTGGCGCATCCTAAAATCCCAATTACACACACACGCTATGTCTATGACCAATATTTTTACTAATCACAGTTTGCTTTTTACAGATCAACTGTGTCAATTGATTCTTGTTTGATAAGTCTAGACTTTAGTACAATGGATAAACTGTTAACAACCAGGAGTGGGAAGACTCTGAAAGTTACTTATTCTGGAAAAGAGAAAGCAGCAACAACAGCACCACCTTCTCTAAGGTCAGCCACGGACGTCTTCTTAATTGGTCAGCCATCTTCCTCGATCGGTGGTGCCAAATTGCCAACCACCCATCAAGTTCTCCAGTACTTCTTCTATGCCAAGCAGGAAACTACTGACAGGAAGGCCGCCGTAAAAGACACGGTGGCCAATGTTCTGGCATTTTGGAACATGGCACGTATAAAGACGATCACGAGGCGTAACTGCGAAAGAAAACTGGAGTTACTGTGGGAAGAGTGGCGCTCGCTGCAGAAGAGCAAGATGAGAGACAGTGACGCGGGAAAAGGCAGGGAGAAGTTTTCAGAAAATCTGAACAAGCTCTGGGACATCGGAGCTCCCGATGCTATTGAAGAGATACAGAAAAGTCGACTGCTCTCAGACAACAACAAACAAGAAGATATTAAATTTTATGAGGATCAACGGGGCCTGCGCCAGGCAACAATGAGTGGGAATGATAAAGTGTTCGTTGTCAAGAGAAAACGGCAACTCTCAAGACAACAATCTCGTGATGAGCCAGGCACCTCAAAAACGAAATTAGGAACCGAAGCTGAGAGCGACGATGAATCTATAGAAAGCAGATCATCGAGCAACTCCGAATCACAGCTAGAACCACCATACCGACAGCCGAGAGAATCAACTGTATCAATCAGCCTTCCTCACCGCATCCTCAATGCACCGGCTGTTATTGAAGTGGCTGATCGCTTCCGGATGTCCAATAATCAGGTGTGTATATATCAGTAATGATCTTTCCTTGACAAAGATATAATAGACGTAACGACGGAAAATTTAGTGATTATTTTGTCACATAAAAACCATACGCATCCTTGTCAATTTCCTTTCAATTTCGCACATAGGTGGCAAGTGTCGTGGCGGCAGTCCTACGTTCGGCAGATCCGCCCGCAGACCTGGACAAATTCAGTATCTCGAAGGACACGTCTCGCCGTGGAAGAGTGGCACATCGTTGTGAAGTGTCGACAGCTGTGCAGAAATCCTTCGTATCTCCGAGGCATGCTGTCGTCCACTGGGACGGTAAAGTAATCAAGGTCAGTTTTGCCCTCACCGTGGACGACAGTGAATTAACATGTTCCAGTGACGACAGTGGATTGACATATTCCAGTGGACGATAATGGATTGGCATGTATGACATACGTTTCAGGACTCTCTTGGAT
This sequence comes from Bathynomus jamesi, assembly GCA_023014485.1. Lineage (NCBI taxonomy): Eukaryota > Metazoa > Arthropoda > Malacostraca > Isopoda > Cirolanidae > Bathynomus > Bathynomus jamesi. Next base: position 914,278 of record JAJOZX010000761.1, on the reverse strand, counting down.
CATTGGAGCACCGCCAGGCGATTCTCATCTCCGGAGCTCCCCAATGCACAGAAGGAAAGTTGCTGGCCGTTCCGACTGTTGCTGACGGCACCGGTCTGTCCCAGGCCCAGGCGACCTTTCGTGCTCTCAAAGACTGGGGATGCGAGAACAACGTGATTGGACTGTGCTTCGACACAACTTCCTCCAATACGGGGAGGGTGCAGGGTGCGGTGGTCCGGCTGGAGAACATGCTTGGTAAACCGCTCTTCCAGCTGGGCTGTCGCCATCACGTTATGGAGCTCATCGTGGGGGCAGTGGTCATCACCGCGTTTGGAAGAACCACAGCACCAACTGAACCTTTGTTCCAGTATCTGAGGAGAAGGTGAATTTCAAGTCTAAGGCGCATTTGTTTTCTCCAATGATTTTTTGCCTTCAGAGCAATTGAGATATCAGCGTCCTTCTACTAATGATGTTAATAGCAGTCGAAAAGGGAAACTTCAGTCGTTTTCATGCAATATTTTCATAACTCCCCTTTCAGGTGGGACAAGCTCGACCTCTCGACTTATCGCGAGCTGGAGATCGAGCATTTGGCGGAGGTGACGTGGCTGATGGAGCTCCGAGATGAGGCAGTCAAGTTCCTCGGCACCGCTTCTGGTCTTGTCAGAGAAGACTACCGAGAAGTGGCGGAGATTACACTCCTGGTACTCGGGGCCCAGCCACGTCGTGGCACACACTTCATGCGCCCAGGAGCCTACCATCATGCGAGGTGGATGGCCAAGGTTGGTATTTTGAATTAGAAGTTAAATATTGTATTGCCTTCTGCAAACAGCCATTTGAAGTCCCTACCAGAAAAAAATAAGATAAATAATTTACCATTAAACAAACTTATATGGAGTGGTATCGGTATTTATACATCACAGTGCGTATTCGTTTCAGATCATCTACTACACGAAGCTCCTGATGTTCAGCGGTCAGCTGGAGTTCGACGACGAGCTGGTACAGAAACTTCAGAGAGTGGTACTATTTACTGCACTCCTCTACGCACCTGCCTGGCTGGCGGCTCCTGTCGCAGCTGATGCCCCGCTGAATGACCTTGTGTTGTACCAGCGTCTTCTGCAGTACAGGGCTGTGGATCGCGAGATTGCAGAGGCTTCACTGGCAGTGATCAGGCGGCACTTGTGGTATCTGAGGCCTCAGACCGTCGTTTTCGCCCTCTGCAGTGACAAAGTGGAAGACACTGTGAAGCACGAGATGGCAAAGAAGCTGTGCCGCCTCGCTGTGCCCGAGGACTTCACGTATGACAACGTCTCGGTTGATGACACGACGCGCCTTCCGGACCTGATCGATGAGTCATCGTGGTTCGTGTTCACAGGCCTGCAGGTGTGCGCGTCTACGTGGCTCACTCTGCCGGTGAATAAGTGGGATCAAGATAAGAACTACTGTGATCTGAAGAATGTCATCTCGCATCTGAAAGTTACCAACGACGTGGCAGAGAGAGGGATAAAACTGATAGAAGATTACGCGAACACTGTCACAAAAGACGAGTCACAGCTGCAGGGTCTTCTTCAGCTCGTGGAAAAGAGCCGGAAAGAACTCGGTGACTTCAAGAAGTCGTCACTTGCCAAGATGACGTAGCGCAGAGGGAAAGGGAGTTAGCAGAGAGAGTACATGGCGCACGCCTTAAGATGACGTGTGTTCTAACCACGATTCATACAGTTTTTGAACCTAGTTAGGGGCACCGGAGTAAGTGCCTTTAGTGATATCGGTAAACCGTTTTAATACAAAATACATTTGATCTTTCCTTATTCGTTTTATCTTATCCTAAAAAGCAGACAATGGCAGACAGCATATGGAGGTACGGGGACAAATACGGTATTTTAAATTTTAATGCTATCTCAAGGTGAGTATAACTTCTAAACCACTTGTCCTATCAACTTGGTAAGTATCTGAGAGGATTTCTTTCACTGAGAGGATTCATAAAATATGGTCATTTGATGATTTATCTTTATTCAGTAAAACATTGTCAATTTGGCCAAATTTCCAAAATTGAAATTTTCAAGGTCGATGCGCGACCCCTAAATATTGATCGATTTTGGTAAAAATGGTGTCAGTGTACTTCCACTGAACCAAATCATGGGAAAAACTTTGACCAGCTATAATTCTTTAAAAAAAGTGAAAAGTGATCCACTCTACCGTACACCCACGTCTCGTCACCAGTAACGATGTTTCTGAGAAAATTTTCATCAAGATTGGCACGTTGAAGGAGGTCTTGAGACACAACAACACGTTGCTCTTTCTGCTCGGCAGTCAAGGGTCGTGGCACAGATTTGGCTGACGCACGACGCATCCCCAAATTCTCTCTGAGTATCGTGTGGCATGATCCTATCGAAATGCCCATTTCGTCCGCTACTTCCCTGACTGTCAGTCTATAGTTCCCTCGAATCATTTCACGAACACAAGGAACAGTGTTATCATTTCTTGAAGTGGAAGGTCGTCCCACCCTTGCATCGTCGTCCGTCGACGATCGGCCTTCCTTAAAGCGCTTGTGCCACTCAAAAGTGGTTGTCCGATTTAAGGCGTCATTGCCAAATGCTGTGTTCAGCATGGCATGGGTTTCAGAAGCAGTCTTGCCCAGCTTAACACAAAATTTTATGCACACACGTTGTTCTTCAACAGTAGCCATTATTCAAATGCACAAAATGCGACTAAACACACAAAATGACTTCACAAAAGAGTAAATATCGAGAGAACAAAATACGATAGCAACAAGCTGTAACCGTCTTTGGATCCAGACCGAGTCACACTACAACATGCCACCCACGCATGCCACTGAGTCACACTACAACATGCTACAACAGGCCACGCATGCGCGTCAGGTGATCCGCGCGCAGCATAACCAGTTCTGGTTTATCAGAAGATAATCAGAATATTAGCAATTAGAAATTTCGTTCGTAGGCGAACTTTCTTCTGAAACTGTGCATACTCTTATATATTGATACTAGTTTAATACAACAATTCTCTAACTCTACACGCAAGACATACAGAACAAAACAAAAAAAACTTTGCCCAGACATTTTTCCCTCGTGTATGTGTATATATATATATATATATATATATATATATATATATATACACACACCGGTATATATTCAACCCCAAATCTGAGTTATTTTAATGAGTTTAAAGAAAAGGGGGAAAAATATGAAAAGCAATGGCCCTAAATTCTTCGGAGAGAGAGAGAGAGAGAGAGAGAGAGAGAGAGAGAGAGAGAGAGATACTTTGGAGAAGTGTTCATCTTTATTACTTTCCCTTAAATATTGTAGATGGGAATGAAAATCATTAAATCTAAACTTTTGTTTTAAGAAATAAAAAAAGTCATGTCCATTTTCTCAAACCTTCATATTTATCTTCTTTTTGAATTGTGACGACGTTCTTTTTTTCGGATCAATCCCAGAATAGGCACCTGAAATCTTTTTTAGGTGCTTAATCTGGGATTGAGGCAAAACACAGGTGCTTAATCAGGGATTGAGGAGAAAAAATATAAACAGTTTTTAGAGATATAATTTCATTGTTTTTATCAATATTTGAAAAAATCAACTCTAACCTAACCTAACCTAACCTAACCTAATCTTTTGCTATATCTTCTGCTTTTTTGGTTAGTTTTGCTATTCTTACAATATCTAAAATTTTTCTTTATTCATTAAACCACTTTAAACCTTTTATAACTTTGCCTTTATTACATTTGTAATAAACTTTGTATAAACAATAAATTTTGTAATCATCAGTTTTTTTTTATTTAATTCCTTGCAAGGTGCCTATTCTGGGATTGAGGTTGAACGCAGGTGCTTCATCTGGGATTGAGGTACATCAGGTGCCTATTCTGGGATTGACCCTTTTTTTCTTTCTCTGGAAGTAATTTGCAAATTGTAAGATAAAGACCATGATGTTTTATAGTGAGGTCTAATGCAAGGCCACAACCTCGACGAATTATGAATGACACCGTGCTAACAGTAGGGTTTACGAGCGGGTTATATTTTTATATTTTAAAAATTTTTAAACACTTTTGCTCGCGTTAAAATAGGGGTGGGGGAGTTCTATATGAAAGTTTAGAGAAAACGTTTTTTTACCGTATGCAATAATTATATTTTCAAATTTCAGCCGCGTTAGGATTTTAATTAAAAAAACTCGAAGTCAAATATGTCGTCCTTTATACTTCCTGATCCTTCACTTACCCTCTGATTTGTTTTAGGCTAGGACTTTAACTAATCTAACGTAACTTAACCTCGTAAAGTAAGTCGTACAAGAAAATCTGACTTATTTACAAAATCCGACCAAACTGGTAAAAAAGATGACTTACTATTGGCTCTACTTGGGGATTTAGACGCGCAAACACACACACACACACACACACACACACATATATATATATATTTATATTATATATATATATACAGTATAAATAATAAAAAGCACTTAAAATTGAAATAAAAATTCCCCAATACGTATGTGTAATTTGTTCAAGTATTAGCTGTATATATATATATATATATATATATATATATATATATATTATAACTGCAAACACGCAGTATAATTAACGTAAAGAACGACGCTTGTATAGGAGATATTCCGCGCAAGATGAGAGAGAGAGAACGAAACAAATGAAAAAATGAGGTAACCACCCGGGAATCGAACCCGGGATCTTCCGATTGCCGGTCAGATATGATAACCATTACACCATGGGCCTCACTCATTCAAATGCCGTAATTCTTCTACATACGCGCAGAAACCAATGCCCCAAGGAGGCACCTCCCGCATGCCGTAACATTATATACATTTAACTCATTTTTTCATTTGTTTCGTTCTCTCTCTCTCATCTTGCGCGGAATATCTCCTATACAGGCGTCGTTCTTTACGTTAATTATACTGCGTGTTTGCAGTTAAATGTATATAATGTTACGGCATGGGGGAGGTGCCCCCTTGGGGCATTGGTTTCTGCGCGTATGTAGAAGAATTACGGCATTTGAATGAGTGAGGCCCATGGTGTAATGGTTATCATATCTGACCGGCAATCGGAAGATCCCGGGTTCGATTCCCGGGTGGTTACCTCATTTTTTCATTTGTTTCGTTCTCTCTCTCTCATCTTGCGCGGAATATCTCCTATACAAGCGTCGTTCTTTACGTTAATTATACTGCGTGTTTGCAGTTAAATGTATATAATGTTACGGCATGCGGGAGGTGCTCCCTTGGGGCATTGGTTTCTGCGCGTATGTAGAAGAATTACGGCATTTGAATGAGTGAGGCCCATGGTGTAATGGTTAATATCTGACCGGCAATCGGAAGATCTCGGGTTCGATTCCCGGGTGGTTATCTCATTTTTTCATTTGTTTCGTTCTCTCTCTCTCATCTTGTGCGGAATATCTCCTATACAAGCGTCGTTCTTTACGTTATATATATATATATATATATTAGTGATGGATCGAGTGGTCGGTTTTTCACAACCGCGGTTGCGGTTGTGTTTGCGGTTGTCGAATTTTTTCCAACCGCGGTTGCGGTTATCATATACTAGGAAAAATGCGTAATTATTAACTGGATTTAGCCACTATAGTGCGATTTAGCCACACTTGGTACATAATATATACTAAATAGTATTTATTTAGTAAATACCTTATGTTGAACACAAGTTTTGCAATACACCGCTACCGCTATTTGTGTGTTGCAAAACTTGTGTTCAACATAAGGTATTTACTAAATAAATACTATTTAAATGAAGTATATTCTAAACTTATATAGCTACTATGAAAGAATAGGTCAAATTAATTAAAACCATATTTTGCACTAAGTGTGTTACCAGGATGAGGGACGGGACCCATCGCACTGCTCATCCCACCTACCACTTTCCCCAGCCTCCACCCATTGGAAAGTTATGGATTATTTTAGTTTGAAGAAAATTAAATAAAAATAAATGTTACTTCATGGAGCTCACAGAGTAATAACTTAGAGCGCAGTTTAAACCAATTTTACTACGGCAGCCGTATGACGTCACGTTAAGCACGCATAAGGAGACCCATCATTTTCTTTTTAAAAAAAGAAATATTTCTAATTAACCTAAAATTAAAATTCTAAGCTTTTACAACCGCAACCGCACTTATGGAACGGCGGTTGCGGTTACGGTTGCGGTTGTGAATTTTTGTGCGGTTGTAGTGCAGTTGCGGTTGCGGTTGCGGTTATTCGATCCATCACTAATATATATATATATATATATATTGTTTTTTCAACACATTTATTTATGTTATATTTAGGTTTGTCTAAATATCGTATATAAAGTGATCTTCTGTTCGCTGTTTACATATAAAAAAATATTGCTTTGTCCTTTAACTCCTTAAAGTTCAAAGACTAAACATATTCACATTAAAAAAAAATGAGTAAGAAACAAGTCGAAGCAGAAACGCTACAATGTACAATTTTGGAAAAAAATTCGCCTAGAAAAATTCTTGAAGGCATACCAAATTACCAACTCGTAATTTTATTTGGGTATTTTATTCTTTTTGCGACTTTAATAAAATTTAGAAAACAAAAACGAATCGTTCACGATTAGTAAAATTTTCTGCTTTTTCGAAAGTTTGTTTTTAGGCGAATTTTTTTCCCCAGAATTGTACTTCTCTTGAACCAAATAAGCCAGTGAAATCACAGAATCTCGTATTAGTTAAAAACTTCTTTCCTTTAACCATTCACTAATTCGTTATAGTCTATAGGGTTTAACTTCAGCCATGAAGAAATGATTGTCGTATTCGTGGAAAGTCTTCAACGTATATAAACACTACCGCACTCCTAAACAGCTTAATTCCTAATAAGCTCCAAAGATGGCCAGATGTAATTGAACGAAGTGTCAGCAAAGAGAATTAGAGTAAGAAAACCGTTGGAGAAAGAAGCGACCTATCCACATAATGAAGACGAAGACGATGAACATTTATGTGATGATATTTTCCATCAAAGAATGATGGGGTTTGTTTAACCTCCATCGCAATATCTAAGGTTATATGACGGAGAGGAAGTACAGCGTTATGTGCGATTCGAACCACGGGTCGCTTCTTAATCTAGACGCAGAAGACTGTCTCCCATCCAACTACTCTCCAGACCCAGTGTCGCTTAACTTTGCTGATCGACGGGAACCGGTGTTATAACATTGAACACAATGTAGCCCATCAAAGAACTATCATTTTAAAAATTGTGCTTCATGCGGGTACCATTAAATCGTTGATGAATGGTTTCAGTATAAACATATCGTATCACTTACTAGTTACATGTCTGTCTTCAGTGACTTTCCCGAGGCCCGGCTAAACCAAGCATGTGACAGTAACTTGTATTTCAGTTCTGAGACTCTTTAAAAAATCATGTCATACATAAATTGCATACACTTATCTGACAACCCATTCTTCTTTTTCCACGTGTTGGTCGCAGCATTCGAACTTGGGACCCGTGACACGCAAATCAATATCACACGCACAGCACCACCATGAAGAATAAAGTGTCACTCCAAATCAGTGGCGTATCGAAGAAAATGCCGCTCGGGGCGAAATCTCAAAGTGCCGCCCCCTCAGAACTTACGTGCTGAATTAAACACAAAGTTTAATGAAATAACTTTATTACAAACTTAATTAAATTCAGTATATTGAATGACATTTTTCTTTTCCGCTTTTCTAAAACGTCATTGGCCTACCAAGCGTGCAGTTATTGTTGTGACTGTGTGGTTCGTGTCTTTCTAGCCTTCAGTGAGGCAAACTCGTCTATCACAGCTTCAAAGTTAAGTGGCTCATTGTGGATCTGAGGTAGGTCTTAATCAGTTTCAGTTTGGAGAAGCTCCTCTCACACGTTGCAACACTCACACACATGATGAGAAATGTCCTCAGTATGATGAGAAGGTTAGGGAAAGATTCCTCGAGTTCCTACTTCACAACATATTGAAGGGTTTCATGTGCCTTACAGTCCACCGTTTCTTTCCCAGTGGTTTTGTCATACATTTTGATGTGTCGACGAAGATGATGAATCTCCCTCTGCATCTTGCTGGCGATGATATCGTGAGATGATGGATTTTCGTGCCACTGTCGCTGTCGTTGGATGAGTCTATCAGGTGAGTGATGTGAGACACCCAAACTTAATGTTCATGTCACTCATCTGATGGGTGCGTCGGGCTGTTTCCTCGTGTAACCAATTCAAGATTTCGTACTGCACCCATTTGATCTCATCTTGCAATGAGACACCTGTGTCCACGGTGTCTTTCCCTGCATTCTCTTCTTCCTCCGTCTCCGCCGCTCTCTTGAGATTCCTATTTGCTCGAAAAAGTCGGCGGCCTTGATTTTCGCCTCCTTTACGATGTTATCCTGCTCATTTTGGAAAAATAAAACGAGGTCCTCCAACTTGTAATATGCATGTATGTGTAGTGAGAAATAGAGGGATTGGCCTCCCAATGCCTCCTCTTGGGAGGATCCAAAGGCCAAATTGGAGCGATAGGACAGGAGACAGATATAAGATTGTGGTTGGAGAAGCCCAACAGAGAGAAAAGTTTCACAGAGTAAGAAGAAGGATGAGGTAAGAAATAAATCCAGAATGTTGGGCCTATCTCCAAGGAGATCGGGGATACGAGTAGGATGCTGTACAATCTGCTCCAGGTCATTTAGGATAGAAAAGTTGTAATCTAGTTCACCAGGGATGTCAGTGAAATGGGTTGAAAGTCAAAGGTGGTGGTGAACATTGAAATCTCCTAAAATGGAGATTTCAGCAAAGGGAGACCGGGATAGAATGTATTCCACTTTGGAAGTGAGGTAGTGACAGAATTTTGGATAGTCAGTAGAATTAGAGGAAAGGTAAATAGCGCAAATGTATTCAGTTTGACATTGGCATGGAAGCAGTAGCCAGAGGTTATAGAATTCGGAAGATTTGAGTTCGGGAATACGAGAACAAGTTAGGTTATTGCGTACACATACGCAACATTCACCTTTGGAGTGAAATTGAGTATAGAGAAAGTAAGATGGTACAGAAAAGGGGTTGCTGTCAGTCGTCCCAAACACCTGAATTTCAGTGAGGAAAAGAAGATGAGGTTTAGAGGAGGAGAGGTGGTGTTCAACAGATTGAAAATTTGAGAAAAGGCCACAAATGTTGTAGAAGTTTAAGAAAAGTGAATCAGATAGAGGCCCAGAACATCTCGAATGGGTGGTAGCAGATCCAGCCCCGCTGCCAGGGTCTGCATTCCCGGCATCGGCAGCGGGTGAGCCAGAAGTGGGGACATTTATGGTCTCCTCCCCAGGGGACTCCGAGGCTCTTGAAGTTGATGCCATTTTTTTTTTTTAAATTTTGAAAAGGATTATGTAGTGTGTAAGATGCATGTATATGTAGTGAGGAATAGGGAGAGAAGTGTGTGTTTGAGAGCATGTTGAACTGCTCACAGGGTAGATGAGATACGGAAAAAGACCAGCTAAGGAGCACAGTGACAGGAGAAATAGGAGTTCCAGCACTAACTATCTTCCGTCTAACGTCTCCCCCGGAGTATTCCCTGGTCGATTGGTGTCTACAATCTCCTCCTCCAAGCTGAGAGTAAATGGGTTTGTAATCGTGGTACCCCTGTGATTTCAATATTTTTGCTACTGAAAAGCTGAAAATACCCAATTCCTTTGCGAATTTTCTCGGTAAAATTATTGGATCGACTTGTAAACGCGAGGACATTTTCTTTGTTGTCTCCTGTCGCCGTTACTGGCCTTCCGCTTCTTGAACGATCTTTTACCAGGCTCTCTGTTTCCAAAAGTTTGAGCTTCCAGTATCGAAGAGTGGTTGCATTTGGTGGTGGTTTATTATATTTTTCTTGAAATAAACGCAAACTTTCTTCACAATTATTATAAGATACACTTTTTCTTCATTGCTGTATTCCAGCCTTATTGACATGGCCCTGACTGAAATTCATTTATTATTAACAAATTATTTGTATGTATAAAATGATGTTAAAATTTTCATTACTTAGTAAGATGATAAAATAGTTTTATTTTAGTTTCAGAAATTAATACGAATATTTAAAGTAACTGTTTTTCCTTATGTTGAAGGTATTTTCCTTCAACAAATATAAACAACAACAAAATTTTTCATTAAAATTTCAAGTCCCTGTTGGGGTCCAATATGAATAAAAAAAATGGATATATTATTTGGGTTTATAAAATTATTAAAATACTAAGAATAAAGTCAACATAATAAGATGGTTTAATATATAAATTATGAAGCACAACTTAATATAATATTATTATTAATATAGAGTAGGAAATTACAATAGTTTATAATGTTTTGATATTAACTAGTTTATGTGCAACTTAACTTATTAAGCTTTGCCTTTTTCGTGAATGTAAATGAAAATGAAAATGAAAAAGTCTATTGTCAGACCATAGTCCATATAACAAATCTTAATAATACGAACTGACACTAGAATACAATGACAATTCAAATACCAACGGTAGAAATACAATTAATGAGAAATAGTACAGTAACGTCGAAGTTAAGTGGAGCTGAAGACACGTTTTCATACCATGAATTCCATAGCTTAGAAGACATACGGCAGGACTGATGAATAGCTTGGATAACTGAGTTGGTTGATTTTTTAATTCTTTGCATTAGACTGTATTGAACACGTCTTGTTACCTCCGGGAAGCTCGGGACATTGCGAGTAAGAAACATTTACGAAGCTGAACATCTCAGTGGTAATTTGTGTAGGATTCTAAAAGATTTGTTGTATAGCAAATTTAGGGTTCTGCCAGAACCTTTTTTATAATTCATCCAAACTTGCTGTCCGTATATATTACTGCAGAAAGTACGAAAGAGAGTGTCTTTAGCTTCACCTGTATAGAACCAGAAGTTCCTTATAGTCATATTCGCTTTAGTACAGAGGCTTCGATATTGTTTTCTTATATCTGAGTCAAAACTCAAGGAGCTGGTGATAATTTGACCCAAATACTTAAATTCTTGTACTTCCGCTATTGCTTCACTTCTCATTCTGAAACTAGTATCAGCTGGATGATTACAGCTTTTATGATGGAATAGCATAATCTTAGTTTTTTATAACGTTAAAAAGAATATCATGTTTCTGCGAGTATAATTCGCAGACTTTTAGCAGAAAATCCAGACCTTTAACAGAAGGACACTCAACAGATCAGTTGAGTGGGACCTTTTAAAACCAAAAGGAGATGTCCACAGGTAATCATTTAATCGGTGTAACGAGAGTTTCTCTAGTAGTTTCGAGAAGCATGAGGCGCAGCCGGCAGCAATAGGCCTGTAATTATTGCTGGATAGAATGTCTCCATACTTATTTTTGACAGGGGGAAAGATATATACCCTCATGAACTCTGCAGAGATATAACTATGAGCAGGGGCGTAGCTAAACTTTTTTTGACTCTACACACAATGTATGCCCCGCAGAAAATTTGGCCGTCTCGGGGCTCGTTGATGCTATTTCCAGCATTTTCCATGAGATATTTCTAAACAAAATAGTGAAACACCACGTGTTTTAAGCATTTTCTTTATTGGCCAGTACACATTTTCAACCAATAACACAATCTTGGTCACTACCAAATTAAAATTCTACCTTCTTTATCTTTACTCATTTTGCTAAAACCAAAAACGTACATAAATTAGAAACTTTAAAGTAGCCTAAAGCCTTTATTATTGACCAGAATGGTCGTGTATGCCTACAAGAATAGATACAGCTATAAAGTAGTAGTTTTAGTCATTTACAAACACAAGGCTAGCCAGCCCCTAGCTAGCTGTTGAAAACTTTGAAATCACTTTATGAATATGAACGTCCTTGTGTTTGTTAATGTGTAATACCGCCAGAGATGACACTCTCTCGTCACTCATCGTGCTGCGAAGTGGGGTTTTCAGTCGTTTCATTCCACTAAAGCTGCGCTCTGCAGAGCATGTAGAAACATAATGACTGTAAATATCTTCAGTTGCTTGGTCTGTCAACTCCGCAAGTTTCCCTGAAAGTAAAAAATCGTAACGTTACTTTTGACGCAAACTTCCTGACTGAGAAACCCATAAAGAATTTATGTTATCATTAATTAGCGCCGTATTATGATTCTATTGGTAAATTGTAAGGTTTTATCTTATACAACATGAGCACAACAAAAATCTGTAAAAAGCAAATGAATATCAGGAGTCAGAAGTTGTGCTTGAAAGCCAGGCAGGCAGTGGTTTTATTAGCTTCTCGTTAATTTCATTGGTGAGATGATCCAGAAAAGGAAGATATACAACTCTCTTCCAGTAGGCAGGCGATGTAACAGCTTCCACATTGTTTCGATATTGCGTCTTTTCACTCTCCTGAGCATGCATGGGTTGATGTTGTAGACTAAAGCGATAGTAGTAGTCTTCTCCATCAGGGCGTCCCAGACATTGTCGGCATTTCTCTCAGCCTGCAGTACTGACAAACAGACCCTTACCTCCTCTGATGACAACACCAAATCCAGTTGTTGTTGTTGTTGTTGTTGGTTAGCCGATCAGCCCACCCTGATCGAGCAAGCCGGCGGCACGCAGGTAACCGACCGATCGCCCTTTCTGGAGTGGACCAGAGGTTCAGCGCACTAGTGATGTTGTGTTGTGTTCTATGTTGTGCTAGAGCGGTACAGTCTGTCATAATGTGTTCAATTGTTTGTGGTGTGTCCTGGCACACGTGGCAGGTGTCGTCTATGGAGTTGTCTAGTTTGTGTTTATATGTCTGTAAGTTGGGGTGATGTCCAAATCCAGTTGAGGGCAGGGGCGAATCCGGGCGGATTAATTTATGTCATAGTAAAGGGACTACTATAACACTGTTTGGTCATAGTCCCTTTGTGATGCCCCTGTCTGAGCTACTCGAGTGACGCAGCTCACTGAAACAAAATATAACATATACTGTATATCTCTGATGACGTCTGTGATGTTTTATTGAGTACAACCGAGGAAAGCCAATATTAAATTTTTGGTTGGATTTCAAGGGTACGCACGTGCGTATGTGCGTATATGGTAGCTACGCCCCTGATGAGCAAGCATGGCTGAGAAGAACAATGAGGTATGCAGACACACCACGTCATTGGCATATTTTAAGTGCTCATTCGATAGGTCATTTACCCCTGACGTAGAACCAGTCTTTAACCCTTTAATTAACCTCTTTACTTCAAGAACTGACATCAGGATATTTTCCCTGGTCCCTCCCACAGGCGTTTCGCTGCAGCATATCTTAAGATTAGCCCTACTCACATTATTAAGAAATATTTTTATATATTGAATGAAAATGAAAATGAAAAGGTTTATTGGCAGACTATAGTCCATATGACAAATATTATTAATACAATGACGGTTCACATACTAAGGATAAAAATATATACAATTGATTAGAAATAATACAGTAATGTCGTAGTTAAGTGGAGCTACAGACAGACGTTTTCGTACCAAGAAGTCCATAGCTTAGAGGATAAACGGCAGGACTCATGGATAGCTTGGATAATCGGGTTGGTTGATTTTCTAATTCTTTGCATAAGACTGTATTGAACACGTCTTATTACCTCCGGGAAGCTCTGAACATTGCGGGTAGCAAACATTTGCGAAGCTGAGAATCTCGGGGGTAATTTATGTAAGAGTCTAAAAGACCTGTTGTACTGCGAATTTAGAGTTCTGCCAGAACCTTTTTTATAATTCACCCAGAGTTGCTGCCCGTATATTACTGCAGAAAGTACGAGAAAGAGTATCTTTATCTTCACTTGTTCAGAACCGAAAGTTCCTTATAGTTATATTCGCTTTAGCACAAAGGCTTCGAGATTGTTTTCTTACAGTATATCCGAGTCATCACTCAAGTAGCTGGTAATAGTTTGATTCAAATACTTAAACTCTTGTACTTCCTCAATTACTTCACCTTTAATTTTAAACCTAATGTCAGCTGGCTGATTATAGCTTTTAGGATGAAATTGCATAACCTTAGTTTTTGTAACATTAAAAAGAATATCATGTTTCTGCGAATACACCTCGCAGACTTTTAGTAGCCGATCCAGACCTTTGACAGAGGGACTTATTAATACCATATCATCGGCATAAACTAAGTTATTTATCCTTGTGTTATCTATACAGCATCCCACTGTTGCCTCATTAAATGAAGCAATTAATCCGTCAGTATACACATTAAACAGCATAGGGGAGAGTAAGGAGCCTTGTCTCACTCCGCAAGAGGAGCCAAAACATTCGGATAGTACATTGCCCCACCTAACCGTAAAAGATTGGTGGGAATACCAAAATTTCAATAAATTTAATATGTACATGGGAACCTTCCTGTCTTCTAGTTTTTTAAATAAAATATTGTGGTTCACTCTATCATATGCCTTACTTATATCTAGGAAACAGCTATCAATAGTTGAATTACTGTCACTGTACTTAGCAGTGCTGTGCTCGTTACTTTATAAATGTAATGCCGTTACCGTTACCGTTACTAGAGTCTAAATGTAACGCCTTCTCATTACAGTTACCATTTTTAAAAAGTAACGAGTAACGGCACCGTTACTTTTAATGAAATGTAAATATATTATATATATGCATAGGTATATTATAATTTATATATACATAAAATATTATATTATATAAACATTCGCTTGTGTGAGTATGTGTTGATTTGTATCCACTGGTTAATGCATAGGCTATGAAGTCTGTGCAGTGTGCATGCCTTCATTGCGTTGTTATGACTTATAGGGCATAATATTTTCAAAAAGTGAAACAAAATTACTGCAAGATTTATTACTAGGAATTGCAACGTAACAGAGGATGTAGCATACTATTGATACTAATTTACTAATGCTAGAATATACCAGGAAAGTTTAGTTTTGCAAAACAGTAATACGAAATACTAAAGAAATGAATCAAATGAGTTATTGCGCATGGCAATGATAATTGAAATTTGTTGGCTAAATATACAAACTTAAGAACTATTATTCGAAAGATCTTTATTGGCCTTTAAGAAAACAAGCTTCTCAAAAGTTGCATCTAAGAGCGAGCCTCGTTTCGGACGCAGTATATCCTTCCCTACTGAAAAAAGCCCGCTCAACAGCGGCACTAGATGGTATAGGAGTGTTAAGTTTAATAAACATATTTTTAAAGTTAGTGGATGGGAAGGATGCAGAGCTAACGTGCCGTGAAGGCCCAAATGAGAGGAATGACGAAACCTCTGTTGAACTTAGGTCCCTCCCTGCTACAGGGTTCTTCGCCTCTTTACTTTGACAGTGCTGTCAGTGTAGGGGGAAAGGGTGGATGGGGGTAGGCTGCCAGCATGCCAACGGCCAACATGCACACCTCGCTCATAGTGAAGGGACAAATTTTTAACGGTTAATGAATAATGAGTGAGGATCGAAAGAAACAAATTGTGAACTACGATAAAAAAAGTAACGAGTAAGACTAACGAATATATTTCCCTAAAAAAGTAACGTCGTTACTGAAAGAGTTACTTGATTTGAAATGTAACGCCGTTACCGCTACCGTTGCTAAAAAAGTACCGCGTTACGTAACGGCCGTTACTTGTAACACGTTACTGCCCAGCTCTAGTATTTAGATATTGTTTCTTTAAGTACATAGATACACAGGTCAGTTGAGTGGGACCATTTAAAACCAAACTGATTAAGAGATGTCTATAGATAATCATTTAATCGGAGTAACAAGAGTTTTTCTTGTAGTTTCAAGAAGCAGGAAACGACAGCAATAGACCTGCAATTATTGCTGGACAGGCTGGTATGTCTCCATACTTATTTTTGACCAGGGGCAAGATATATACCCTCATGAACTCTGCAGGGATATGGCTATGAGCAAGCATGGCTGATAAGAGCAATGATATATGCAGACATACTACATCATTGGCATATTTTAAGTACTCATTCGATAGGTCATCTACCCCTGACGCAGAACTCTTTAATTAACCTCTTTACTTCAGGAACTGATATCAAAGTATTTTCCCTTGTCCCTCCCACAGGCGTTTCGCTGCAATCTATCTTAAGATTATCCCTACTCACACTGTTAAGAATGTTAGAGTAGTGGTTTTTCCACAGCTTTGCAATTTCATCCTCCCCCGACACCCTATCGATTGTCGGAGGAAGGACACTTTTGACATCCGTTTGATTCTTAACAAATTTCCAAAATTTGTTATTATCGTTATTTATGCGAGCTTCACAGGCTTTTGATGCTCGAATAGACTCTTCTTCCTGTTTACATCGCCTTATGGCCGCCTTATACTGACCCCTACTTCTACACATATTCATATATACTTGTCCTAATCTGGGTCTACCATGAATACACCACAAATCATAGGCATCTTTCGATTACCTCTTCAGGGGGGCAATAAAATCATTCCATCCAGGAATAATCTTGGTATGATAGTATGAGTATAAGTATGAGTATGAGCATAAGTTATCATTAATAGTATTTTGGGGATCGGGCTGGGAGGGGGGAAGATCTTCAGGTGAATCGGGCTTGGGGGGAGGGAAAATCTTCAAGTGGATCGGGCTGGGAGGGGGGAAGATCTTCAGGTGAATCGGGCTTGGGGGGGAGGGAAAATCTTCAAGTGGATCGGGCTGGGAGGGGGGAAGATCTTCAGGTGGATCTTCAGGTGGATCACAACTTAACCTAACCAATCGTCAAGGGCATACAGTTGACCTAACCGGGCATTCAATTAACCTAACCGGGCATTATATCCCATAGAATGAATTGTTTGTTTTATTTGTCAAAACTGTGGAGAATATCTCCAGATGGAGCGGACTGGGGTGGAGTATCTTCAGGTGGATCTGGCTGGGGGGGGGGGAACATTTTCAGGCGGACACTCTGTGGGGGAAGATCTTCAGGTGATCCGTTTTTGGTATGTTCAACTTTCTATAAATCTAGATTTTGTTTTGTAATGAAAATTTCAAAATTTCAAATAATCAGTGAGAGAATCGGCTAAATTTGGCCAAAAAATGGCCGATTCTGCCGGTGCCGATGGCAATTAATCGGTACACCACTAGTTTTAAGACCTGAATTCAAGTTTGGTCTTACTTCCAACTCCTTTAATTTCGTTTGGGGGGTTTTGCCTTCTGTTATAAGAATTTGAACACCTTTAACAATAAATCGGGAGGGAAACTTTAAAATGTTCGTGATTAAGCATCGTTCAGATAAACCATTTTCAAAGGTTTTTCAAGAAACAGTTGATAAACAATGAAGTGTAGTTGATATACACAACAGAAAATGTAAACGCGTGAATGTTGATCAAATCATACGAATGTTCTTTCAAAGAGACTCTGGCATGGAAAGTAGTGTAAAGAGTAATTTATTTAAAGGTATTCAAGAGGTATTCAGCAAGGAAATATTCCTATCATTTATTCGAATTAGTACCATTTCTCCGAAACGCTAAAGAGTATCATGCATGTTGTAGAAAGGGCAAATCATAGAAACTTAATTAACTTAACTAAGTCTGATAAATTGGCTTCATATAATTTGTAGACGATTTGGCCTGTCAGTCCTTTTTAAGTTGAGACTCTAGTTTACAATTTTCTGAAGGAATACAATTTAAAAAGTTGCTTGCCATTTTTTGGCATCCAAGTAAATATCTCCTCTTTGATCATTAAGTGGTTTCTGCCTATTTTTGTATCATCGGAAAATTCCTGAAATTTGACTCACGAAACGTGTCAGATCGCTAACATGTGGTTCAGAACCTGACCCTTATGGAACTAGTTACTTTGCCCTATCCTCTGACCATTTCACTTTCATTATTATTTTTCCTTTTATTACTTAACCAATTTAATACTATATCCCATACACTGAGAGATTGAAGTTTTCCTGGATGCATTCGAAAATCTAAATAGTGTGTCTATTATTTTATTTCGATCGTAGAAACCAATGAGATAATTAAATATTCTAACAATTTCGTTAGATACAATCTCTTTTTGCCAATTTTGCGTTGGATATTTTTGGTAATATTTTCTCTTACGTATGATGACAGATTCTATATCAGAGGTTTTCTGTGATGGCAGTTAAAATATAGGTCTATAATTTTCCGATAACTGCGTGTTCTTTTTCTGAAAATTGGACTTACGTTCGTTAATTTAAAATGTAACGGAACTACAAGTACTGATCATGTATTAAAAATTTTGACTAAAGTGCTTAATGTTTCAGTTTTCAGTCCTCTTAACTAAAATATTTCGGGTAAAATGGATCGTGCGTTTTGAGTCTGTCGACATGATGCAAGATTCCGTTTAATGAAACTGTTATCTCAGTAAGCTGTGAAGGTTACTTCCCACTCAATGTCAGTCTCATCCTCATTCGCGGCCCTCAAGTGAAAATGCACAAAGTGAAAAAATCTACATTTGAGAAAAGAGTTTCTTCATTTGAGAAACAATGTCACTCCATTCCAATTCACGGTAAAGACGCCAAGTGGGAATGGCTAATATTTCTTAACCTAACTTAATTTAGCCTAACCTAACCAAACCTAACCTAAACTCAACCAAAGTGGGAAGGCCGTGAATGAGAATAAGAATGACATGAATTGGGAATAAACCGATTTTAAAATACCTCCTTTGAAATTCTCACTCTCGACTTTCCCACTCTTGGGCGCGGAATGAAATGGGAATGACATTGAGTAGGATGAGACCAGCTGTGAATTCAATCTATATTTTAAACACATTAAAGACATCTGGAGTAACTTAGGTGCCTCCAAATGCTTTAAAGGGGGATGCAAATAATTTAATTTTACTTGATAGCTTCAATTTTAGAATGAGGCAGCGCAAGTATTCGCTATAAAAAAGGGACCAAAATAACCAGGTGCTGGTTAAGTGTGCGGTCTACCTACGATTGGTTAGGTTTAATCATGATATTTTCGTTAAAACTAACGAAAATATCATGACTAAACCTAACCAATCGTCAAGGGCGATTGACAATGGGATGTAAACAAACAATTAGTAAACAAGATAAGAAGCTATAATTAAAAGGTAGACCGCCGAATCGTAGGTAGACCGCACACTTAACCAGCACCAATAACCAATACAAATCTTCAATATGCATCAAAGAATAAACTGAAATAATGTGTTATGGAAATATTTTCCATTATGAAGGATTAAATTCGAAGAATAACGCCGCATTAACTTAATGGCTTTATAAGAACTACATGCTTTTGGCCTATTCTGAGGTCTTCATAGTATAATAATAAGTCAGAAGCTTGTTTCTAATAAATCCATTAACTTGTTATGATGTTATCCTTTGAAATTTAAATAATGCAAGTTCTTATTTAGGACTAAATATAAGAAAGTGTAATATTTCATATAAAAAGGTTTATATGAAATTAACATGAAATTTAACGTTTCTGGTTTCTGTAAACGAACCATTGGCGTAGCGCGTATATGCTCAACAATCCCATAAAAGACCTGTAGACATTATATTCCTTTTCTTTGACAGCAGCAATATATCTAGGTGGAAGGAGGGGGGGGAATCCCCTTTGTTGCAAATTTGGATTCAAATTATGAGAAAGGAGAAAGAGACAATTTCTATAAAGTTACATTAACTACGGGAAAATTTCGAACCGAAATATTCGCATCGTTCGAAGTTTATTGTTCGTCAGCCGTGCGTTGCCTTCGCGCATCATATGGCCATCAACGCTCAGACCTATTTTAGAACGGGCGGACATAATTTTCTTGACGTTATATTTTATCGACAAGCTTTTTTTAGAGTTTGGTTAGATTGGGTTGGTTTAAGTTGGCTTCTTAGAGTGTTGATGAAGTTCCCCATCTACGAAATGTCTGTTGGGCTGTTATGGGTCAGAGATTCCGAGAATTATCTTTGAATACTCAGGGATACTTAATCTTATAACAAAACTTACTTACCGCTTGACGCTCGAATCATACGCTACCGTCGCTAAGTGGCAACAAATGTGAATTCACTTTGTCTCCAATCACTACTTAATGACTTCCTAATAGCATATAGCCATGTAGCACAACTATTATGCATTTATGATCCCGGACCTTTTCCAGTTTGTGTACCGTTTTTCATATAATTTATTTTTGCTTCTTTTCAGATCAAAAATGAGTGATAATATCAATCTCTTTAGTTAGGCTTATAAGGCTAACTAACGAAAATATCACGACCTAACCTAACCAATCGTTAGGTTAACTGTACGCCCTTGACGATTGGTTAGGTTAGGTCATGATATTTTCGTTAGTTAGCCTTATAAAGCAAAAATAAATTATATGAAAAATGGTACACAAACTGGAAAAGGTCCATGATCCCAAGTAATATTCCACTTGGAAGCATTTCCCAAAGGCAGTAATAATTAAAAAAATGCTAGTTCTCTCTCTCTGACAAGCTGAACGCGGTTAAGGCTCCTGGATCAGACCAGCTCCTACCCAGAGTGTTGCGGGAAGTGCGCGACCAGGTGGCTCTCCACCTGGCTAACGTCTTCAACAAATCGTTGGAGACGGGCCAGGTGCCTGGTGACTGGAGGGAAGCCAACGTGACCCCTGTCTTTAAGAAAGGGGATCACGAGAGTCCAGGGAACTATCGTCCCATTAGTCTCACTTCGGTTGTAGGTAAATTATTAGAGGAGATAATAGCGGATAGGATCGTTGACCATTTGAATTCCTACAAGCTGCTTGGGAACTCCCAACATGGGTTTAGACGGCATAGGTCGTGTCTCACCAACCTGCTCGAGTTTTTCTACATGTGGAGTGAGTATGATAAGAGTAGGGCGATTTATATACTTTATCTCGACTTTCAGAAAGCCTTTGATAAGGTACTTCACCGCCAGATAATGGCCAAAGTGCGCGCGCTGGGTATCGATGGGGAAGTAGGTAGCTGGATTGGAAACTGGCTGAAGAATAGGCGGCAGAGGGTTGTAATTAAAGGGGCCACTGTTGTTTATCATTTACATAAATGATATTGGCGCTGCATTCGTCAGTAGGATCGCCAAATTCGCTGATGACACCAAGTTTGGGGCCAATGTTGGGACGCCAGAGGCGACCGAGCAATTGCGTGCGGACCTACGTAGGATAGGAGAGTGGTCCGAAAAATGGAAAATGCCGTTTAACTTGGGTAAACGCAAGGTAATGCACATTGGCTACGCCAATCCCTAGTTGGACTACTCCATGTTGGGGAGTAATATCGAGGCCACTGATTTGGAAAAAGACTTGGGTGTGCTAATTATCAGCGACCTTAAGTTTACCAAACAGTGCGTAGAGGTGGAAAAGAAAGCCCAGAAGCTGTTGGGTTATATCAGGCAATTTCGATTTCGGAACAAGGAGATTGTGCTCTCTCTGTACAATTCCCTGGTTCGGCCGTACCTGGAGTATGCTGTGCAGTTCTGGTCTCCCATCCTCAGGAGAGATATTGAGAGGCTGGAGCGAGTGCAGGCGAGGGCCACAAAGTTAATCCCTTCCGTTAGGCATATGGGCTACAATCGACGCTTATACGCCCTGAATTTGTTTTCGCTAGAAACTCGGAGGCTGCGCGGTCAACTCATTGAGGTTTTCAAGCTCTTACGCGGGTTCGACGATGTCGATTTTAGAAGCATGTTTAGTTTAAATGATAACTCAACTCGCAACAATTGGAAGTTGGATTTGAAACGGTTTAGCAATAGCGTGCGTTGGAATTAGTTTACCTATAAGATCTGTGACACGTGGAACAGGCTACCTTCAGAAGTTGTGAACAGTTCCTCTGTGGATCAGTTCAAGAAAAGGTTAGACCGAATCTTGCACACTATTTGAGGGTGTAGGAATTTCCCTGGCACCCGTTGCCATTGGTACCTCCTCGGCATGGGCTGCAAGGCCTTTTGAGGTACTTCTTGTCTTTGTAACTCCTTGTAACTCTCTCTCTCTCTCAGGAAGGATATAGAAAGGTTAGAAAGGGTACAAGCAATGGCTATAAAAGCTGATCCTTTCAATGAGAATGCAAAACTACTGACGGAGATTGGAGCGCCTAAATCTGTTTGTCTTAGAGACCAGGAGGTTGCACAGTCAGCTTATTCAAGTCTTCAAGATGCTCAGTGGAATATACAGGGAACTTATTCTCACTTAATGCAGATCCGACAAGAACTAATGGGTTTAAACTGGAAGTAAAGATATTTAGGACCTCTGTCTGCAGAAATTTATTCTCCTATAAAATAGTTAATGTCTGGAGCCAACTTCCCTCAGAGGTTGTTTCAAGCCAAAGTGTAAATATGTTTAAAAATAGGCTAGACAAAGTACTGAATACTCTTATGGTTTAAGACTAAAACACAACGTAACTCTGCAGGAGTTCACCTACGCGGTTTCTATGTGTGCATGCGTAATTAGAGAGCTCTCTTATACCGTGCGTTCGAAAAGTCTCTCCGCAGTCAACGTGCTATAGCCAGTATATGCGCACTAAGCCGGTTTCAGTCGGTTTAAACTCGATCGTGTCAGTACTGTGACAGAGTTGGGATCGTGACAATAGTGTGTGTCGATAGCTTGGTAAAAAATTCATGAAACACTATTCATGAAACACCATTGCACGACCAGAAAATCGGCGTTTGGGTTGCAATATCAAGAAAGCGAATTGTCGGTCCCATTTTCTTTGAGAACACAATAAATGCTGACCGATACTGTTCAGAAATTCTGCATCCATTTATTGGACAGCTAAACGAAATGGAAATACTGAATGCATACTTCCAGCAAGATGGTGCCACGGCACACACTGCTCACCTTTCGATGGAGCTACTGCATGATGTGTTTGGGGATCGCATAATTTCAAGGGGGCTTTGGCCTCCACGATCCCCAGACCTTACGCCGCCCGACTATTTCTTATGGGGAGCAGCAAAAGGTGTTGTTTATAAAGACCGCCCGAAAACAATTCAGACCTTAAAAACTGCAATATCCACTTACATTGCTTCAATATCAACCAACGCTTTAAAAAAAGTGTTTGACAACAAGTGCAGACGAGTTGCTCTGTGCCTGCAGAATGGTGGAAAACACTTTCAACAAATGCTGTAAAATCAAAAGGTTATATAATAAAATCACTAAATCATGGTTGAATGAAAACATTGTAGTTTTTCAATTTCCTATGCGTTTAACATAGCACTGCGAAGAGACTTTTCGAACGCACTGTATATTTTCCACTTTCTTGTAAAATTTCCTTGGCTACTTTTCCAGGGTCAAGGTATTTTCTTCAACCTTTTTCAGTACCTGCCTCTGGCAGGGCTGGAGCTGAGGATGGGGAGAGAGCCTTATACTTTTCTATCCAGTTTTCTACTACTGCTAGAATAATTGAAAGAAAAGTGAACTTACTTAAAAATAGGAACCTCCCAGAGTGGACCGGAAGGTCTTTGAGGCTTCCTCTTTTCCTTGTAACTCTTTGTAACTCTCTATCTCTCTCAAGTATTAGGAGTTTATATTAGTAATGATCTCAAACCGTCGAAGCACTGTGCAGAATTCAAAGAGGGCCTACATTATTAGATTATATTAAAAGACAATTCCAATTTAGAAACAAGGAGATTGTAGTGTCTCTTTATAATTTACAAGTTAGACCTCAACTCGAGCATTGTGTACAGGTTTGGTCTTCCCTTAGGAAGGATATAGAAATGTTGGATTGGAGGGGATACAAGCAAGAGCTACTGCAAAATTACCACCGAAGTTAGAACGCTTCAGGGGTAGATCCAGAAATTTATTTGGGGGTGTCATCACTGCATGGAAACTGAGCGGCGAAGCCGTGAAGAAAGCTATGAGGTCCAGGGGCATGCCCTCCAGAAAATATTTGTAAAAATTGTGCAAAATCCTGCATTCTAGAGCCATCCTGAGTGATTTTTCCTTACTGAATCTTTCCATTTCTTTTAGCTGTTGTTTTAAATTGTTCTACATTGCACTAAGGAAGCTATATCCACAAGAATATGCTGATAAAACTGATAATGTATAAGGATTCCTCCTATTCTAAGTCCATCATATCAATTAACTTTGATTCTGTTGCAATGATTCCCCATTTGTCATATCTATATCAAGTTCAATTCCATGAATTCAACAAAAGCATAATTATGAAGAACAAAACATTTATTGAAAATATCTGTATCATAAATTAACATAATTAACAAGTGAATATAACATGCGTTTGTTATGGCAAATTAAATGGATATATTAGATCTTCTTCATAAATTCATATACATTGTACTTAGTTACTTATATAAATACAACAGTGATCAATCGAAATTTAAAGTCACACAAAAATGAAATCCAAATACAAACATTTCTTCCAATGAATATAATCTGAATACAAGATGAAAAATTACTTAATAAGTAAAAATAAAGTTAAAATATCACAAAATCTGACTTGTGTATTATACAATATTATATATATCATTCATTATATATTCGTATTTGCAGCACCAAAAACAAAATTGTATTTTATACTGAGATTTCCCAGTGAAAATAATCTGCACCAGAACACAATATTTTTCTCCAAAGCACTACAAATATTTACAATCTGCACTAACATCACTGCTTGTCGTTTCATTTTTCATGTATACAAAATGGCTGCTCTGGTGTCAAATAAACAGGATATTGTTCTTCACAGGTGTCCAAGCTAGGGTCACGTTTCGGTGAGTCTGACCTTGTGACCGGAAATATACATGTATTAGACAGTCGGGTAGCTTAGAACACGTAAAAAAATTGATTTTGAAACCGTCAGGGGGGGGGGGTCACGTGCGCATGGTGACATCCCCCCCCCTGGATCCGCTATTGCGCTTAAATTTGTTTACCTTAGAGACCAGGAGGTTGCGCAGTCAGCTTATTCAAGTTTTCAAATGCTCATTGGAATAGACAGGGTAGAACTGTACAAAATTATCCTCATTTAATATCAATCCGACAAGAAATAATTTTAAATTGGAACTTAAAACATTTAATACCTCCATCTGTGGTAATTTCTTCTATAAAATAGTTAATATCTGGAACCAACTTCCCTCGGAGGTTGTTTCAAGACAAAGTGTAAACATGTTTAAAAATAGGCTGGACAAACTTCTGAATACACTCAGGGTTTAAGACTGTCCTTACATATAATATAATTTTTTAAAAATAGTATAACGTAACCCTGCAGGAATCTGTTTGAACATTTCCTCATTCACTTAATTCTCCCCCCATTTTAGAAAGACGTCTCTGGTTAATTGTGCCCCACATAGCATGATCAATCATCGGGCAACTCATTTTTTTTATCACTTGCCTTATACACACCTCTAAGTGGGAGGCTCTTGAATTAGCCGTAATAACAACGGGTGATCACCCACGAAACACTTTCATACTCCATAAAAGACAAGTACACTGGCATATATACAGGGACCTCACACTGATATTCCTCGCCGAAAAGGGATTTTCTCTACACTCATGATGGCACAACACAACGAAATATGAACGACTCAGTATATCACTTGCTGCATAAACATCTTTCATGGCGGGAGACCCAAGATGCAACTCGGCGACATTCAAAGAGCTGGCAGATACATACACAGGATTTACATCCAATTACAGAAAACACATTCACACACTTGCATGTGTTGTTAATATGTTCAAGAAAAGAGTGGAAAAATATTTTTGTAGAAACACATAATTCCCCCCCCCCCCCCCTAAAAAAAAAGCTTAAAAATGCATGGTATGGATTAAGTGAGGTAAAGTTGCATTTCTGCCGACACATTGTTTTTTTTTGGTTGGCTGAATGCAAGTGACGGGTGAGGGCATGGTGTGGAAAATCTGATTTCTGTTCTTAATTCTTGTTTCCATATGTTCGAGGTTTTTGTGGCGATACCAAGTGGATGATATGCGATCGGCATATTTAGAGTGCTATTTAGAGTGCTATTTAGGGTGCTATCTGACCTTCCAGGGTCAAGGTATTTTTTCAACCCTTTTCCTCCCGGGGAGGGAGCGGAGAGTGGGGAGAGAGCCTTATGCTTTTCTGTCTAGTTTTCTACTACTGCTAGAATAGTTAAAAAATGAAAAGTGAAAAAACAAGAACCTTCCCGAGTGGACCGAAAGGTCTTTGAAGCTTCTTCTTGTAACTCTCTCTCTCTCTCTCTCTCTCTCTCTCTCTCTCTCTCTCTCTCTCTCTCTCTCAATTTCGTTCATTTCTTAGATTTCACAAAGAAAATGCACATTAAAAACCTCTCTCCCAATTAATAATAATTTAGTATTTATCCAGTAAACTGCAAAATATGAAGCAAACATTGATTTGTGGTTGACAAATTATTCTGATAAAATATTTTTGTTGCTGAATCTGAACATTGTTCCATAAATGTGTGTCATTGATATCACTCTTCATTTCCAATAATACTCTCAACTTTCATAAGACAGTAATGAAGGTAGGCTAATATTACATCAAATTAAACACTGATTTGAGGAATCAACACTGAAAAAGTATTGTTCTTATTTATTTTTGGGTTCTTCCTCACCTCATTTCATTGCATGAATGTTATCACAACATTTAATCAGTGTTAACATTTCACTGATTCATCTTCTTGCGCTCGAAGTCAACGATATCATCCCACTGAATGTGATTCCAGTTTCATTCCACGACCATGAATCCGCGAGTGAGAATCTCAAAAGAAGAAATTCTCAAATCGATCCATTCCCATTTCAGGCCATTTTCATTCTCATCCACGCTTTCGCACCTTGATCTAGGTTAGGTTAAGTTAGGTTACGTTAAGTTCAGTTACGTTTGAAAATAGCCACTCTCATTTGGCGCCTTTACCGCGAATACGAATGGGAGTGACATTCTTCCTCAAATGAAGAAACGTTTCTCAAATGTGGATATTGGATTCACACTTTGTATATTCTCACTCGTGAACCGCGAATAAGAATGAGAATGACAATGAGTGAAAACTAATCATGAGCAACGTGTCATCATGTGTCATCACCGTAATGTTCTCAGTAATTTTATTCTTTTTTAATCTAATTGGCTTTGGCTGTAAAGGTCTTAGAGTCTTTCTAGTTGAATATATATATATATATATATATATATATATATATATATATATATATATATATATGTAGAAAGGAGGGGACAAGGGGGGTGCCTGCAAAAATACTTCCCTTTATAAGAAAGAGAGCCAAAATCAAGGTCTCCGAGGCTCACGATATTAGTTTTTTTAATAAATTTTGGAAAGATTGTGTAGTGTGTAAAATGCATGCATATATATATATATATATATATATATATATAATATATATAATATATATATATATATGAAGAATAGAGGGAGAAGTGTGTGTTTGAGAGCATGCTGGATTGCTCACAGGGTAGATGAGAGACAAAAAAAAAGATCAGCTAAGGAGGACAATGACAGGAGAAACGGGAGTTCCAGCACTCCTTGTCTCCTGCCTAATATCCCCCTGGAGTACCTCCCTGGGCGATTGGTGTCTACAATCGCCTCATATATATATATATCGGGTGGGAAAAAAAAAGGGAGACCTCAAACTTTGGCTGTAAAATCCAAAGTTATGGTCAGATTTCAATATTTTTTTCACACCCCACAACTAAGTAAATTTCCTATACGGTGAGCGGATTTGAAAGAAAACTAATGAAAATTATGGATTTATTGAACATTTCTTTATGCCACTGGAAATTCTCCATTTACACTACTACTGCATTGTCGGGTCTGCCAAAAAAAAAAAGGGAGACCTTTTAAATCCTTCATATCTCGGCAAATACAGTACATAGAACCATGAAATTTTAGTATGTTAGTACTACGTAATTTTATGGTTTGTTTGCCAACTTTTAGCATTTTAGCTGAGAAATTGGATTTATGGCGAATATTCCAGAAAAATCTTGCTAATCACAGGTTTAAGTTGATAATTAAAGCGATTTTAATTTACGTAAGCCAACTGCAGGAGGTTTGGACAAGCTTCTCAAGAAAATCGATAAAACAGGAGATATCAAAAGAATACCAGGTAGCGGTATTAAATTTGGCCACCAAACAGTCCTGATTTAAATCTTGTCGATTACGGTCTTTGGGAAATTTGTCACAGAGAATTTATCGGGTCAAAGAAAGAAATGTCGCTCATTTACGACAGCTTCTTCTGGAAAAAGAGGATGAGCTACCACAAATCAAATCAATAAAGCCATAGATGAGTTCCGTCCTAGACTGAAAAAGGTTGTAGAAGTTCGTGGTAAACATATCGAGCAGTTTTTTTAACATCAAGGTAGCACCATATGTGAGTACTTTATAACTTTTTATCTGCACATACAATGCAGTAGTAGTGTAAATGGAGAATTTTCAGTGGCAAAAAGAAATGTTCAATAAATCCATAATTTTCATTAGTTTTCTTTCAAATCCGCTCACCGTATATGAAATTTACTTAGTTGTGGGGTGTGAATAAAATATTGAAATCTGACCATAACTTTGGATTTTACAGTCAGAGTTCGAGGTCTCCCTTTTATTTTGCCCACGTGATATATATATATATATATATTTGTGTGTATGTACACACACATATATATATATACAGGGTGTCCGAGAATTATCTGTACAATTGGCTGTTATTAAAAGTCAACCATGAAGTGTAGACATTCCAGTGTTGTCCCATTTTACAGAGAATCTCATTAAGTTTTTTCTGATACCAAGTTTTGACAAGTTTTTTAGAAATTCCAGTGTGTCCGAACATTATCTGTACAATTTCATCTTTTAATAAAATTCTTGATAACACACGTAAAATTCTTAAACAAGATTATTTAGAATCTGTATTTTCAAAAGTTTCTTTTATTAAAGTAACGTTGTTACAAACATTCGATATGTGCACCATTAGTGATTCGCAAAACATCCAATCGATACTCCAAATGTTGCCATGTACGATGCAGCAATTTAGGCCTGTTCAAAAATCAACTTTTTCTTATTTTCATAGGTTTCTGTACATTTTCCCATGCTTTTTGACCTGGAAAGCCGAATATCACAACTATTTTGGCCTAGGATGTGGGGAAGCATTGCCGCATGGAGCTTTAAATTTTCTGCCTTGAAATCGGCCAAAGCGCCAATTCCGGGGTCCCTTGAATTATGTTTTGCACTTTAACTTTTGATCTAAACAAGATAGAGCAACAAATTAGGTATCAAATGAAAGAGCATAAAATTAATAAGTAATAATAATAATAATAATAATAATAATAATAATAATAAATAAATAATAATTAATAATAATAATAATAATAATAATAATAATAATAATAAATAAATAATAATTAATAATAATAATAATAATAATAATAATAATAATAATTATCTATCATTTTTCAGGAAACAACAGAAACTCAATCAGAATCTAGAAAACCATCTACAAGTTACAACTTCACAATGGCATTAAGCAAGGAGCTGAGGGAGCTCCGTGGCGCACAGTTGATATCTCAGAACCTCCACGTACTGTCCACAGGCAGGTGTCAACTGGGTCATCTACCAGATCTCTCACTGAAACTTTCCTGGTTGGATACCCTTCAGCTTTTATCAGTGGTTCCCAGCTTCCCACCAACAGACAGGCGTTCCAGTATTTCCTTAATCTTCAGAATTTACCGGAAAATGCAGGGAGGCCCATGGTTCAAGACCTTGCATATGAAACAGTTGAATCTATCATCCCATTCTAGCAGATGGCTAGGATCAAGACAATGACCAAGTACAACGCAATGAAGCTCTTCATGAAACTACATGAGAAACATCGTGCTCTGGTGAAAAGCAAAGGAAGAGCAAGTAACCCTGGAGGAAAAAGAGAAGCATTTGTGCTGGAATTAGACAGCCTGTTCGATATAGGAGCTCCAGATGCAATCCAGGAAATACAGAACAACAGACTATTATCCAGAGAGAAGAAAGATGAGGATATCAGGTTCCACGAAGACCAAAAGACTGAGAGGAAAGGTCATATGTCTGGTCATGACAAGATTTTTGAGACAAGATCCCTGCAGCAAGCAGCGAGGAATGAAAGACTGCAGCATAGACAAGAACAAGGTAAAACTAATTACTTTGAACGTCACAAAAAGTTTCAAGTTTTACTCCATTGCGATATTTAGCATGTACTTAACAATTACTGTCTTAACATGTTGTACTATTTTACAGCTGCAGCAGAACAAGAGGCAGTCTTCATGTGGATGACATTACCTGGGG
Source organism: Bathynomus jamesi (assembly GCA_023014485.1). Taxonomy (NCBI): domain Eukaryota; kingdom Metazoa; phylum Arthropoda; class Malacostraca; order Isopoda; family Cirolanidae; genus Bathynomus; species Bathynomus jamesi. The sequence goes on along the minus strand of JAJOZX010000761.1, from coordinate 884,184 downwards.
TGACTCAACTGACAACGACGCTAACACAGAGGACATGGATTACCATCAGCCTCGTCCTGGATGTTCTCACCATCAAGACACTGTGACTAGTGTGACTTTGACGTTTCCAAGGAAGGTCATGGAATGTGATGTCATCTGCAATACAGCTGATCGTCTTGGTTTATCAGACAATCAAGTTACTGCCATGGTTTCTGCCACCTTGAAAGCTGGAGGGGCTGATCTGGATAACTTCGTCATCTCAACCTCAACAACACGTCGCAACAGAATGCTGTCCAGGTATAATATCAGCCAGAGTCACATGTCCAAGTTTTGTGAAAACCCCCCACAGTACGCTGCCTTACACTGGGATGGAAAGTGCTCAAAGATGTCTTGGGCAGTGAACCTGGAAGTACCTCAGAGACTTTAGCTGTGCTAGTGTCTGGTCCACCTTCATACACTGAAGGAAAGTTATTGGGAGTACCTGTCATCGACAATTCTTCTGGCACAGCTCAGGCTGAGGCTTCAATGGATTTACTGGAGACATGGGAACTTACGGATAATGTTACTGCCCTTGTTTCTGACACTACATCCAGTAACAGTGGAGTTCACAGAGGAGCTGCCAAACTGCTAGAGAAAATGCTGAACAAAAAGGTGTTTTACCTGGCCTGTCGACATCACATCCTGGAAATCCTAGTAGGAGCAGTTTGGGAGAAGCTGTTTGGGAAGGTGAAGGGGCCAGATAATCCCTGGTTTGAGCATCTGAAGTATGTTTGGACGGACTTGTCCAAGGAAAACCCAAAGATGCTGGCTATCAACAGCAAAATGGCTGAAGGAAAAGAAGAAGAACAGTGAAGAAATACTCCAAGACATTCTAACAGCAGAAAGGCTTCCAAGAGCCGACTACAGGGAAATGGCTGAACTGACAGTCATTGTTCTTGGAGGAACGCCTCCTCGAGGTATTCACTGGAGTCGACCAGGCGCCATTCATCAGGCCAGATGGATGGCCAGAAACCTGTACTCCATGAAAATGCTGATGTTTGCAGATCAACTTGAGTACGACGAAGACACTGTATCAAAGCTGAAAAGACTCAACACCTTCCTTGCGCTGTTCTACACTCCTGTATGGATGATGTCAATGTCTGCTGCAGATGCTCCCGTGAATGATCTAAGTCTAATCCAGGACATGTTGAAGTACAAGAAACTGACCCAGAGCTTGCTGATGCAGTACTTAATAAGATGGAAAACCACAATGGTACCTGACGCAGGAAGTCGTGCCATTTGCCCTGTTCAGCAATAGATTGAGTGACACATTGAAGCACGACATTGCTGCCCAGTTACATGCTACTGAGAAGCCAGACAGCTTCAGAACAGGAAGCCTCTATTCCAGAGAGTCACAGCTAAGACCACACCCTGGTTGATCTCATTGGCCCAGAATCACATTTCCTGCTGGACACACTGAACATTGGATCCGAGTGGCTTCTGGAACCTGTCACGTCTTGGCCACAGAATGAGGACTACAGAAAAGAGTTGGACTATGTTAAGAATCTGAAAGCGGTGAATGACATTGCTATTTGGTGCCTATTTTGTTGCTCTATCTTGTTTAGATAAAACGTTATAGTGCAAAACATGATTCAAGGGACCCCGGAACTGGTGCTTTTGGCCGATTTCAAGGCAGAAAAATTAAAGCTCCATGCGGCAATGCTTCCCAACAACCTAGGTCAAAATGGTTGTGATTTTCGGCCTTTTCAGGTCAAAAAGCATGGGAAAAAGTACAGAAACCTATGAAAATAAGAAAAAGTTGATTTTTGAACAGGGCTACTGCAGCATATCCACATCAATTCGCTTAATAGCAGCTGTGATTCTTGCTTTTAAATCATCAATGTCTGTCACCCGCGTACATTTCTAAAAAACTTGTCAAAACGTGGTATCAGAAACAACTTAATGAGATTCTCTGTAAAATGGGATGACACTGGAATTTCTACACTTCATGGTTGACTTTTAATAACAGCCAAAAATTGTACAGATAATTCTCGGACACCCTGTATATACGGGGCTCCAATAAACCTCAGCCCCCCGCCCATGGCTTAAACCATTAGAGGTACAGTAAAACTAAACATACCTTACAAAAGAGAATTTAATCCTGCATTTAATGAGAAACAATTAAAACTTGGTGTTCCCGCCATTGGCTTCCAAGACAGCCTGAATTCGCTTTGGTAGCTTGCCAAAAGTGACGTGAATAGATCTTGATCGTTACGCAAATTTGCTAAAACAGTTTCAATGTGTTGCGTCATTGTATCCTTCGAAAATCTATTTGCTGCAGGTTCTTGAAACAAGAGACATTCAACCTTTTCCTTTATAACTGATCCAATGTGTTCACAGACGTTCAGGTCAGGAGAATTTCCTGGCCATTCTTCATTTCCAAAGAAATCGATCTCATGGTTCCGCAACAACTGTTGAGTGGCTAATGCCTTAAAGCAGGGGGGCCTTATCGTGCAGAAGTGTGACCTGATCGACTTCCATAACATTGTTTGGGTTTCTTGGAAAAGGAATGACATGCTGGGATAGAATAATATCACGAAAATACTGTCCATCCCAACTTTGACCATTTGGCTTCAGCACCCACATGAGCTTCTTTGCAGTGAACAAAACAAACACACCAACACAGTCTGGACTTTTTAATAATTCGCGATAATGTTCATTGTCATCGATTTCATCTGGTGTTGTGGCCCACACTCGATCATTTTGGTAGTTAGGCCGACGTGTTACGTAAACAAAAAATTCATCGGAGACAGCTAAATGCATGAAATCATCCACATCCCAATCTTCAAGATAATAGGCAAACCACATTCTGTTATCGATGTTAAGTTGAGTTTTTCTTGGCTTTGGAAGTTCATGCCAAGGCTTTAAACCTTGCCTATGACGGTACAGTCGAATGATCTCACCACTCACGATCTTTCCTCTCAACACTTCGATCGCTCTAGAAAGTTTAGCACAGCTGTTTTTCCGCTTACGCGTACCGCTTTCAATGATGTCCTTTGTTTCCTGAGAGTGGCAAATTTGGGCGCCCAGATTTGGTTGTATCCATTACACATTCATCCAAAGTTTTATTCCAATTTCTTTTGACGAAGTCCTCACTTCTTCGCAACTTTTTGGCAACCCACGAACGTGTTATAAAGGTGGCTCCAGCATCACGAGCTTCCCGAAATGTTATTGCTCGTACGCGATCTATCACACGTTGCCTCTCCGAATCACCAATTAATTGAGAAGCCATTATATTACCACTTTATCAGCTAGAGTAATTTTAATACCTGCAATAAATAAAGAATTTGATATATTTTTATAATCACTAAAAACTATTTCGATATAAGTAAACATGTAAGCTGCAAATGGGGGGGGGGGGGGGCTAAGGTTTTTTGGAACCCCTTATATGTATATATACACATTCAACTGAAAAGAACACGCAGTATAAATAACGTAAAGAACGACGCTTGTATAGGAGATATTCCGCGCAAGACGAGAGAGAGAGAACGAAACAAATGAAAAAATGAGGTAACCACCTGGGAATCGAACCCGGGATCTTCCGATTGCCGGTCAGACGCGATACCATTACACCATGGGCCTCACTCTTCCAAATGCCGTAATTCTTCTACATACTCGCAGAAACCAATGCCCCAAGGGGACACCTCCCGCATGCCGTAACATTATATACATTCAACTGCAAAGAACACGCAGTATAAATAACGTAAAGAACGACGCTTGTATAGGAGATATTCCGCGCAAGACGAGAGAGAGAGAACGAAACAAATGAAAAAATGAGGTAACCACCTGGGAATCGAACCCGGGATCTTCCGATTGCCGGTCAGATGCGATACCATTACACCATGGGCCTCACTCTTCCAAATGCCGTAATTCTTCTTCTACATACGGCATTTGGAAGAGTGAGGCCCATGGTGTAATGGTATCGCATCTGACCGGCAATCGGAAGATCCCGGGTTCGATTCCCGGGTGGTTACCTCATTTTTTCATTTGTTTCGTTCTCTCTCTCGTCTTGCGCGGAATATCTCCTATACAAGCGTCGTTCTTTACGTTATTTATACTGCGTGTTCTTTGCAGTTGAATGTATATAATGTTACGGCATGCGGGAGGTGCCCCCTTGGGGCATTTGTTTCTGCGAGTATGTAGAAGAATTACGGCATTTGGAAGAGTGAGGCCCATGGTGTAATGGTATCGCGTCTGACCGGCAATCGGAAGATCCCGGGTTCGATTCCCAGGTGGTTACCTCATTTTTTCATTTGTTTCGTTCTCTCTCTCTCGTCTTGCGCGGAATATCTCCTATACATGCGTCGTTCTTTACGATATGTATATATATATATATATATATATGTATATAACGTAAAGAACGACGCTTGTATAGGAGATATTCCGCGCAAGACGAGAGAGAGAGAACGAAACAAATGAAAAAATGAGGTAACCACCTGGGAATCGAACCCGGGATCTTCCGATTGCCGGTCAGACGCGATACCATTACACCATGGGCCTCACTCTTCCAAATGCCGTAATTCTTCTACATATTCGCAGAAACCAATGCCCCAAGGGGGCACCTCCCGCATGCCGTAACATTATATACATTCAACTGCAAAGAACACGCAGTATAAATGAACGTAAAGAACGACGCTTGTATAGGAGATATTCCGCGCAAGACGAGAGAGAGAGAACGAAACAAATGAAAAAATGAGGTAACCACCTGGGAATCGAACCCGGGATCTTCCGAGTGCCGGTCAGACGCGATACCATTACACCATGGGCCTCACTCTTCCAAATGCCGTAATTCTTCTACATACTCGCAGAAACCAATGCCCCAACGGGGCACCTCCCGCATGCCGTAACATTATATACATTCAACTGCAAAGAACACGCAGTATAAATAACGTAAAGAACGATGCTTGTATAGGAGATATTCCGCGCAAGACGAGAGAGAGAGAACGAAACAAATGAAAAAATGAGGTAACCACCTGGGAATCGAACCCGGGATCTTCCGATTGCCGGTCAGACGCGATACCATTACACCATGGGCCTCACTCTTCCAAATGCCGTAATTCTTCTACATACTCGCAGAAACCAATGCCCCAAGGGGGCACCTCCCGCATGCCGTAACATGTTTCGTTCTCTCTCTCTCGTCTTGCGCGGAATATCTCCTATACAAGCGTCGTTCTTTACGTTATTTATACTGCGTGTTCTTTGCAGTTGAATGTATATAATGTTACGGCATGAAGGAGGTGCCCCCTTGGGGCATTGGTTTCTGCGAGTATGTAGAAGAATTACGGCATTTGGAAGAGTGAGGCCCATGGTGTAATGGTATCGCGTCTGACCGGCAATCGGAAGATCCCGGGTTCGATTCCCAGGTGGTTACCTCATTTTTTCATTTGTTTCGTTCTCTCTCTCTCGTCTTGCGCGGAATATCTCCTATACAAGCGTCGTTCTTTACGTTATTTATACTGCGTGTTCTTTGCAGTTGAATGTATATAATGTTACGGCATGCGGGAGGTGCCCCCTTGGGGCATTGGTTTCTGCGAGTATGTAGAAGAATTACGGCATTTGGAAGAGTGAGGCCCATGGTGTAATGGTATCGCGTCTGACCGGCAATCGGAAGATCCCGGGTTCGATTCCCAGGTGGTTACCTCATTTTTTCATTTGTTTCGTTCTCTCTCTTTCGTCTTGCGCGGAATATCTCCTATACAAGCGTCGTTCTTTACGTTATTTATACTGCGTGTTCTTTGCAGTTGAATGTATATAATGTTACGGCATGCGGGAGGTGCCCCCTTGGGGCATTGGTTTCTGCGAGTATGTAGAAGAATTACGGCATTTGGAAGAGTGAGGCCCATGGTGTAATGGTATCGCGTCTGACCGGCAATCGGAAGATCCCGGGTTCGATTCCCAGGTGGTTACATCATTTTTTCATTTGTTTCGTTCTCTCTCTCTCGTCTTGCGCGGAATATCTCCTATACAAGCGTCGTTCTTTACGTTATTTATACTGCGTGTTCTTTGCAGTTGAATGTATATAATGTTACGGCATGCGGGAGGTGCACCCTTGGGGCATTGGTTTCTGCGAGTATGTAGAAGAATTACGGCATTTGGAAGAGTGAGGCCCATGGTGTAATGGTATCGCGTCTGACCGGCAATCGGAAGATCCCGGGTTCGATTCCCAGGTGGTTACCTCATTTTTTCATTTGTTTCGTTCTCTCTCTCTCGTCTTGCGCGGAATATCTCCTATACAAGCGTCGTTCTTTACGTTATTTATACTGCGTGTTCTTTGCAGTTGAATGTGTATATATATATGTATATGTGTATATATATATATATATACAGTATATATATATATATATGCAAACAATTCACAAACAGCACGTGATGTTTTTAATAAACAAGGAACCACAGGGAAAAGGAAAATAAAACACGAAGTCTGAGCGCTTTCGTGATATATTCACATCTTCAGGGACGTGAAGATGTGAATATACCATGAAAGCGCTCGGAGTTCGTTTTTTATTTTCCTTTTCCCTGTGGTTCCTTGCTTATATATATATATATATATATATATATATAGGGTGAGTCAAAAGTCCGGAAACATAGGGCTAAAGTTAGCCTGTGCTGCATCCAGCCCGATGTCCTGCAAAGAGTCCAGGTCGAGTCAGGAAACAGAGTCCAGAAATATCTGGAAGTGAAAGGAGAACATATAGAGCACATCTTATAACATTACTTGCAACACATGTCTTTTCGCAATAAAAGTTTCCTCTCCTTTCTATGTTTCCCGACTTTTGACTCACCCTGTATATATACAGGGCGTCCCAAAAAAATGTATACACACTTTAACAGCTGATAGCTCAATTGATGTTTCTTTCTTTCCAAGTTAAACCCATTAGAATTAATAATGGCAGTCAGACTAAGCTTTGAACATAGGAAATTCATTCTAAAATGCTACTGGAAGTGTGAAAACGCAGTTGAAGTGCAAAGACAGTTTAGGAGGGAGTTTCAAACAGATCCACCAACGCGACTTACCATCACTCGAATTAGAGATAAGTTTGAAGCCGATGGAACTGTTCAGAATGTCCACAAGAAGCGTTCCGGAAGACCACGGACATCGACAAGCCCCACAAAGCAAGAAAGAGTACTGGAAACGTATCACCAAAGTCCAAAAATCTGTGCGGCAAGCGAGTCGTGAGGTAGGAATTTCAGAATCGTCTGTCCAACGCATTTTGAAGCGCTGTCAATGGAAAAGTTACATTCCAAGATTAGTCCCATGCTATTAATGAAGATGATCCGGACCGAAGAGTGGAGTATTGCGAGTGGTACTTGGCACGATGTAGATGTGGATTGGACGAAGGGGTTTCGTAGAATACCCTCCGCGTTCACCAGACCTCACACCACTAGACTTTTTTTTATGGGGATACTTAAAAGACAAAGTCTACGCTATAAACCCTGCAACAGTCGCTGAATTGAGAGCAGCCATTGAACGAGAATGCACACAAATACCAAACGAAATGTTTCGTGATGTTTGCGATTCCATTGCTTCGCGTTATCAGCAGTGCCTGGACCAGAACGGACGTCAGTTTGAAAACAGGCGTTGAAAACAATTAAATAATGTCTGTAGATTCTATTACATTTTGAAAATGAAATGTATTTTAATAAACACTGCCTTTATAAGTATTTAAAGTGTGTATACATTTTTTTGGGACGCCCTGTATATATATATATATATATATATATATATATATGTAATAGACTTATCCTTTGGTGAAGCGGAGTCTTATAACAAATAATAAAACCAGCACTTGGTAAAACATCTTGTTCATTCAATCGCGACAGTTTCGGAGCATACTTTCTCCATCATTCCATACAAGGTACAAAAACTAAGTAGCAAGACACAAAACAAAATCGGATCACCTGAAGATCAGGGCCCCCAGCCTTTTTTAGTTAGCCTTATAAGTCTAACTAACGAAAATATCACGACCTAATCTAACCAATCGTTAAGTCAACTGTACGCCCTTGACGATTGGTTAGGTTAGGTCGTGATATTTTCGTTAGTTAGCGTTATATAGCTAACTAAAGAAGGCTGGGGGCCCTGATGTTCAGGTGATCCATAAAATTTAAACTTGGCATAAAAGCCCTGGGATCACCTGAAGGTCATGGCCCCCATGTATTCTTGTTTTTTGTTTTATAGTACCAAATATAATAAATTAAATTGAATGCCCTGTTAAGTCGTGATATTTTCGTTAGTTTTAACGAAGATATCATTTGGTAATTGAGCCTGGGGGCCCTGATCTTCAGGTGATCCAAACCCTGTTCTACGACGCACATAAAATCAAAATATGCTATCAGTAACGATAAAACAAATTAAAGCATCACAGGAAAATATCTAACAGTAAACTAATAAGAATTAAGGATAAAAAACTTACTCTAAAAACATAAAAGGTTCAGAGAAGTTACAATGCTTGAGAGCGAGGGCTTCTCCTTAATAATCAGCAGAGACTCCATTATTAGGAGCTCTGCACTGTTGGAGTGAAAGGTGATGACTGAGAATGAGTTAAATTGTATGGGATGATGAGCACTATGCGCTAAACGAAGGGTTAGTTATTGGCTGCTCTGTCCAAATTGACTTGCCCTTATGCTCAAAGATGCGTACCTTCAATTGGCGTTTTGAATGGTCAATATACACTGCATTACAACAGTGGCACTAGTATTTATAGACCACAGATGCCTATAAATCTTTAGGAATGACATCCTTGAACCCAAAGAAACTGCCAATAGTGCGACCTGCTTACCCAAATATGTGTCAAAGTACTTAGGACTAAAGCCATTTAAATATGTTATGTTTCAAAAACTGAAATTCTGAATGAACTACAACAAAGTTTGAACAAATTTCATATGCTCTAGTGACTAAAGTTGTAATTAGATTTCTCTTATAACTGTCTGCAATAAATGAGGAAATCTTTGTGGTCAAGCCTGTAAATGTAGGTCTCCTATATGCTGAAGTTGAGAATGAACCTTTAGAGTGATCAATCAAGATATCAAAGAAGGGCAGTTTATCATCAATTTCAGTCTCAGACGTGAATTCCATGTTACGATGTTTAGAATTTAAGTAAGTTAAAAATTTAAGAATATGTGCTTGAGATCTAAAAACAAGGAAAGTGTCATCCACGTATTGACGATAGAGTAGGCCCGCAGGGGTCCCCAACCTTTTTGTGCCGAAGAGCACATTCAAGACTACCGGTAGTGCGGCGGGCACCATTTACTTTTTCAAGGCAAATTTATAGTTGGACTTAATAATGAACATAATACACAAAAAAAAACCATTTAATTCCTATGTAAAATAATGAACATAATACACAAAAAAAACATTTAATTCCTATGTAAAATAATGAACATAATACACAAAAAAAAAACAAGGATGGGCTAACTAAGAATCTTAGAAAAATGATCAAAACGATAACTCAATTTATTTCTAAAGAAATAATTATTTTCAAATAAATGAGCATCTGTTTCCGTAATTAACTACTAAAATTTAATAAAATGTTAAGTATGTTACATATTTTAAATATTTAGTAACTAAATATTTAAAATATGTAACATACTTAACATTTTATTAAAAATTTAAATAAAAACTTATCAATCGTAGTCAGTCAGTGGCGGGCACACGCAAAAGGGTCGGCGGGCACCATGGTGCTCGCGGGCACAGGGTTGGGGACCCCTGGAGTAGGGGCTTAAAGTCTGAAGGACAATCATTAAGCCAAAGGCCCTCATAATGTGCCAAAAATGCGTTTGGCTAATGTATTTTTGGCACATTATGGAGTTCTTTGGCTTGATGATTGTCCTTCAGACGTTATGCCCCTATTCTATCGTCGATACGTGGATGACACTCTCCTTGTTTTTAGATCTCAAGCACATATTCTTAAATTTTAAATTATTTTAGTATATAGTAGGTTTTTATGTTAACTTAGGTTTTACTTATTCATGCTTACTTTTGCTACGCATTGTTATTAATAAGCAGGATTGCACATAACTTAGTTTTTGTACCTTGTATGAAATGATGGAGAAAGTATGCTCCGAAACTGTCGCGAGTGAATAAACATGATGTTTTACCAAGTGCTGGTTTTATTATTTGTCGTATATATATATATATATATATAATGAAAATAACCATGAAGGAAAAAGGAAACAAAGAATGGTGTTCAAGCGCTTTCATCTAATGACATCCTCATTGGAATCCTAAGAGAGCGGAGAAACATTGAAGAAAATATGGCTTTCTTGACGGGGGTGTCATGTCCGGAGTAACAGTGTACGTAGGACAAATTGTTTGTTTTTATCCGATAAAAAACATGACACCTTGGACATGTCTCTGGACATGACACCCCCATCAAGAAAGCCATATTTTTTTCAATGTTTCTCTGCGCTCTTTGGATCGTCAGTCCGGAATACGTGGATGCCGAATTAGAAAAAATCAACAGTCTTGGAAGTGATTTGTGTTACCCACCTGCTTTTTTGGAATCTTGTATTAACAAGGCAAAACGAACTTTCTATCGTGTGAATAATAACCCTCGCACTTTGTCGAAGAATATTTTAGTACTTCCATTTTCCCCAGGCTTTTTAGGCATTGCTAATGTACTTAAACTTTTGAATATTACTGTAGTATTTTCATACGACAATATTGTGAAAAATATCATGGTAAAAAATAGCCTTACAAATAATTCAGGCATTATCTATAAAATTGGTTGTAACAGTGATTCCTTTTAAATTGGACAGACGGGAAAGGATTTGCACACACGTGTAAAACAGCATCAATATTCCGTTAGAACGGGACAGTCGTCCAGTGCCCTTTTCGTCCATTTGTCAGAGTTATCCCACTGTATTGATTGGAATAATGCTTCAATTTTGTTTCACTCAAGCAACATTGTTAGTAGAAATATTCTTGAGTCAGCCATTATTCAACTTACAAATAATTTCAACATTAGCCATGGCCTTTTTTCGCTTGATCCTGTTGTTTTGAATTCGTTCTGAACGAATTTAGTCAAGAGAGGCAAAGTACTAAAACTCTGGTTCCTGAGGATGTCATTAGACGAAAGCGCTTGAGCACCATTCTGTTTCCTTTTTCCTTCGTGGTTATTTTCATCATAAATATTATTCACGTGTTACTTTCGTGAAATAATTTTCATATATATATATATACACACACCTTTGGTTTGGTTAGCCTTTGGTTAGCTTCCGCCCGAATTGTTCATCCTGACGAAGGTCAAGCTTTTCACTCCACCTTAGACCTACACTTTAACGTGGAATCCGAACCACGCCCCATCAGCAGCCCAGCGTCTTAACCACTAGGCCACCTAGGGTACCCATTTATCTACCAACCACTTTCTTCATTGTGTGGAAGGATGAACAGCTGGGTTTTGCTGCACGCCGGCTGCCGTCGGGTCTCGAACCCGAGGCCGATAGATTCGTAGTCAGCGACGCTAACCACTACACCACTGAGGCGCATATATATATATAAATAATATTCTTAAATAAAGCTTGAACTTCCGAGTTCATGTTTCAATTCTTGACGATGGAATTCACGCATGAGAACCAAACAATAAAACTTTTTTATACCAAATTCGCTACAAGAAATAACACAAGACACCTCTCCAATATTTTACGTTTGTTCGAAATAACTAAAATTGATTTTGAAAACCATTTATATTAAAATTTGAGACATTTTTCCTTCCATACCTAATAAATACAATAATAATAATAATATTAATAATAGTAATAATACTAACTAATAGTAATTGCAATAATAACGTTTTAGATTGTTTATCCTCCTTCGTAACCGTAAGGGTCACACGTGACAGCATAGGAACTACAGCTTTACTCAGGATCCAAACCCTTTACGGGTCGCTACATCATCGGAACGAAGAGGAAGGCGATCGCACATCCAACTCCTACCCAGATTCAATGTCGTTTAATCTCGCTAATCTAACCGGAAGCGGTGTTGCAAGGTGGTCACAACGCGTCCCTATAAATATCTACAAAAAAAAAAAAAAAGGACTTATTTCAAGTAACATAATTTTTTCCCAAAATATGTGAATAAAATTGAAGTATAATTTTGCCAGAATGAAAAAAATAACAAAGACGAGTTATTTTTATAATATTTTTTCTGGATTTAATGTCCGCTTTTCAAGTTAAGTTTTTTAACGTTATTCAAGAAATAGTTGACATCTTAACTTAAAGAATAAATCTGAATTTCTTAAAAATTCTTCACTCCCAAAATCTGAAAATAATTTAAACTTATAAATTTTAGCCTCCGACTCTATGAATTCATTAAGTAAATTCTGAAACAAACGAGGCCTTCTCTCAAAAATTGCTTCATTTAAAATTCAAATAAACTTTATATATATAATATATATATATAATATATATATATTATAAAATATGAAAATTATTTCACGAAAGTAACACGTGAAAAATATTTATGATGAATAAAACCACGAAGGAAAGGAAACACAGAGTGGTGCTCAAGCGCTTTCTTCTAATGACATCCTCAGGAACACTGAAGTAAATAAAGAGTTCAAGACTATATATAGGTTACAAAAATATATATATATATATATATATATATAAATAAAATTGTGGGGAGGAGCATACAAATTTGCAAGGAAAACTACCAATTTTAGCACTTTGTCCGAATTCAACACAAGATGAAATGGATTGTCTACAACCAATTTTATAGATAATACCTGAATGATATATAGGTCACAAAAAAAAAATAAAAAATAAAAATAAATTGAAAAATAAAAATTGTAAAAGGAGCATACAAATTTATAAGGGAAAATTACGAAAGTTTTAGCACTCTGCCCTTCTTGTCTAAATCCATTCTGAACGAATTCAAAACAAAGGGATCGAGTTGAAAAAGACCTTTGCTCATGTTAAAGTTATTTGTAAGTTGGATAATAGCAGACTCAGGAATATTTCTATTTACAATGTTGCTAGAGTGAAACAAAACTGAAGCATTATTCCAATCAATACAATGAGATAACTCTGACAAATGGACAAAAAGGGCCCTGGACGACTGTCTCGTTCTAAGGGAATATTGATGCTGTTTTACACGCGTGTGCAAATCCTTTCCCGTCTGACCAATGTAAAAGGAATCACATTGTTTACAACCAACTTTATAGATAATGCCTGAATTATTGGTAGGGCTATTTTTTACTGTTATTTTTCACAATATTGTTATATGAAAATACTACATTGATATCCAAAAGTTTAAGTACATTAGCAATGCCTAAAAAGCCCTGGAAAAATGGAAGTACTAAAATATTCTTTGACAAAGTGCGAGTGTTATTATTCACACGATAGAAGGTTCGTTTTGCCTTGTTAACACAAGATTCCATAAACGCAGGTGGGTAGCACAGATCACTTCCAATGCCGTTGATTTTTTCCAATTTGGCATCAATGTATTCCAGACTGGCGATCCTAAGAGCGCGGAGTAAAAGAGCAAGCGCAAAATGTGTTTTGAACCTTTCTTCGAAAAACATTAGTGACGATGCAAAAAGTGCCCTTGGATTTGGTATGTCCTTTTTTATTGTTAAAAAACCTTCTGCTTTACAAATTTGTCATAGTCTTGCTTGTTTTGAAAAACAGTGTAATCTTCCTCAGTCTTTGGTTAACATTCTGTAGTTAAAGGCCTTGTCTAAGTGCTGCGAATAGTACTTACAAAGATAACTTTCCTAAACGTTTACGCAATAGCCTCTCACAATTTAAATAAGATGGTGAGCTCCATATTACTAAAGCAGACAAGGCTAACACCATAGTTATTATGGACAAAGTGGACTACATTAGAACGATGAACGAGCTGCTCCAGGACCCCACCACATACAGAAAACTTAGGAAGAACCCGCAGGATGACGTCATCAAATCATTCAATAGTGACTTCAAACGCATTCTCAAAGATCATAAGGACTTAATTCCGCTTTTCATGTCCACTTCACCTTCTCTTCCCTACCTTTACGGTCTTATTAAAACCCACAAACCTGGCAACCCTATGCGCCCTATTATTAGCTCGGTGGGCTCTATTACCTATAAACTCTCCAAATGGCTTGTCAAAGTCTTGTCCCCCATTCTCGGAACTATCTCTGATTCACACGTAAAAAATTCCATGGATCTTACTGAAAAATTGAATAATGTACGCACTGAAACCAACGATAGATTGATCAGTTTTGACGTTTGTTCATTGTTTACAAAAGTGCCGATTGACGATATGCTTGACTTTCTCTCCAGAGAATTACATAAGTACGACCTGCCACTACCTGCACACATCGTTTTGGAACTAATTAAGCTTTGCATCAAAGAATGTAAATTCACTTTCAATAGCGAGTATTATCAACAGGTTTTTGGGATGGCCATGGGCAACCCCTTGTCGCCCCTCCTCTCCAATATTTATATGGATTTTTTCGAAATTACTTACATTCCGAAAATCCTGGGGGTTGGCATCCCATGGTTGCGGTACGTCGACGGTATTTTGTGTATCTGGCCCATGAATCGTGACCTGGATGACTTCCTCCTTCAGTTAACGATCAAGTCCCCTCCATTACGTTTACTTTAGAAGTGGAACAAGACAACTCAATCCCGTTTTTGGATGTGCGTGTACATAGGGAAAGCCCAGGTTTTAATTTTCGAGGTCACCAGAAATATTATAGTAGGCCTACTCCATTAGCCACCTTCAACCGGTGATACTGGAGGACATCATAAATTGTTAACCCAGCCTGTCATTAATAAACAATCAATTTGCATCAATTAATCACTAGCATTAAATTAATCATTATCACCTTAAACGGCTAAATCTAGGCCCACTATATACCGGTTTAAGTTTAGTATCTATCGGAAAAAAAAAAACACTTTGTCCTACGTACACTTACTCTAGACATGAAACCCCCATTAAGAAGGCCATATTTTCTTCAATGCTTCTCCGCGCTCTTAGGATCGCCAGTCCGGAATACATCGATGTCGAATTGGAAAAAAATCAACGGTATTGGAAGTGATCTGTGCTACCCACCTGCTTTTATGGAATCTTGTGTTAACAAGGCAAAACGAACCTTCTATCGTGTGAATAATAACACTCGCACTTTGTCAAAGAATATTTTAGTACTTCCATTTTTCCCGGGCTTTTTTAGGCATTGCTAATGTACTTAAACTTTTGGGTATTAATGTAGTATTTTCATATAACAATATTGTAAAAAATATAGTAAAAAATAGCCTGCCAATAATTCAGGCATTATCTATAAAATTGGTTGTAAACAATGTGATTCCTTTTACATTGGTCAGACGGGAAAGGATTTGCACACGCGTGTAAAACAGCATCAATATTCCGTTAGAACAGGACAGTCGTCCAGTGCCCTTTTTGTCCATTTGTCAGAGTTATCTCATTGTATTGATTGGAATAATGCTTCAGTTTTGTTTCACTCTAGCAACATTGTTAATAGAAATATTCTTGAGTCTGCTATTATCCAACTTACAAATAACTTTAACATGAGCAAAGGTCTTTTTCAACTCGATCCCTTTGTTTTGAATTCGTTCAGAACGGATTTAGACAAGAAGGGCAGAGTGCTAAAACTTTGGTAATTTTCCCTTTTAAATTTGTATGCTCCTCTTACAATTTTTATTTTTCAATTTATTTTTATTTTTTATTTTTTTGTGACCTATATATCATTCAGGCATTATCTATAAAATTGGTTGTAAACAATCCATTTGATCTTGTGTTGAATTCGGACAAAGTGCTAAAATTGGTAGTTTTCCTTACAAATTTGTATGCTCCTCCCACAATTTTATTTCTATATTTATTATATTTATATATACTGTATATATATATATATTAGGGTGTCTCATTAATACATAGAAATTTTTTTTTCGATTTTCTCTTGCTCGCGAATGCTGCCACGATTTCAATAGGCATAGAGGTTCTAAAAATCGAAAAATGATGGGAATCGAACAGTATTTAGAGGTCACTCAAGTTTAACACTTTCTTGTAGCTATTTAGGAAAAAAAAGAAATTTCTATCATTCTCTTATTCTCTTTATTTCTGAACAAAAATGAAAATAAACGAAATGCACCTTTCATTAATTGAAATAAGCGCGTATAAATGGATTGTTTTCATCATCAATCTGTCCTACACTACTTGATTTTACTCTTCAAGCTCTCCTTCGTCTTGACGGGGATCAACTTCTGGTGAGCCCGAACCACCTTGAGGACGAATTACTTCTGCTTCTCATCACGCGTGATGGTGGAATTGAATCTTTTCATCAAAGCGATACCACGCTCGGCGGCGTCATTGACCACCTTCAGGGCTTTCACCTTCTTTTGCGCCGTGATCCAATCCTGGTCATTGATCCAATCCTCTGGATCTTTCATGAGGAAGGTGGGAGACTCAGATTCTGGAAGGATCGCGCGGAAGAAGACTTCTTTTGTTCTCCGGCTGACGAAGAGCTCGATGGATTGCTGTGGATTGAAGTTCTTCGGATCGATCCGCTTGAGTCCTTTCTTCGTGGCGGGGGATTGAAGTCGTTGGACCATCTTTAGCTTCGTGTCCTTTGGAATGCGGTCGTCAAAGAAACCAAGCCCCACGAGATCCTCTGAGAGGTACCACAGGTACCTTTTCAAGGCCATGGATGCCGTGTGGCTGACTTCCTTGTCAGGGTAGGCCTCGAGCAGGCGAAGGAACTCTAGGTCGTTCAGTGGAGCTCGATTCGAGACCATTGCCTCATTCCACTGCTTCACGTACGCGAGGGAGATGAACAAACACAGCCGCCGAAGTCCTCCTTCTTCCCTGCCTGTCAGGTCCAGTTGGTGACAGAACATGAAAATCTTGAGGGCATAGATGGCTTTGGCCATCCATCTGGCGTGGTGATAGGCCCCAGGCTGACGAAATCCCCCCTGGACCTGACCGCCAAGGAAGCGGTAGGAAAGGATGAGGAGTTCACGGTAGTCTTCTCGGGGATGTGTGCCGTGGGAAAGCGTCTGCTGCAGGTATTTCTTCATGGAAGACGCTTGATTTGCCCAGTTGTCAGTTGTTGTGGGATTGCTTTCGTCACCGATGGACAAGAATGACCCTTTGTCAATGGAGGCCCACCGCTGTTGAAATCTTTTGAAGAGGAGAATGTCAGGGGAAGAGGACGGCCCCAGACATCGCACGAAGACATCCTTGAGTAAGATCTCCAAGACGTGGTGACGGCAAGCCAACCACAACATGGGACGGCCAAACTCCTGCTCAATGCGAACGCAAGCACCTTGGATCATCCCAGCGTTCACAGCTGTGGTGTCGAATCCCAGTCCAATGATTTGCTCCGAAATGCCAAAAGCCTGGACTTCCTGGAGTACGGCTGCAGCCTGTTCTTTTCCAGTGCCGTCCACCGCAACGGGTACACCAAGAAGCTCCTCGACTCCATCGCCCGTCACCACAACAGCAATCCGGTCAACCTCCTTCTTCTCCTTGGCGATATCTTCCAACAGTTTCCCATCCCAGTGCAAGACTAAAGGACCAGAAGCTTCGAACTTTCGGGTCAACTCTTCTCCCATCTCCTTTCGGATCTTGTTCCGTGTTCGATGAACAGTTGCTGGCGAGATTACCAGGTCATCCAGGTCATGACCCAAACTCTGAGCTGCTGCTGCAAAGGACGACGTTGCTTGTCTCACGGACATGTTGTCGCGATCCCAAGCAGCGATGAGATTCGGGTCCGTGAGGGCATTCATTCGCCTTTTCTTTGAGTCTGGGCCTTGCTGGTGCTGGGCGCTTGGTACGTCTCGTCGTCATCATCCTCGTCTTCCGTGTTCATTTCAGTGCTGCTACCATCCACCTCCAAGATCGCTACCTCCATGAGCTGTCACCCCAGCATCCCATTTACTCTTCCTAGCCGTGGCTGCAAGATCCCTCTTCGTAGTCTTGAACTCTTTATTTACTTCAGTGTTGCTGAGGATGTCATTAGACGAAAGTGCTTGAGCACCACTCTGTGTTTCCTTTCCTTCGTGGTTTTATTCATCATATATATATATATTACTGGTGGACCAGATGTCAGTTTTTCAACATCTGCGGATGCGGATTTTTAATTTCAATATCCGCGGATGCGGATCCGGATATTTAGTTAATCTATCAATATAATATAGAATTATGAATATATGACATAATTTTTCAAATTTCGTGATAGTACTATTGTGGCAGGCAATGCATAAGAATTAAAATTAATATTAATGTTTTCATTATGATAAAAATAATAACTTTCTCAAGAGTTTCAGCCACAGTGGAGTACGCACAGTGGCACAGGCAGTGTTTGTTGATTTAATGGTATTTAAATTTTGAGGTTTATATATTTGTTTGTTCATTAATAACACTGGTCAACACTCATTTTATTGCCAATCATATTAGAGTGATTTCGGGGTAACTTTGTGGTGCTGATTCCGAATATGACATCGGTTTTGCTAGATTGGCTCTAATTATTGAGATAATTGGTACCCCATTGAAACACGTAAAAATTCAAAAAATTTAATGTTGAGCCTACTTACAAATCGCATTGAAATTGTCTCAAATCATACAAAATTAAACACATGAAATACATAATGGCATTTTATTCGGTCTCACCATCTAGAATGTTCCGGTAGTTTCCCATATGCACGCGTTATGGTTACGTTTCCTATTAATTGAGGGTATTCATTATCTCAAGAACTAGAGCCAAATCGGAAAAACTACTTTCATTTTGGAATTCAGCAACCCCAAAATACCCTAAATTCGTACGAATTTCCTTGGCAACGAAAAAACATTTTTTTGTTGTTGACCTGTGTAATTAATACTTTACATAAAATGTGCATGACTGGGCCTTATAAGCTACTTTATAAGCTAATTTAATTGTAAATTGCATAATTTATTAGAGGTAATATCCGCATAACATCCGCAGCCAGAAGTGCGGATGCGGATGTTAAAAATGATGCGGATATCCGGTCATCCACTAATATATATATATATATATACTATATAATGTGCGTGTATGTATGTATGTATGTGTGTATGTACACACACAGGGAAGTAGAAAGGGGGGCTACCGGAGCTTCAGCCACCCCAGAAATAAAATGATAGGTTTGATATATCTATGCATTTTTTGAAATTATAAGTAAATTATAAGTAAGTACGCCATGCCAAGTACCTCCAACATATGTTTAATTATTGTAATACATTTATGAATGTGTTTTTACTCATTTAACCTCATAGCCTCATATCTCATACCTCATACCTCATGAGGGTATATATCTTGCCCCTGGTCAAAAATAAGTATGGAGACATTCTGTCCAGTAATAATTACAGGCCTATTGCTGTCGCTTCCTGCTTCTCGAAACTACTAGAAAAACTCTTGTTACTCCGATTAAATGATTACCTATGGACATCTAATCAGTTTGGTTTTAAAAAGCCCCACTCAACTGACATATATATATATATATATATATAATGCGCTTCGGTGGTGTAGTGGTTAGCGTCGCTGACTACGAATCCATCGGCCCCGGGATCGAGACTTGGTGATGGCAGCTGGCGCGTAGCAAAACCCAGCTGTTCATCCTTCCACAAATAAAAAAAAGAAAGTGGTTGGTAGATAAATGGGTACCCTGCATGGCCTCGTGGTTAAGACGCTGGGCTGTTGGTGAGGCGTGGTTCGGATTCCACGTTAAATTGTAGGTCTAAGGTGTAGTGAAAAGCTTGACCTTCGTCAGAATGAACAATTTGGGAGGAAGCAAACGAAAGGTGTATATTAGCCTCTCCCGAACAAAAAAAAATCTGGCTACTTACTTTAGATGGATCTGTCAAACTTTTCAGGACTGATTTGTGTTCAACCCCTTTGAAACAACAGCCTCATTTGGGAATTAGATGAAGGAGGGAGTTGCTTTCAATTCTTATCCCTCCCTCATAACCAGCTACATTTGGCTGGACAGGGACTTTATCCCGGAATCTGTCGAGGTGATATTTAACGGTAGCTGGGTTGGTGTGCTGGAGGTTCCTCAATTCTTTTGGGAATATGTTGAGAAGTTTTGGGCTTCGTATTTTGAGAAAAATTTCGAACTTCATTTTTTACGGCCCCCCTGTTCCACTGCAGCTGAGATAGTAGAGTATCTATCGGTTCTCATTCCAGTGTGGTTTTTTTTATTTAAAAAATTTGACCCATATCCCTCTAGTATCTTCTATATGCATATGACTGTGTATCGCTCGTATTCTTTCCAGGAAGTAGAGTTTCTTGGATTGTAGTCGTGACCAGCAGTCTTCATCTTTCGCTTCTTCTATCTTAGATGTAAAAGTCCTTTGCGTGGCTTCTTTATTTACAATGTCTCGTTTTCTGTATGGGACTTGTGAGTATATGAGTAATACATACTTAGTTATTGTTGGGACTCGACTCTCTCATACTTTCAGCACGATGTTCGCTTTTCGGCTATGGATAGGCTGACCATATTTCCTTGAGACAAAAACGGGACATTGGGATGGCAAAAAAGGGACGGGGGTTATGTAATATTCTGTATTCATGAAAAAGTAAGTACATAAACATATTGAGCTTACAATTATTCTTCAGTGACAGAACCCATACAAAAACCCATACAAAACGGTACGTACGGTCAGCCTAGCTATGGAAGCTCTTCCAGATGATGCCCATTATAATTTTAATGCAATAATTTTCCGAATTCTTCATCTGATGACATTATTGCTGCAAGATCTCTGACTTGTGGGTTGGGTGTTATCCGTTTTGGCTTGCAGTGTTTTGTACCATTTACTTTGTAGCCGCTTGTTGTTACCTTATCTTTACAAGAGTTGGAATTTTTCTTCGTTGAACTTCATATTGTTGTATTCCGCCCGCTTGAATAATTAATGTTTCAGTGTCCTTCTGTAAATTTTCTGTCATATGTCACCTTCACTTGATACTTTCTTGCATATCTTTGTGTCGTTCCCTAATAACACTCATTATTATAAACAGCAAGATAGCTAATACTGTGCATTGTGACCAAAGCTGATGACTTCTGAAACTTCAGATTTAACTCCATTCATTAATATTCATTGTGTTCTTTGGGTCAGAAAATTAAATATCCATCGTCCAAGCTTTCCAGTTATTTCTGTATTCTTATTAAGTTTGTATGCTATAATTCCATATCACATTTATCGAAGACTAACAAATTCAGTCAATATATATATATATATATATATATATAATATATATATATATATATATATATATATATATATATATATATATATACATATATAATATATATACTGTATGTTTTGTACCATTTACTTTGTAGCCGCTTGTTGTTACCTTATCTTTACAAGAGTTGGAATTTTTCTTCGTTGAACTTCATATTGTTGTATTCCGCCCGCTTGAATAATTAATGTTTCAGTGTCCTTCTGTAAATTTTCTGTCATATGTCACCTTCACTTGATACTTTCTTGCATATCTTTGTGTCGTTCCCTAATAACACTCATTATTATAAACAGCAAGATAGCTAATACTGTGCATTGTGACCAAAGCTGATGACTTCTGAAACTTCAGATTTAACTCCATTCATTAATATTCATTGTGTTCTTTGGGTCAGAAAATTAAATATCCATCGTCCAAGCTTTCCAGTTATTTCTGTATTCTTATTAAGTTTGTATGCTATAATTCCATAATCACATTTATCGAAGACTAACAAATTCAGTCAATATATATATATATATATATATATATATATATATATATATATATATATATATATATATATATATATATATATATATAATATATATACTGTATGTACATCTATGTTTTGTCTTCGACAAAATATTTCCAGTATTTTTTTCTGGTGGTCTTATAACTGTGATCTTCCAGCCCTGAAGCCATGTTGCCTCGGAATGAATAATTTCTCTGCTTGTAGGTAGTGAGCAATTTTGACCCGAATTACCAGTTGAAAGCACTTTGTCAGATTGAAAGCGAGTGCTTCTGGGCGATAATTCTCAGTCATTGCTCTGTTGACACCTTTGAATAAGGGAGCAATGTTCGCATTCTTCAATGGGAGTATGACAATGGGGGTGCCATAGCTGAAACATCACGCATAAAGATGCATGATTTTGCATAATGAAAAACTAACCGCACTAGGATTCGAACCCTGAACCTCTTGAGTAGAAGTCGCGGCCGCTGACCATTGCGCAACGACAAGATAAAAGTTAACAATCTGGCGCATATTTCAACACCCGAAGGAGCACCTAACGCTTTCGCGTCCAGAGGTGTTTTACGTGTTAAACTCTACAAAAAATATGCGTGTTCATGCGTGATATTTCATCTGAGACCCCACTCTTAGCCTACACTAGAGAGATTTTAATGAAATGCTGCCATTGGCTCGAGTGCATGGGGATTAACACGTAAAACACCTCTGAACACAAAAGCATTGTGTATTTTTCGGGTGTTAAAAATATACGCCATATGTATTTTGGTACCGGAGATTCCAAAATAGTTCATAAACATGATAGAAAACTTGGGACGGTCCAAAGCTGTAAAGTGTGTAGCACAACGCTGGTGCCAATTTGTGCACGTAAACATAAACACACAAACACACACACACACACATATATATATATATATATATATATATATATATATATGATGTGTGTGTGTGTGTGTGTGTGTGTGTGTGTGTGTGTGTGGGCATTTACTTTTTAATGTTCACTCTTCTCTTTTCCTGATTTTAATGAGCAGTTGGTCAGCAGAAATGGCGTGAGTCGACAGCAAACATAACATTATGTTTTAGTACCCAAACCAACATTTATTTATTTGTTATGTTTGTTAAATCTGTTTATTAGGGTGGTCCAAAAAAGATGAAAATGAAAAATATTTTTCTCATGACACTGCCCATATTCCTCAACAACAAATGATGTTGCAAATAAAAAACGGAATCGATTTGTGCATATTTAGAGGTGACGCAACTCTAAGCCTTAGTATCATTATACAGTTTGGGGTGGCAAAATTATTCAAATTTGCTCCACCATAAAATATTAATGGATTTAGCTGAAAATCCGGTCTGAGATCTTGCTCCATATGAAGAATGAGAAAATACCTCATGAACTCTTATTTGTGCATTTTAATGTTTTACCATATAGAGCAGGGGTCCCCAACCCTGTGCCCGCGAGCAGCATGGTGCCCGCCGACCCTTTTGCGTGTGCCCGCCACTGACTGACTACGATTGATAAGTTTTTATTTAAATTTTTAATAAAATGTTAAGTATGTTACATATTTTAAATATTTAGTTACTAAATATTTAAAATGTGTAACATACTTAACATTTTATTAAATTTTAGTAGATAATTACAGAAACAGATGCGCATTTATTTGAAAATAATTATTTCTTTATAAATAAATTAAGTTATCGTTTTGATAATTTTTCTAAGATTCTTAGTTAGCCCATCCTTGTGTTTTTTTGTGTATTATGTTCATTATTTTACATAGGAATTAAATGTTTTTTTTGTGTATTATGTTCATTATTTTACATAGGAATTAAATGTTTTTTTTGTGTATTATGTTCATTATTTTACATAGGAATTAAATGTTTTTTTTGTGTATTATGTTCATTATTAAGTCCAACTATAAATTTGCCTTGAAAAAGTAAATGGTGCCCGCCGCACTACCGATAGTCTTGAATGTGCTCTTCGGCACAAAAAGGTTGGGGACCCCTGATATAGAGTATGTGTGGTTCACACGATACAACTCAGAATGGTCACCTGAGAAACTTTTATGTTACATAGATTGCGCATGGAACAAGGAAATCTTCTGGGAAAATTAAATCATGACCCAGTCCTTACCCTTTCCTCACGTTGGGCTTCTATCACGAAAAAGAAAAACTTTTGTATTTGTCATTTACCATTATTTATTGAGACTATAGTGGATTTATTTTCCCAGAAGAGTTCCTTGTTTCATGCATGGTCTGTGTATTAGGGATGTACTGAATACTAAAATTCACCAAATACCGAATATTTGGTGCAAAACTATTCGGCCGAATACCGAATTCCGAATATTAGTTTTATTTGGGTTATTAGGCGTCACTATAAAAACTGCAACCTTTATCAGTTTGACAGCACATAGAATTAATAGTGAATGTGAGCAAAAGCAGCATGTTTTAGCCACCAAAAATCTGCCAGATTCCCATACTCATGAAAAATTTGCAGCTGTATTGACTTCTATATTGCAAGAATGGTCAATAAAGAGCGATCGTGTGCATGCAGTTGTGCACGACAATGGCTGTAATATTACCAAAGCTGTTAACGTTCTCCAAATTACTCCTATTGCTTGTGCGAATCATACTTTAGCACTTTCAGTTGATGAAGCCTTTCTTAGCCAGAAGTCTATTTCAGAGATATGTGCAATTGCGCGCCCAATCTGTTGCATTTTAATTATTCATCTCCAGCCTTCAACAGACTTAAGGAATTCTAGAATCAACATAATTTACCCGAAAACAAACTTATAAAAGACGTTATCACCCAATGGAATTCTACATTCTATATGCTACAACGACTTCTTCAACGAAAAACTGCGGTTGTTGCATACACCTCGGACTATGACATACTGAAGCAACCTTCAGTAATCATCAGTGGACTTTAAATATAGACCCAAAACATAGCTTCCCTCACGAGCTATCTGCAAAGCAGATAGGATCCAGCTTTGGAACAGGATCTAGGGCCTCTTTGCGAGTAACCCGGTGCCCACGTTGGGCTTTCCATCATGAAAAAGAAAAACTATAGTAGTTGTCATTTATCATTACTTATTCGAACTATAGTAGATGTGGTTTCCCAGAGGGATTCCTTGTTCCATGCACGGTCTGTGTTTGACATAAGTTTCTCGGGGGACTATTCTGAGTTTGTGTATATATATGTATATATATATGAACAGAAGGATCAACACAACGGCAAACATTTTCATTTATTTGTACTTCAGACGTTTCGACAATTCTTTTGTCATCATCAGTGAATTAAGTCTTAAAACCTTAAAACAAAAGTAAAAAGTGAAAAGTGAAAATTACATCAATACAATATTAAAACCATTAAAATTAAAACCTTAAAGCAAAATGAAAATTGCATCAATACAAAATTAAAATCATTTAAGTTTCATCACTATAAAAACTAAAATTAAATTAAATTACCTCAATAGGTAAATACACAATGTTTACATCCACCTCCATACTTGGAAAAGCCTAAGAGAACACTGGATGGTCAGAGGATTAGAAAGGGTATGTCTACGAGAGTCGGTTGGTTAGTTAAAAAAGCTGTAATTTGTAGGATGAGCTATTATTGTTAAGGGAGGGTTTGTTTCTATAGATGTACAAAGATTCTAAAATTCGGAGTTCTGTGAGGTTATTGGATCTAGTTAAAATTTCAAACTGAGTTTTGTGAAGGGGATGGTTGTTTTCATTACTATGGTTTCTAATTGCGGATTGTGGAGGGCTACTGAGGGGACGGTTGGTACGGACTGACAAGCCCAAATGTTGAGAAAGGCGCACCTCCAGTTGGAGTTGAGTGCTGCCAATATACGCAGCCTTACAGCTGTCGCACGTGTATTTGTAAACAACATTGGGGCATACAGTTTTGGGGAATTCATCTTTGAACTTCAAAAAATTTGATAATTTAAGTGGGTTGACGAAGGCGAATCTAAAATTTATTTGGGGATAACTAGACTTGAGCAGTTTGGACAATTCACCTCGAATACGCAATGATAAATAGCCATAAAAAGGTAATTTAATATATCTGGTTTCTTTTTGTACTGTAGTTATGGGGAGTTTAGTATTAAAAGTGTTATTTAAAAATTTCTTTAATTGGTTATAGAATAGATGAGAAGGGTAGTAATTGTTAATAAAGTACTATTTTAAAAATTTAAATTCTTCGTTTAATTCTTCGTTTCGAAAACAAACTTTTACTGGCTTGGGAACCAATTATTTAAGTTGTATGTTTTATAAATATAAGATTAGTGCTATAGTAACATTATTAACAAAAAGTTACCGTATTTGTTCGGATTACTTTTCGTTAAACGAAGAATTTAATTTTTAAAACAGTACTTTATTAACAATTACTACCCTTCTCATCTATTCGATAACCAATTAAAGAAATTTTTAAATAACACTTTTAATACTAAACTCCCCATAACTACAGTACAAAAAGAAACCAGATATATTAAATTACCTTTTTATGGTTATTTATCATTGCGTATTCGAGGTGAATTGTCCAAACTGCTCAAGTCTAGTTATCCCCAAATAAATTTTAGATTCGCCTTCGTCAACCCACTTAAATTATCAAATTTTTTGAAGTTCAAAGATGAATTCCCCAAAACTGTATGCCCCAATGTTGTTTACAAATACACGTGCGACAGCTGTAAGGCTGCGTATATTGGCAGCACTCAACTCCAACTGGAGGTGCGCCTTTCTCAACATTTGGGCTTGTCAGTCCGTACCAACCGTCCCCTCAGTAGCCCTCCACAATCCGCAATTAGAAACCATAGTAATGAAAACAACCATCCCCTTCACAAAACTCAGTTTGAAATTTTAACTAGATCCAATAACCTCAGAACTCCGAATTTTAGAATCTTTGTACATCTATAGAAACAAACCCTCCCTTAACAATAATAGCTCATCCTACAAATTACAGCTTTTTTAACTAACCAACCGACTCTCGTAGACATACCCTTTCTAATCCTTTGATGTAATTTTCACTTTTCACTTTTTACTTTTGTTTTAAGGTTTTAAGACTTAATTCACTGATGATGACAAAAGAATTGTCGAAACGTCTGAAGTACAAATAAATGAAAATGTTTGCCGTTGTGTTGATCCTTCTGTTCATCTGTAAGCTCCGTTTCCCTAAGGAGAAGTCAATAGCTTTGTGTATATATATATATATATATATATATATATAATAATTTAGGGTGATTCAAATATGGGGGCAAAATTTTTTTATATTTTAATGTGTTCAACCCTTTAAATGGTTCATTTCAGCATAAAACCAACTATCCTAAAATATTTTAGCAAATTTTTAATTTTTAGGGGTTGCTACCAGCAATTAAAAATTGACAGAACGACTCAAATTGTCAAATTTTTCCACACCACCCAGGGGGTACAGTACAAGGCGCATTGCTTTTTTTAATGTGGAAAGCTCCCCCGTAGGTCCTACCATAACCACAAGCATGCATAATTAAACTAGCATGATATTTGAGACATTAGCTGTCCTTACTTCATCAATGTTTCTTTCTTTCTATCAGGGTAAACAGCCCTGTAGTTTTTCACTACTTGTAGCAAGAATTGTTTTTGATCTTCATCATGTGTTAGTATTTTATTATATTCATCCATTAATTTTACTCCTCTTTCCGCTATATCATTCACGACTTTCCACTGTTTGATAGATTTCTTAGCGGAGTTATACTCTTCATCATTATACCATTCTTTAGCATCTTTGAGTAAAAATTTTGAACTAAATTCTGTTATTGTAAAGAATCTTTGAGTATTTGATGACAAAATCTTCTAATTTCTTCGTTGGAATAAGTGCAGGATCTAGAAAAGCCCGTTTTGCAGGAAGAGTTTCTGTTGTATTTTGCAAGGCCTTTACAATTTTGTTTTTCGTTTCAGTAGGCACTTCATCATCATAAAAGGCCAAGGCTACCAGTTCTTCTGATAGGTACCATAGGTGACCTAACAGTTTTTTAATAGCAACAAATGCAATTGTGTCATTTATTTGTTTGTAGACTACAAGATTCTGTAATAATTCCAGAGCAAGACGAGGAGCGCAAGATGGCACAGGAGCTGTAAACCATGCCTTTACATATAACCGAGTAGCAAATAGACAGATGTCTTTTAGTCCTTTTTTGTCTTTTACTGAAATTTTGAACTGAGATTTGAACATAAAAATTTTTAATGAATATGTAATTTTGGCCATCCACCTAGCCCGATGAAGTCCCGCTGGATGTTTAAATTTGATTCCACTTTTTGGTTCACCTCCCAAAAAAATAATTGTTAACTGCAATAGTTCTATGTAATCGTCTCTTGGTTGGAATGTATCTAGTTGATTTGTTGCAAATATAATTATGTCATCTTTGATGTCATGAATATTTTCATAGATATCTGGATCTGATAATGCTGTTTCGTAGTCCTCCTTATTAATGCTTGACTATTTTTCTCCGAACCTCTTAAAAAGGACTATATCTGGGCCAGAAGATGGTGATAAAGACTTTGAAACAACAGCTTCCAGCATAATTTCAAATATATGGTGTCGACATGCCAGCCACAATAAATCGTTGTCGAATTAATGCTTGACTATTTTTCTCTGAACCTCTTAAAAAGGACTATATCTGGGCCAGAAGATGGTGATAAAGACTTTGAAACAACAGCTTCCAGCATAATTTCAAATATATGGTGTCGACATGCCAGCCACAATAAATCGTTGTCGAATTTTTGTTCTAGAAGAATAGCTGCACCATTTCTAGGACCAGTATTGGCTGCCGTTGTATTGAAATACATGCATATTTTATTTGTTCGCAGATGTCCCATTCAAGCGATGTCTGATTTTTGCATTAAAAAGAGACGCATTTCTGTCACTCAATTTTGCAACATCAAGACTTCCTAATAATTTATCATCAAACAATTTTCTACGTTTGCCAACCTTACTTTTCCATGTTGAAGGTTGTGCAGCACAGAAACCAGATTCATCACTTTTACTCTCTTCTGATTCTGATGATGTACTGGTGAGTATGACAGCCTCTTCATTCTTCTTTCTTTTGATCTCTTCTTCTGCTTTCCTCTTTTCATAACGTTGTTGCTTTTCTACTGCTCTTTGCTCTTTTTTAGCAACAGCCTTATCAATGGTACCCATTTTTCCATGACGTCCTTTCTCACGTTGCATCTTCTATTTTTATAAGCTGCATAGCATTCTCATGAGCAATGTCAAATAAGTTTTCCAGTTTATCTTTCCATTTTTCTTCTTTATTATTTAAATTTTGTGATCTTTTCAATTTGTTTGCTTTGTTTTTCTTAAGCAGCTGTCATTCCTTCAGTATTCCTTGAATTTTGTCTACTACATGTATTCTTTGTTTTGCTGGTATTCCTGCTTTTTTCAAAACTGCTAGCACATCATCTGCAGTAGAGCAGCATGATTCTCTAATGTCTTGCTTTTTAATATTTCTGTAGTGCATGAAGAGGGCCATCATTTCCTTCTCTGATGGTGATACGGATGTTTTTAGTACTGCAGAGGGCTGCCCAATTAGCCATACTTCAGTTTCTTTTCTTGTAGAACTTCTCCCAAATGAGCAACTGGGTGATGGTGAGTTAGGTCTAGCTTCCATAATCGATTAATTGGTATCAAAATTACGAGTTCCAAGCAACAATTAAAAGTAAGCTAGTATATAAACCATTAATTAAAAATTCTGAAATATAAACAATTAAACATAAAATCATAAGTTGTAAAAACAAACAAATTGAAAAAGAGGGAAACTTTGACGCCTGGTAGCACATAGTAAATTTTATTTAAAATTCACCAAATTTGGCATACACTACTTTTTTGTCATAGGGAACAAAAATACAGGTTGAACAATTAAAAAAAAAACTTTGATTTTTTTTAATCACCCTAAATTTATTATATATATATAATATATATATTAGGGTGAGCCATACATATATGGTAAAAAATTAAAATGCACAAATAAGAGCTCCTGATACATTTTCTCATTCCTTATATGGAAAAAGACCTCAGACTAGATTTTGAGCTAAATCCATTAATATTTAAGGGTGGTGCAAGTTCGAAAAGTTTTGCGACCCCAAACTGTATAATGATACTAAGGCTTATAGTCCAGGCAATCTAGAGCAAAAATAGCTTCAACCTGGGCAAAATTGCTTCAGAAGCTTTCTAAACTGTTTCCAGCTCAGGAACCATTGCAGAATAACATATCCAAAATCCGACAAAATTGGACCCCGGGAACACCCCCAAAAATGAAATTCAAAATGGCGGACTGGCGGTTTCCTACGAAATACAATAAATTTTAATTTCGCTTTGTAGAGAGAGTTATGACGTTTTTCTTGATCAGTAAAATGTTTTAAAACACATTTTCGTTTCTAAATTAACCTATATGACACTAAAAATTGTATTAGGCGGCTAGTATTAAACTATGATGTCACGTAATGTAAATAAAATATACTGTATGGAGTGTATGTGAGAATGGACATTGCTACATCTTTATAAACTTATATTATATACAACTCTTTAATTCCTACTACCCACTATCAAATCTGCGTATTTGTGCTTGTCATTTTCTTTAAAACTGTTATTATGTACTCCTTTTAAATACTGCAACACAGTTTATTAATTTGTGTTTTCTGTTTCAGACTGACTCGATGTACGGCTGACTCGGTGTGCGTCCGCCTTCAAGAATGCAGACCCCTGAAGAATTGTGCGTAATTTGTAAGGAGAAATTGGACAGCGGACAGGAAGTGGTTCACATCTCACAAAAAGGAGCAGATGGTATAAATGCATCCACCAACCGTGGAAGCGATGTTGTTGCAACACCTGGAATAAGTGTTCACGTTGTATGTAGGAAAAGGTTTACGGATAAAAAGACCATTGAAATAAAGAAGCGACAGACCGCAGCCGAGGCAATACCAAGGAAAAGTGCTCGTTTTCATGAATACGCATTTTCCAGTGCTACTCACTGTTTGTTTTGTGATACTTTTGTGGACTTTTTTTCCAAACACAAACCAAAATCAGAGCATGTCAAAATAAGAACTACAGAGTTCTCTGAAACCATAAAAAGGTGCTGTGAAAGCCGCTGTGATGAATGGTCGTTTAATGTAAAAGGCCGTCTGGAGTATTATCTTCGTGGTCTTCCTGCTGCAGATTGTGTCTACCATCACACCTGCAGCGTAAATTTTCGAAGTGGAAAAAACATTCCTCGCGCATACTCCTCCGACGATCATGATTCGAAGAAAGGGAGACCAACTAATGAAGAGCAACACCAAGCATTCCTTCAGACCTGTGCTTACCTGGAAGAGAATGATGATGAACAACTGTTGATTGGAGACCTAATTTCCAAAATGGAGGAATATCTTCAAGGAAGTCAGAGCTCTGTCTATGAACGCAGGCACATGAAGAGAAAACTTTTAGAACGTTACGGAGACAAGATCATACTATCAGGTGAAAGTGGGAAGGCAGATGTAGTAACACTACGAGAGACAGCTAATGAAATTCTTATAGATTATCACAAAAAGTCGAAAGAATGTGATATAGATATAGAGCTACAGAAGATTTACCTAGTAGAAGCTGCTGCAAAAATAATCAGAAGTGATATCAAGTCTGTCGACTCGCCTAGAAAAGATGTGTATCCATCTCCAAATGACATCACTGCAGAAAGTGCTCTTGATTACATTCCCAACAGTCTGAAATTGCTATTATCAAAAGCATTTGCGGGACAGGATGCTTCAAGAAAAATAGGTGCAATTGGGCAGAGCATTATGCAAGCAACCCGTCCTAGAGGATTACTATGTCCACTACAGATCGGTTTGTCGGTTCAGCTACACCACAACTTTAGGTCAAGGTACCTTATGGACGTTCTCCATCAGCTGGGTTACTGTTCGTCGTATGCAGAAGTAACAAGATTCGAAAGAAACGCGGCGCTGGCAAGTGGGTCTGGCTCTTTTACTGTTGATGAAAACACTGCAGTCCTTCTAGCAGGAGATAACGTCGATCATGATGTCTGCACTTTGGATGGGAAGAATACCTTTCATGGAATGGGTATGATTGCCGGGATAACTCCGAAGATCAAGATCCACCCTTCTATTCACAGGCGTAATGTTGGTGACAATGACATTAAGAAGATTGCAACCGTTGACATTAGGGAATATAGACACGCGAGAAGCATGTTGAGGGACATCTCATTCCGCGAACTTCCAGTACCCACTGCCACCATAAGTCGACTTAGTCTTCTCTGGCAGATATCTTCAGCAGAAAGATCAGGTCCAAGTTGGTCCGGAACAATGCAGGCAATTCACGGTGGATCAAGTGTCTCACATCCAGGTGTGGCGTCGATCACGTTCCTTCCCATCATAGATATGTCGCCAACTGACATGACCTGCATATTTTCGACATTACTATATTTGAGCAAGATAGCACGCGATCAAAAAGTCCCATGCATTATTACCTTTGATCAGCCTTTGTTCTGGAAAGCTTCGCAAATCATCAATGAACAGAGAGACCTGCAGGACATTGTTTTAATGCTGGGATCATTTCACACTCTGATGAATCTTTTGGGAGCAGTCGGTACTCTTATGAATGGTTCAGGATTGTCTGAAGTACTTCAAGAAATATACGGACCAAATGCCGTGCAACACATGATGTCTGGAAAAGCTGTTTCAAGAGCGATACGTGGTCATATGATAGTAGATGCAGCTCTTAGTACCTTACTAGTCGCAGACGTTTTCCCTCGTAATGAAGATGGAACTCCTCATGACCTCCATAAGGAAGCTTGTGACCTGCTCGACGATGTTATGACCGCCAAACAATCAGTTGAGGATGTGGAATCTTCGAATGCATTGTCTCAGATTGCTACCACTTTGGATGCGAAGAAAACTGACCTACAATCTACTTCGCAAACAAGTCAACTCTGGTTGGAATATCAGCGAATGATCAACATTGCACGTTCCTTGATAACAGCAGACAGAACCGGCTCGTGGGATTTGCACTTGCAAGCTATGCTGGAGACCATCCCCATAATTGCAGCAACCGGACATCACAATTACCTGAAATCGATATACCTGTACCTGCAGAAAATGTTAAGTTTGCCTTCTGAAAATCCAGCCGTTAACAAAATGTTCCAGGAAGGTAAGTTTGTGGTAAGAAGAAGCGACATATTATGGGCCGGACTCGGCACAGACCTGGTGATAGAACAATTACTAATGCGTTCCCTGAAAAGCAGAGGCGGACTGACACGCGGAAGTGGATTTACAGACATCCAAAGGACAACGTGGCTCTTTTCTATGCCTCTGTGTTCCACTTATAACTTAGCAATGCAGGAATACACCAGAGTTTTGTTGGAAAGTAGTGAACAGCACAAGGAAATGAGGGGAAGTAGACAAATCAGGGACAGTAATGACATGAAGAAAGTACTTGAACGTCTGGAATACTTATCCCCATTCCATTCTACCTCGGGTCTCTGCAACATTGTAACAGGGCTAACTGCTGATCCTGGAGTTAACGTTCATCAATTGCATTCAATCGGTACGAACATTGTCGTAAAAATGATTGGGAAACAAGCCTTTACATATTCTGCCAAAAGATCTGACAAAGTGAAAACACTAGGATCTGCTTCTGCCGTTGTGATCACTGATGCTTCAGATATAGAAGTAGATCCTGCACTACTGTTTCAGAGAATGATGACTGTTGCCACTGGCGGAGACATGAATCTTGAAGATGTCATGTGTTACGAACTGTGTGCATATCCTCCTGCATTGTTCGAATCACGAAGTATCTTGAGGAAACCCGATAAGTCTCAGCTAGCTCATGCAATAATCAAATACACTGACACTTTACGCATGGAAGAAGTTCAAGAAATTCAGTGCACAGACCAGTACGTATTGGATGGTGGATCTCTACTACATCGTGTTTCCTGGCGTCAAGATGAAACATATGACAGCATCGCCAACTCATATGCCGATTTCACTCTGAAAACATATGGAAAAGCAATCATTGTTTTTGATGGCTACAGCAGCTCTCTTACGATCAAGGACATGACCCACAGAAGACGCAGCACCAAGACAAGCAGAAATGTGAATCTTAGTCCAAGCATGAAGTTTGTTGGCCAGAAGAACACTTCTTGGCTAATGAAAACAACAAGCAAGCATTTATTTCCCTCGTAGGTGAGATGTTGAAGAAGCACGGGTGTACTGTTCACAACGCAGATGGGGATGCTGATGTGGACGTCGTTCGTGCAGCAGTTTCCTCATCAGAAAATGCAACTACAACAGTAATAGGGGAAGACACCGACTTGCTGATTCTCCTTCTGTACCATGCCAAGGACAGTGGTTTCAAGTTGTACTATCGCAGCGATATAAGAAGGGGACCATCTCCTAATCCTGTGTATGATATTCTCAGCATTCAATCATTGTTAGGCAATGACATCTACAAGTATCTCCTGTTTGTGCATGCTTTCACGGGCTGTGATAGCACATCCAGAATTTTTTCGATCGGTAAAGCCAAAGCATTCGACACACTGATGAAGGTGGCTGAACTCCGTTCAGTTGCAAATACATTCTGTTCTGATTGTTGCCAACACTCTGACATTGAAGCCGCTGGAAGAAAGGCAATGCTTCTGTTGTATGGCTGCAAAACACTTGAATCCACTAACGCACTACGTCATCGAATGTTAGTTGAAAAGGTAGCTACAGCTAAATCTTTTGTTACACCCGAACGTTTGCCACCTACCGATGCGTCCACAAAGTACCACAGCTTTCGCACATACTTTCAAATACTAATCTGGAAGTCTACAGAAGAGAAGATCGATGCAGAACAGTGGGGTTGATATGTAAAGAATAATTCCTACTACCCTACAGCCTGCGACAAGCCACCAGCTCCAAATTATCTACTCAACATGATCCGCTGCTCCTGCAAGACGAAATGTGCTACTTCAAGATGTGGATGCAAGCGTAATGGAATGCCCTGTTCAGCCGCTTGTGGCGAGTGCCAAATCAGTGGTTGCGATAACAACCCAAGTACCGGTAATCTATCCGATGATAGTGATGAAGAGGATTAATTTCTGTATGTTTGTGACCAGGTATCACTTCTTCTGTAATGAACATAACTTGAAACTGGGAAAAAAATAATTGTTGTATATTGTTGAATTATTTAAAACATTACAAATGAAAGAAAAAGCATCAAATGTATCTATATAAATAAAAGCGTAAATTATATATTTTTTTTTTTTCGTAGGAAACATCCAGTCCTCCGCCATTTTGAATTTCATTTTTGGGGGTGTTCCCGGGGTCCAATTTTGTCGGATTTTGGATATGTTATTCGGCAATGGTTCCTGAGCTGGAAACAGTTTAGAAAGCTTCTGAAGCAATTTTGCCCAGGTCTAACTACAAATTGCCTGGACTATTAGAGTTGCGCCACCTCTAAATGTACACAAATCGATCCAGTCTTTTATTTTGAACATTATTCGTGATTGTGGAATATGAACGCATATCATGAGAAATATATTTTTCAATTTCATTTTTTTTGGACCACCCTACTGTTTATGGATTATTTAAAGTTAAGTGTCTATTATGTTGTTCTTTTCGTCTGTAATATTTCCTTTGTTTCCTTTGTTATACGCAGGAAAAAAATTCGCCAAAGAAAAATATAAAAAATATACTAAAAATTAAAGACACCAAAATATTTTCTGTTCATTATGAAATAGGGTTATGCACTAAGGTAGGTTGATTTTGGAACTGTGATCTTGGACTAGTCTAGATTAATGTATTAATGTATTAAGGTATTAATGTATAAAAAACGTTGCACCAACTCATATTTGTGAAAATGATTGTATTTTTTGAGGATTGTTAATTATTTTTAAGTTGTAAAATTGCCGAATTTTACGCGTAAAATCGCGCGCGCGGCATTCGCACAATGTAAACAAACAAAATATCGGACCTTATTTCATCAAAATAATCAATTAAAATTCCGCTTTTTTAACAAAACGATGCTTGGAACTTATTGTAAATGCATTATAGATGTTTATTAGTGTATTATTTTGTATTTTTTAATGATATTTACCTATAAAATGTGTATTAAATTAAGTTATTTTATGATGCGTTCATTTAATTGTGTTTATTTTCAGATATTTCATAAAAATGGGTAAAAAACGGAAGTCTGCAGTGTTAACTCGAAGTGATAGTGCCAAAAAATTCAGTGGCCAGCCTTCCCCTTTGGATAAAACAGAGCCTCCTACCCTCCGCCAAGTTATTCAGTACAGTTATTTCCTCCAAAACAGCCACCCGGACTTGAAAGACTATGATATTGCTAAAATGATAGCAAAGGATGTGATTGAGATCTGGCAGGCAGTGAACCCACGGCTGCCCCTGTATGAGGAATTTATGTAGTGAAATTGGTGGATAAAGTGTGCTTCAAGAAAGCAAAAGAGATAAACAGGAAATCTCTTTCTACAGTCCAGGAGGAGAATCTGGAGGAAAAGCTGGATAAACTTTTTGACATTTCTGCTTGCACCTGTAAGCTACCTGTTCGTCCCTGTGATGACAATGCTGTGAAGTGCAAGAAAGAAAATTGTCAAACACAGCACATAATCTGCACTTGTCCTCCCAGTAAGAAGGTAATGCTATTATTTTTTTAACTTTTAACTGGCCTAACTTAGTGCGATTAGGTGCCTTTTAAATGGAAGGAAATTCAATGCTTGTAATTGAAAAATATCCGCATTCTCCTCCTGTAACCTTCCTTTCTCCCCCCCCTGGTAATAGAAATTAATAATCAATTTTTTTCAGGATTTTATCTCTTAATTTAGATCCGCTATTTAATAGACTTTAATATTTCAGGTTCCAGTAGAGGAGAGGGAATACTTGAGAGATCAGAGGGCCAAAATAGGACCCAAGGGCTCTTTCCAGCTGGGATCTGTGGATAAAGCTGCTGTGAAGAGAGACCAGAGGGCTGCAGCTGAAGCAGAAAGATTACAGAGCCAGATTCAACAGCAGCAGGAAGTGGATTTGGCCACTTTTGCCTTCACACCTTCACAAGATATTTCTTTTGAATCCAGCTCAGGAGAATCAGGAGAGGTAATATATTTTTTTCTTATATCTTATCCCATTTTACCCAAATTTATCCTACTTTTTGTCCCTATTTCCCCCCTTTTTCCCCCATTTTCGCTTTAGTAATTTATTCTTTTTTTCGCCCATTTTCGCCGACTTTTTACCTGAATTTTTACCCATTTTTTTTCCCTATTTTCCCCCATTTTCGTTTAAGTAATTTATTCTTATTTCTGCCCATTTTCGTCGATTTTTACCCATATTTTTCCTTACTTTTTCCCCTATTTTCCCCCATTTTCGCTTTAGTAATTTATTTTTTATTTTCATTTCAGCCATCTGGTGGTGAAGCTGAAGAGTTCAAGCCAAGGAGGCACCCAAGTAGAGGTTACAGCTTTTTGAAAACCCCCAGATATGCCATGGAACTGATCAGGGGTGATGTTTCTTCCAATCTTGGGGCAAGTCTTGCTAATGCCTTCCTCCTGGACTTACAAGCTATGGACCTGCTTAAGCCTGGCCTTGATGTGAAATAGATAATAGTTGATAAATCGAAAATGAACAGGTAAAAAGCTAGAATGAAAGTGAAAAGTGATGAAAAGCACAATGAGGGTCTGAAAAAGTTAGTCTGTATTGGGGTTGATGGGAAAGTTGACAAGGACACTTTGCTGTACAGAGAAGTTAAGGATGAAAATGGGGAGACTAAGCTGAAGAAAGGAAAGGGACAAGAGCACCATTTGACTTTCACAAAGGAGCCGGGATCTGAAAGTGGAACATATCTTACTCACAGAGTCATCCCAATGAAAGGTGCGACTGGAGTTCTTCTTGGTGAAGAAGTTGCTAGTTTCTTGGAGGAGTTTAACAGTGTTCATACCCTGAAAGCTGTCCTCCTTGACAACACAAATACAAACACTGGTTGGGAGGGAGGCCTTGTAACAGCTCTGAAAAATAAAATTGAGCGGAAATTGCACACCATTGGCTGTTCACTCCATCAGAATGAGCTTCCTTTCAGAGCTGTTTTCAGCATCTTGATGGCAGTACCAAAAGTCCACTGCTTTCAACTTGTCCGCTGGGAAAACTCTGTGAAATTGACTACCAAGATCTGCCACAAGTGGAATTCACCAAACTCAGTGGCCCCCTGGATGACATGGAATTTGCTGAGGAGACACTGAATGATCTCAGTAGCGACCAGAGGCTTCTTTTGGAGTATGTGCTTGGAATTTTCCAGGGGCAAAGTCAACCCAAGATTGCTGCCTGGAAAATTGGACCATTAAACCATGCAAGATGGTTGACTTTGGCAATTAGATTGATGTGTCTGTGGACCAGAGGTGCTTATCCTCCAGAACTACAGGATAAGCTTTACCAGGCCATCAAGTTCATTGTGGAAGTGTATGCAGTCAGTTGGTTTGAGATCAAAAGGGACAGTAAGTTCCACAATCAGCAGCTGTACATTAGGGTGGCAATAGCCAATAGGGGTAAAAATCCAAGTTGCCTGGAGAGCAAGTGCGGTGGCGCGTTTGGTACAGTTCCTGGAGAAAAATCACTCAGGCAAATTTTTAGGACTTTTGATAAACATTAGGGGGGTGGTACAAGAGTAACAAAGTTTCCACCATTGTCACTTACTAATTCTCTATTTTGTATATACTTTGCAGGTAGATGAAAAATGGCGACTACTCTAAATGATGTTTTATGGCTACTGGAGACTTCTCCAACTCATATGCCCTTACAGGAGCCAAATTGCCGTCCAAGCGGCGTCCTGGAACGATTCTTGTTCTTTCACCTGTCCGAGTCTCGCCCTGTCAGAGAAAGTAGCCGACTGGTGATGACAGAGGTCGAACAGATGTGGAAGAATGCAAGTCTTCCGACTCAAGCTACGCACCAGGCACAAGACAAGCTGGAGAACCTCCATTCTGAGTGGAGAAGCTTAAAGAAATTACGAGCGAGGCATACCAAAACCCAGATGGACAAGGAGAAGGTCTTTCTAGAAGGTCTGAAAGGCTTGTTCGATTGCACTCATGGTGATGCGCTCAAAATCATCAAAAATAAAGAAGACAAGCAGTTTCTTCTTGTGCAGCGTGAGCCTGGTCATTGAGGAACTATAGGACTTGTTGATCAGAAGTATATTAGACAAGAGGAGAACAAAATGACACGGCAGCATGAGCAAGAGAAAAGGAAACGAAGGAACCTGAATGAACTCCAGAAGATGGACAGGTCCGTGGTTTTGGAGTCGAGCAGCAGTTCTACAAACGAGGATACTGACAAGGAAGATGAGGTGAATGTCGGAGCAATAGGAGGCGCATCATCTGCCACTCCCAAGAGGAAAAGATCAAGAGGGTTAAATCAGATTGTTACTCAAGAACTGGCGCAAGCATTGGACCGCGCACAAAGATATCCAATCGCCGGGCAGTCCATGTTGTGGCCAATACCTTAGCAGCTGCTGGACAAAGTATGGAGCACTACGCATTGAATCGAGACACAATCCGACTAGCTCAAATGAAATTCCGCCAAGACATCGCAGACGAGCTGAGAAGGTCCTTTTCCCCCACGGTACCATTAACAGTTCATTGGGATGGCAAGCTCCTTCCAGACCTTACAAAGAGAAGGTCGATCGCCTTCCAGTCCTGGTTTCAGGAGGTGTGACGAAGCTGTTGGGGGTACCAAAGCTGCCATCATCAACAGGTCTGGCGCAGGCAACAGCAGTGCATGACATGCTGGAAGACTGGCAGTTATCTCCGGGATCGTAGCCATGTCTTTTGACACGACATGTAACACCGGTCGCTTGAACGGCGCTTGTCAATTCCTTGAGCAGAAGCTCGGGAAGAAACTTCTCAATCTTGCTTGTCGTCACCACATCGCGGAAATAGTTCTCGAAAAAGTTTTCGAAGCCTTAGTAGCATGCTCTTCGGGACCAAAGATCAAGCTCTTTCAAAGATTGGCGGAGGTGTGGCCAAAGATTGTAAAGGATTCGTTTCTTTCTGCTGAGGGAGACCGTGAGGTGGCAGATTGGATGCACGCATTCAAGGAGAAAGTTGCAGTATTTGTGCACGAACAGTTGAGATCTCAGCAGCCTCGCGATGATTACCGTGAATTCCTGGAACTTGTACTGCTATTTCTCGGAATAAATCTACCACAGGGAAAGCATATTCAAACTCCGGGTGCCCTCCACAGGGTACGGTGGATGGCAAAATGCATCTATGCATTTAAGATCTTGTACCGTCACCAGTTGCAGAACTTGGGGAAACTCACAGACCAAGAGCTCCAGGGTGTTACTGACTTCTGCCTCTTTGTTGCAGAGATTTACGTTAAAGTTTGGTTCAATGCCCCGGTAGCCAGATATGCTCCGCGGTTGGACTTGGAGCTGATACAAAAGCTGGTGCAGTACAGACAAGTTAACCGACGCGTGACAGAGGCCGCTTTGAAAGGGATCACTAGCCATCTTTGGTACTTAGTGAAAAGTTGGTCGCTTGGCCTTTTTGATGAATATCTCAGCAGCGCGGTGAAAAGAGGCATGGTTGAGGCCCTCAAAAATGAAAGGAAGAGTCCTTCGCCTCGTGTGACAATTGATGTGGGAGATGCTGAACATCTTTCTTGGCAGCCTTTGTCACGAAGAACACATTGGCCTTCTTCCACCTGCTCCAGCTTCCCACATCCTTCCTCTCCAAGGATCCGGAGCAATGGGAAGATGAAGATTTTCACAAGCGAAACAGCGCGTCTCTGCCATCAGTGTTGTCAATGATCCCGCAGAAAGAGGAGTTGCCCTAATGAAAGATTTTAACGCTGTGCTGACCACACAGGAGGATCAACAGCAATACGTTCTTCAGGTTGTGGAGCAGCACCGGAAGATGTTCCCTGATGCCAATAAATCCACGTTCATTCTAAGCCAGAAAAATTAGGCATAATTGTGATCTATCAGATCACTACAAGCTATTGCAGTCCTATTTGAGGTTGTTTGAGTCTTATCAGAATTGTTCTTTTCAGTTTTTTGTTTTGTATAACTTTGAAGCTCACTCGAACACTCGTTTCCAATAGCCTAGAGCACAAAGTTCTTTGTGTCTTGTACCACCACTTAAAATAAGATTAGGAACTTGAAATTTGGCAGAATTTGTTTTTTCAATAAACCAAATAAAATGAGCACCCGCACATTTTAAATTTTGTGACTTCATTTTTTATTGCCACCCTACTGTACATCTTCAACATGATCCAGAGGATCAAGCAGCAGTCTGAAGAAATCCAGGGTGTTGCTTTCAAGAACCTGAAGTACAATGCTTTTGCCTTGCTGCCCGAGAATGTGCTGTACTCCATGATGAAGTCTGATGACTTGGAAGTGAGAGAAGCTGCTCTCAAGAAAATTCTGTCCATCAGGTAAGCATTTATTAATTTAAAAAAATGTGAAAAAAAATTTGATTATGGGGGATTTATTAAAAAAAATGCCCGAGTTCTATAAATCCCCATAATCGAATTTTTTTTCACATTTTCTTATCCCAATTTCCCCCTTCCCCTCTGATAATGGAAATAATCTTACCTTCTTTCTGAAAAAAAATTCGATTATGGGTATTTATAGAACTCGGGTTTTTTTTTTTTAATTTAAGTTAAATTAAATCAGCAATTCTGAGATTAATAAGGATTAAATCTTAAACTGGAATAAAAAATAAATTTATTATTCTTTCAGAAGTGGGAAGCCAGGCAAGAAGAGGCTGAAGAAGATCACAGCCATCAACATTGAAGCTACCCACTGGTCAGAACTAATCAACCTTTCTCAAAGTGACATCTGTGAACCTGCTCTCACAGAAGACTTTTCTGACCAGGAGCTTCAAGAAGCATTGCTGAATGGCACCAAGCTGGAGCTGCCTGATCTGCCTTCACATTCTCAGAGTGTTGAAAGGGCCGTGAAGCTGACATCTGAATCTTCCCATACTGTTTATGGACTCGAATCAAGGCACAAACACACTCTGGCCAAAGCCCTAAGCCGCCGGATGAGGCCTTCCTTTGCTTCTAAGGGCTCTTACAGTGAAAATTATGATGATCTTGGGATCTAAGTGTGTCTATTTGACTCTGTACATGTTTTTTTTACTTTTTTTCAATAAAATTGTAACTTTTTTCAGGATTTTTTTATGAAAATAGCATGATTTTTTCGGCTGAAAATTGCGAAAATGCGGTATTTTCGGTACGATTTTTTGACAATTTTTGAAACGGTTTCCTCAAAAAACGGTTAAAGCTAGGAATCTGAACGTTTTTGTCAGTTATTATCATATTAAGCCCTGACTATCACGACCAGTCCAAAGTCGATATCTAAACAATGCGGAAAATCAACCTACCTTATTATGCACCTCTACGTTTTCTTACAATTGGGGTATTGAATTAGCTGTTCCTCCTTGAAAAAGTCCCTTTCCCGCACAAAAAGTAAATAACAATCAGTGATGTTAAATTGTTTTTCTACCATTGGTTTTAGTAAATATATTTTATGTAATTAATTTTCCCTTGGAACCTTCTTTGTCCTTTTTCTTTCTTTTGACTTACTTACCTCTCTCCTATTTATATTTTCAAAATTCAATTTAATTTTTAAGGAATAATATAACCTTGGTTTTGCTTCCGCCCAAATTGTTCGTTCTGACGAAGGTCAAGTATGTCACTCCACCTTAGACCTACAGTTTAACGTGGAATCCGAACCACGCCCCAGCACGAGCGGTCATAAATTACAAAGTCCTCACCCGGACTCGATCTCACGACGTCCCGATCAGCAGCCTAGCGTTTTAACCACTAGGCTACCCAAGGTACCCATTTATCTACCAACCCTGGGCCGATGGATTCACAGTCAGCGATGCTAACCACTATACCACCGAAGTGCCTGTTATATTACCTGTTATATTATCTTAGTTCTCTGTCAATCTAAGCAGGGGAATAATTGAAAAGCCTTTTACAAAAATAATGTATTCGTCAAAGACTTTACCACTCAACATACAATGCAAAAATGAAATTTTTAAAAGTAATGAATATTTATTTATTTAGGGAAGACATTTAATAATAAGACAATTAAGTAAAATGCACAAGCAATTTAAATTTGACTGTTAGACAATTTTAATTTACATTGGTAGTTATTTAACTGAATACAGCCGTATTGTAATACTCAAGACCATTTAAATGAATGAATCCATACATACTACAGTTTATCTTTAGAATAATTGTTTTCTCTACCCGGTCTTTTGGACCGGGTAGATTGAATTATCTTTGTCCTATCAGGTTAATTGATCATTTCAATTATAATGTATACTACCGTATTACGAGGGCCACTCAAAATATTTTTCCCCACCTTATCTTTTTCTTTCCAAGTTTCGTTGTAAGTTCCAGAAATTTTGTACACAAGTAGTTACATACCTTTTATACAAGTTTTTATTTTTCCACATGGTCTCCATCCTTTTCTATGGCTTTCCTCCACCTCGAAACAAGGGCCTTTATTCCTTGCTGGTGAAAGTCCGCTGGGTTCCGCTCGAGCCACCTCTTAACCTCCTCAACAACCTCATCATCACTCTGAAGCTTTCTTCCACGAATAGCATCCATCATTGGCCCAAACAAATGGAAGTCTGAAGGTGCCAGATCCTGGCTGGATGGAGGGTGGGGTAACACAATCAAGCGCATTTTTGTGATGGCCTCGCTTATTTGCAAACTGTTGTGTGGTCTTGCATTATCGTGTAAAAGAAGGACGTCTTCCAGTTTTCTCTCCGATCGAACTCGCTTTATACGTCTCTGGAGTCTCTGTACGGTAGAAATATATGCTTCTGAGTTAATTGATTGTCCTTTCTTCATAATCTACAGATCTACAAAAGCTAAGGCTAACAAAGACCCAAAGATCCACTCTAAGGTTAGCCCGAGAGAAAGGAAAGAGTAGGGGGTTAAGAGAAGAGAATAAGGGGTTAATTAAGTAGCAACACCTATCACTCATGGGTTAACATTCATTCAGAAAAAGAGAAAGAAAGCCTCACCATCATCATCAGTCGACCACTGCCGACAAGTCAGAAAAATAGTCGGAGAGAATAGGAAAGGGGTGAAAGTTGAAAAGAAGTAAAATAAGAACGCTTACAAACGATTCAAACACAGTCTTAACTCACTATCATACCATGCAAACTACAGACATACAAGTAAGGAGAGGATAAGAAGGAAAAAAAAAAAGTAGGTAAAGTAAAACAAAAAGTGGGTTAGTTTACGCTACGAGCTACATCTACGATCGTGTTAGTCTAATTTTTATTTTTTTGCTGGCATCACACACTGGCATGTCACAAGGTGACATTATTGTCAACAGACTCATCCTCGATCACCATCCCTAGAGCTCCTGTTGCTAATTGTTTTAT
The DNA here is from genome assembly GCA_023014485.1 of Bathynomus jamesi. NCBI lineage: Eukaryota > Metazoa > Arthropoda > Malacostraca > Isopoda > Cirolanidae > Bathynomus > Bathynomus jamesi. The sequence continues at coordinate 840,058 of JAJOZX010000761.1, read as the reverse complement.
TATATTAAACAACGTTAATAATTTTAACGAGAGAGAGGGAAAAGGGTGAGGCTGAGAGGGAAAAGGGTGAGGCTGAGAGGGAAAAGGGTGAGGCTGAGAGGGAAAAGGGTGAGGCTGAGAGGGAAAAGAGGGAGGCTGAGAGGGAAAAGGGGGAATCACCAGAATCACCCCTTTCATGTCCCAGAAGATGATGGCCATAACCTTTCGTGCAGAGGGAGCCATTTTGAACTTTTTCTTGCGTGGGGAGTCTGCGTGATACCACTCCATGGATTGGCGTTTTGTTTCAGGTTCAAAGTTGTGTGTCCAAGTCTCATCCCCAGTCCCAATTCATGAAAGGAAGTCATTCCCTTCTGTCTCGTATCGAACCAACGACTCCGAAGCAATTTCTTTTCTTTGGGTTTCGTGATCTTCAGTCAGTTGGCGCGGAACAAACCGTGAACACACTTTTGAGTATCCCAGTTGCTGAATTATCGTATTCACACTTCCTTCACTAATTCGTAGCTCCAGTGATAGCTCCTTGTATGTGACACGCCGATTTGATCAAATGATGCTGAGATGTGATACGGAGATGTGACAGCCGATGCCGGGCGACCGCTGCGTGGCTCATCATCGAGGCTGGTTTTCCCTCTTTCCGATGATCTCACACGTTTAGATAGCGTCCAACTGTGCTTCGATCAACAACAGCATCTCCGTAAACGTTTTGTAGACGTTTTGAATATTTCCGACTGTTTCCTTCTCTGCGGTTAAGAACTAGATAACAGCTCTCTGTTTATGACAGAAGCCATTTTTGAAACTGCGTTAACCATCGGTTTTATACAAGGGCGTTTAAAAGCGGTTTTATACAAGGAAGGGGAGGTTCAAACTGGAAAAATCCGGTTATGTGAAGCGCAGAAAGTTCAAACTTACGTCCCAAAAGACATTTCAGTCCCATGGCCTATTATTTAGCTAAGAAAAAAGGGTGTGGAAAAATATATTGAGTGCCCCTAGTATTATGTGTAATGCATACCTTAATTACAATGTTTACATACTTCCTTTTTGACAGTGGTAAATATACCCTTCTGAATCGGGGTATTGTAATTTTACCCAATAATACTGTATATATTTTATTATATTTATACCGAATGTACGGAAGTCACTCCGTTTTCTAAACGGAGAAATGTAGTATATACTATTTTTGAGTATTTACAGACACGAACAGTAACACGAAGTGTCTCCGTTTTTTTCCGTTAAATTTTAAGGAAAGACTATTTTGCGTTTGAATTATTTTTAGCCAACCGATTCGCTTTAAGAGTGATTTACTCCAATTTTGCTTCTATGTGCCGCACACAATTTGAGTTCTCCCGTACGGCACAATATATGTATATTTATATTCTTGAGCAAACTTCCAATAAGAACTCTTTTTTTTTGTCCTTAAAAAGAGAACTAAATTTAATTTTCTCACTTAAATTTTAGCACAGATTTTGTGGGGGAACACTCGTTCAACAAGCCTTGAGATGTTCTGATTTTGCTACACGCCGTTAGCTGTGTTTCTGCCTTTAATTATAAAGGGGATTTTTTGTTCCTATAATTGGATCAATCCCGTCTCTAACTATCACGAAAGTTATGACACGTTATTCGGTATGATGTAAAGATATTTTGGCATGAGGGTTATTCTCGTTTATTGCCTCAATCCGATTAAATTTTTATACATACTTAATTCCTTTTCGGCCGATGATACCCCGTGCCGCGCGAGGCTGCCAGGCGTAAGATTTACTTACATACCCAAATAAGATTCTCTTAAATTGGTTCATCCTATTTTTAAGAATTATCAACCTTCCAGAAGGTGTAATTTTAACATGCCATTAAACTTATTAATAATGTAACAATCTAACTCTAACGGAGTTTTCCCGTTTTATACAAAAGTATAATTTATGTTTGGTCTCATTTTTTGAACGTCTCCTGCCCAGAGTCAAGTTCTCATGGCTATATTTTATTTTAAATGTAATTTTTAAATTTATCTCTTTTTTCTCTAGTTTGAGCAACCTGCATATGGTACTCCTTATCCGAAATTATTCAGAATTAAATAGACTATTTAATTCTTGTCTATTTCCCTAAATTACATGAGTATTTAACATGTATATGCTTTTAAATTCATGTGATTAAGAAATTAAAATGGTTTCGTATACACGAACAAGTGCGTCGCCATTCTGGCATTCAGGTGATTGTTTTCCATGAACAATTTATTTACAGGCTAAATTAACCTTCGATTACGATTTCCTTATTATATTCCCATATGTAACTATATATAATATGATTCAAATTCACAAGGAAAAGGAAAAATGATTCCAAGGTCTTTCGTGTATTCAACAGTACACGCCGTCAGAGAATGAAGGGAAAAGGTAAGATGACATATGTCTATATACAGTCCCCTGCAATAGTTCCGCTCCACCCTCTCCGAGAAGTGGAGGCAACGCAGTCCCTCTTCTCCCAGCCAAGGCCATAGACGGAGGGTTAACATATATATTATAGAATAACTACCCTGTTCATACTGCCAGGATCATGAGACAGTGGATTCAGGAACAACGAGATGTCGAATTACTGAACTAGCTCACCAAGGGGTGTGACCTAAACCCCATTGAAAATGTTTGGGCAAATGTGGTTAACGCTTGAGAGCCTGGGTAGGAGCGGACATCTCGGCACCTGCTGGAACACACCATGGCAGAGTGGGAATTTTTCCGCAGGGACCCACAAGTTATCTACAATCACGTGGCATCTGTTCCAAATATGCTACGAGAGGTCATTATAATAATGAAGGATGGAGCAAGTATTGAGTAATTGTGTAAAATAATGTTATGGTTGTGATGTAGTGAATATATATTTATTTATTTGAACAATTGTCAGTTCCTTATAATTTAAACATTGTTTTGTATGTTCTTAAGAAAATCCCTAAATTTCCTTGATTCATGTTTATTTTTGTAATAAAAAATTGAACTATGTTATCATTATCTCTCTATGGACAGACCTTTTTCTGAATAATCATTTGTTGACGATGCATGGACTTTAAGCATAAATGTTATTGCCTGGAAGAAAAGTCGATACTATAATTTATCTTACACTTTAACTACAACATGGCCACATCAGTTTTTAAAGTATCCCACGTTTGTGAAATAACCTAACTACTCTATTCCTTAAATTTAAGAATAATGCATGAATAAATATATAGTCGTCCTAGCATTGCCACCAAAACTACAATGAACAATATATTTATTCAGTTATTGGTTTTCAAAAATTAAAAGTATTACTATGACAACACCTGACTGAGAGGGGGAGGAGGAGAGGGAAGGAGTGAGGGTGTGGGACTGGGGTTTAAGAGGGACTGCGTTGCTTCCGCATTTCGTAGAGGGTGGAGTGGAACTATTGCAGGGGGTTGTATATTAGGGTGGATCGATTTTACATTTTATTCGATTTCCATATTCTAATAGAGACAAAAACTTGCGCATGCATGAGAAAATAGCCTCTGCCAAATCTTAACTTAATAGGTAATCATCTTCTGCCCCCGGCAGAGCGATGAAAATCATATTTTAGTAGTCAAAAACGTATTTTACTTATAATTTTTAAAATATTTCAATATGCATCAAAATTATTCCTAATAACTATAAAGTCGATGAAAAAGACCTCATATGATCGTTTTTCCAAGCGCGTTGTCCTACGTTAATATCTTTTGCCCCCGGCAACAACGTCAAATGTTGAAAAAATAGGTAATTTATATACATATTTTCAGATCGGCTCTTTGTCTTAAATAATGCATTTATATATTTCCCATAGCATTTATATCGTTGCTTAGGCATGAAATAACACGCAAACTTTTATGACTCTAGAGTAATATCTTCTGTCCCCGAGAAAAGTCTAAATGTGGATTATAATTACGTTAATGCGATGTTATAAGTACGATAAGTACTAAGTACAGCTCCTCGCCTGCTAATTTTATAAAATTAGCAACCCAGAACTCACCACGAGGAGGTGGCTGTACGTCGAGTTCCACCCTATCCAGCCCCAACCACCCTTCCTTTGGCTGCATGTCGATTTACATACGGTAATCTTTCTTAGAATCAAATCGTGGAATTTTTGTTCGGGAGTGAAGACGGGAGCGGATGAATCCGTCCCTCCCTTCTATTCCACCTACACTGGCAGAGGCTTCGGTTACTAATTTGATGAGTCTCTCGACCGCTTGAGTATGACAAGGGAATAGTGGGATCAGTCCATCAGGCTGGTCTCCCGTCTCAACAAACTCTTTTATTCGGGTATCAGGTATTGTTTTTGTAACGGGGGGTTCGGTCACCTCAGCCGTTTGCCAGTTGATCATTTGGTAATAGTTTTGACTATCGTAGAGCAGCTCAGGCATGGCGAAGGCTCGAATTTCCCCCGCTGGTGATTGTTTTGATCGTGCTTTTAATATTCTTCTCCATCCCAATTCTCTTATGTGTTGCTCATCGGCATGTAGCATGGAGATCAAAATATTTTCTGGGTGAGCAAAGAAAGAATTTCTACGGAGGACTTTGTTGGCGATTGTCTTAGATCTTTGAGGCATGGTCTGAGAGAGACGCATCATTTCGAAAAAATGTTTTGCGCCCTCAGTGAAACTGGAGTTTTTCTTTATCTTAAACCAAATTGGTGCGTAAACTGTCATAATGAATCGCACAATTTCGTTGAAGGTGCTGGAGGGTTCACTGGTTGAAACATAGAGGCGCAGAAATCTATTTGCTGTTGTCAGCCACCTGGAATGCGCCATCTTACCTGGATTTCGAGCCGCGAGCCGTTTACTAGTCGACGGCTCTTGATGTTCTGCTATTCCTTCTTGTTTCAATATCGCCAATCTTCTTGCAAGAGTCATCTCGTTTTTATTTGTTGTTTCAACATCCAAAGTTCCTATTGCCATTTTGCGATCACTTCTTTGGTCGAGTAAAAACTGTTGCTCTTTCAGTGGTACTCGTCGTTCACGAGGGCAGCTGCATTTTGTCAAATCAGGGCATTTACAAGCCGATATGTCAAATAAGGTGGTCTTAGTTGATTTCTTGAAGGCCTCAAGATTTTTCTGTAACGATTCGTTCTTCTTTTTCGCGTTCAGTGATTTGATGATGTTAGCCATTTTATCACGATAACTTTTCAACATTTGATTTATCCGTGCTGTCGAAACTGTTGGAATGGAAGCTAATTTCCACAAGTATTCCAGTCTCTCCGTGACCACAGCGGCGATGTCTTTGAATGGAGGTTCCTTCTTTGATGATCTCAACTCAGTTCTCACATGATGGTAGTATTGCATCACATCTTCACATGTGGGAAAACATCGCAAATTCAAATCTTTCCCAGCACCAAATATTGGACACGTAACCGATCTTCTAGTTTTAGCGGTAGCCATCCTGTAAAGATTAAAGAATAATGTATTGTTCTGTTACGCAATAAAATCGAAAAAAACAGAGTTATGAGAAAAACAAACAAGGATATGAGCAGAGAGATTGAGCACACTGAGGACTCTGAGTGAGGAGCCACACACACACACACACACACACTGAGGACTCGATGAGCCAGCTGCAAACTACACACCTGCCTTCGACGCTGTCAAAAGGCAACTGAGGGAACTGCGCAGTGCGTACTGGCGCGTCAGTGGCAGCTGCTGCTGGCAGCACTCACCAGAGATGACCTTTAAACCCTAGCCTAGAGTCATAAAATTTTGCGTGTGTGTTATTTCATGCCTAAGCAACGATATAAATGCTTGGGAAATATATAAATGCATTATTTAAGACAAAGAGCCGATCTGAAAATATGTATATAAATTACCTATTTTTTCAACATTTGACGTTGTTGCCGGGGGCAAAAGATATTAACGTAGGACAACGCGCTTGGAAAAACGATCATATGAGGTCTTTTTCATCGACTTTATAGTTATTAGGAATAATTTTGATGCATATTGAAATATTTTAAAAATTATAAGAAAAATACGTTTTTGACTACTAAAATATGATTTTCATCGCTCTGCCGGGGGCAGAAGATGATCACCTATTAAGCTAAGATTTTGCAGAGGCTATTTGCTCATGCATGCGCAAGTTTTTGTCTCTATTAGAATATGGAAATCAAACAAAATGTAAAATCGATCCACCCTATTGTATATCCGATCAAATACACACAGCCAACAGCATTATCCGGGCTATTCTTTATTAGGCGAGATTTAACCGTATTATTATACTTAAAAAATTCGTTGATGCCAATTATTTTAAGTACGATCGGAAGATATTTAAAATTTACATGATAAGGAAAGGATATTTTTATGATCAATTTCCTTTACAGTTACACTATTATAATACTTAGCTTTCCTGAGACAGTTATCTAGAAATGGCACAGAATGATATAATTTAGTACCAATATTAATGATATAGCATAACTCAGAATCTAAATTCAGGACTGACAACTTTCAATGCTTTGAGAAGCATAGAAGTAAAAAATAAAAGATTTTATCAAGGGGTGATAGAATAAAAATGAACATAAGAATTATTAGTGAGCTTGCGGAAAACTTCATATTTGAATTGATTCACGCATCTCCGAATTTTTAGATCCAGAAATGATTGGTGTCCATCATTTTCGTTTTCAACAGTGAATTTTATAGAAGGGACTAAATTGTTGAGCCTACCAAGGAATTCGTCAACATCCAAATTGTCAGGCCAAAGGCGTAAAACATCATCTATATACCGGTACCGACAAGGTTAAAATGAACAATATTGGGCAAAATTTTACCTTAAAAAAATTCCATAGAAAAATTAGCTAATACAGGTTGGAGGGAGTTTCCACTATGCTGAATTGTAATTTATCCTTTATTTATCTGCACTATTATGCATAATTTGTGGGCAGTTCTTCGTATGTGGGTGACATTTGTACGTACGCTGCATTTTCGGCTAATTCTTCTCTCCTACTGTTATTCGCGTAAGGGGGGATCATTCCAGGAAGGTACTGAAAAGAACTGCATCCGGGCTCGTGGTCGCCTCGGGCTGTTTACTAATATAGGGAGATGGGCTTCCATGGTTGTATAAACTCGTTCTTCAGACGAGGAAGCAGTGAATTCCTGATGTAGTCGCCGTCTAATTTAAGTTCGGGTAGACGAGTTGGTAGGTGGTGGTGTAGCACTTTCATGTCGTTTGATGTGACAAAAACATACTGTAATTATCACTACAAAAATTACAGTATCCCAACGCTGGAGAAATCCCAAGTGTTGGAACGTGCGCTTTCGTTACGGCGATAGGTTCAGCTCCAGGAAGAAGATGGAGATCGGTTCACTTGGAATCAGAGACCCCACCAAGTTGTATAAGACGCCAATTGCGTCTTTCCCTTCAGCTTCAGCGACGACGTGGCAGTACATCAACAGCAAGACGGGGATCGTCACCTGCGGACAAAAGCTCACTACAGTAACTCGCTCAAAATACAGTGTAACTATAATTCTTATGTAGGGTGCAAAAGTATCTCATTATTAGGCTTCGGATTTTTGCATATTGCATATTTGCATGCATAAGTGCATAATTTACGGGTTTTTTAAAGATAAATGCATATTTCCACGATTTTTTGTGTTAAAGTGCATATTTAGGACTATTTGATAAACGTTTACAATAAAAATGATTAATAAATAATAATAATAATAAAATTTAATGCATATTGTAGTTATAAAGTGTAATTCAATTTATTTGTAGTCAAGAATCTAATTGCAGTTCTAAAATGTGTCCTAATTTTGTTGTAAATTGAGCAATGGATTTGTTATTTTAGTTTTATTATGCATGTTTGTTTGTTTGTTTGTTTGTTAAATACAATTTTGTTTCATATATTCAATAAACTGTAAATCTGGTGCTTCATTATTTGAAAATCCTAATTTAGACTAGAAACGTTCAAATTTATAGTGCATAAATAAGTGCATATTTTCACCATTTTCAGTGCATATTTGCATGCATATTTAGCAGATTTTTAGTGCATGGAAATCCGAAGCCTACTCTATTTTAAACCTGACTTTGAAGGGATCTAACTCCCATTGTTTTACTTTCCGCATGCCTAAATATTTGATATGGAAGTATTTCTATGACCTTTTTCCCTTTTATCCTCAAAATTACATGCTCCTATCGTTACCCAAGACATTATACCAGCTTATCCGTGGATAGGGGGTAGCGCCTACAAAATGTCATTTTCCATTTGTTTTAATGTCTCCAGACAAGTGTATAGTTTCTTTCTCAATGCCCTTTTTCGCTCTATTTGACTCGGAAGACCCTTTTAACACAATTTTACTGCGATCATGTACCGTATAAAATTACACTCCTTTCCACTAACGCTGAGCCCGTTTAGTTCGATGATCGAGTCGCATTGTATTGTGGCTTATCCCACCGGATGTTTGCATTTTTAAACATTCTTTGCATTCCTAGTCATTATTACAGCTCGAGTGTGGCCACTGATTTTATATATATATATATATATATAGTCTACTCTGTATATATATTTTAAAGTAATTTAATTATACATTTTTATTACGGCAATATTGAATTATTAATTAAAATAGATAAATTTTTGAACAATTGAAAAGGAAGGGGATCAGAGGGAGCATGTTCATTTTTCACCATTTTCTCATATGTAATTTGTTAATTTGTTAATATATTATTTCCAATATTCACCGCTGAATTAAAGGTCATTAGTTACGAATCGAAAGAACTATATGTAAAAGTAAACTGAACAAAGGTTTTATGTTAATTGTTTTGAGAAAGATGGGTTTTTATACGAATATTACACTAAAAAATAGAAGTAGAATGGAGAATAATAGAGAGGATTTCCTAAGGTGCTGCGAGGACTTTTATAGTTATCAAGTGTGGGTGAGCATTACTCCAAACGGGGCCCGGAAGTCTACCTAATTGAATTTGACATTATTCATAGCTTATGATTTGAATGTAGGAAACAACATAAGGCCAAAGATTTTTGCGGGAAAATCCCTTCGTCCAATTTATTTCTAACTAAAGTTCTTTTTTCTTTTTCATTTTTATACCGAACGTTACATATTACTCGTCTAAAATTTTCGAACAAGGACTCTGATCAATGCAGCCTCACGTGGTAGCACAGTAGTATTATATTATAGTAGTCTTGCATATCTCTCTGACTCTTGGTCATCCTGCTTTCGTGATTTCGATGAAACGTTTGCTATTGCACTAGACATATCGAAAGCTTCTGATAGAGTCTGGCACAAATATTTAATTTCCAAACTGCCCTCCTTCGGTTTCTATCCTTCGATCTGTGCCTTCATCTCTAATTTCCTTTCTGCCGATCTATAGCTGAGGTTGTAGATGGCCACTGTTTTTCTCCTAAAGCTATTAACAGTGGTGTTCCTCAGGGTTCTGTCCTGTCACCCACTCTTTTCCTTTTACTTATTAATGATCTTTTAATTCGCACTTCCTGTCCTATTCACTCCTATGCCGATGATTTCACTCTTCACTTCTCCACCCGCTTCCCAAAGCGTTCCTCACAGCAGTCGCTTCATGATTCGCGTAGGACGGCTATGGTACACTTGACCTTTGATCTTTCTGCTGTATCTGATTGGGGCAGAGAAAACCTTGGTGCTTTCAATGCCTCAAAAATTCAGTTCCTCCACCTTTCTACTCGTCACAATCTTCCACACGGCTATTCCCTTACCTTCAACAACACACAACTCAATCCTTCCTCTTCTCTCAATATTCTTGGCGTTTCCTTTTCTCGTGATCTTTCCTGGAAAGATCACATATACTATCTTTCTAAAACAGCTTCTAAGAGGTTAGGTGTGCTGTTCCGCCTCCGCAGTTTCTTCACCCCCACTCAGTTGCTGTCTCTGTATAGGGGTCTTGATCGCCCCTGTATGGAGTATGCTTCTCATGTGTCAAATGGTTCAACCCACAGAGCCGTACTTGACCGGGTGGAATCAAAGGCTTTTCGTCTCATCACTTCCCCTCCTCTTACTGATTGTCTTCAATCTCTCTCACTTCGCCGCAATGTTGCCTCACTCTCTCTTTACTATCACTATCATAACGGATGAACTCTCTAACTACATGCCTCCTCCTTTAAGGTGAGCACGCAGTACCAGACTTTCTACACTTTCTCATTCCTTTTCTATCCAACTATCTAATGCAAGATTTAATCGGTATTTTCAGTCTTTCATCTTCTGAACTGGTCAACTCTGGAGCAATCTTCCTCAATCCATCTTTTCTCCTGTCTATGACTTCCCATCTTTCAAACGCAGTGTCTAGGCATCTCGAAAACCCAGGACCTTCATTTTGGCTCTCTTCTTCTTCTATGGGAGCGGCACTTTTGCGGGCATTTTCCCTTGGTCCCTCCTTCCTGCATAAAAAAATATTAAATTATTCCATGCATCATATAGATATTAGAATGGATTACTCTTGGACAGAATGAATTTTGTAAAGGTCACTGACACTAGATCCTTAATATTCATAATTGTAGTAAATTGGTTCACGTATTTATGAGTAATGTAATGCCTTACTCATAAATACGTAGTTGCATACAGTAAAATGCATAAAGTAAAGTTTGCGAGTAAAGTGCATAAATACGTTTGTTCTAAACATTATGAAATTTCGTTCAGAGTCTCGAATAATATTAAGCCTTTCGCGATACCTCCTGAAATTTCGTTCTGATATTGCATCCGGAGCCTTAAGGCCGCCGCACACCGAAAGCCACGCTAGCCACACCACGCACGACATCACATCCACGCTACGCGGTCCTCACATCAAAAGATACGTGGCCGGGCAACGTCGCCAGTATCCACCCGACCTAATTTGGTATCAATTTCCGTCCGACAATTACCTTTTCTGTATATGTCCTGTGTTCTTCTTTCCTCATGTCATAAAGGTATGGTTACCGTCTGACTTCTTGAATCAACTCTTCCATTGCAAAATTGTAGCGAAACGGTGCGGATGGGGAATGAATGAATGAGTACGACTGATTGAACAACTTCCGCCAGTGGGGATGGGATAAGCTCCACCTACTGAAGACGAACTGAGCATGCGCAGCCAAAGACACGTCTCAGAATATCACTCAGGAAACGAACGCGAGCCACGTGGCGCGGCTGGGTGGCGCATGGTGTAGCTAGACTGGGCTTCGGTGTGAGTTGCTTCGTTGAAAATCATTAGAGCGATGCTGAGCCACTTGCGGGCGTGCGTGGCGTGGCTACCGTGGCTTTCGGTGTGCGGCGGCCTTTACTCTTGACTTACCAGACTGCTAGCCAGTAAATAACTGTAACACAACACGTACCTCATAATAGTGTTAATATACAGGGTTTTCCCTATGTCTGGATGCATTGGAAATTTGTAGAAAGAGTAATACAACTTTATGACAATGTTTTATTTTCAACATACTACTACAGAAAGTGTTCAAATTGTTCATCCTAATCGTCAAGATACCTCATTACTCGTAACTAGGCTTCTGATTTTTGCATATTGCATATTTGCATGCATAAGTGCATAATTTATGGGTTTTTAAAGATAAATGCATATTTCCACGATTTTTGTGTTAAAGTGCGTATTTAGGACTATTTGGTAAAAGTTTACAATAAAAATTATTAATAAATAATAATAATAATGAAATTTAATGCATATTGTAGTTATAAAGTGTAATTCAATTTATTTGTAGTCAAGAACCTAATTGCAGTTCTAAAATGTGTCCTATTTTTGTTGTAAATTGAGCAATGGATTTGTTATTTTAGTTTTATTATGCATGTTTGTTTGTTTGTTAAGTACAATTTTGTTTCGTATATTCAATAAACTGTAAATTTGGTGATTCATTATTTGAAAATCCTAATTTAGACTAGGAACGTTCAAGTTTATAGTGCATAAATAAGTGCATATTTTCACCATTTTCAGTGCATATTTAGCAGATTTTTAGTGCATAGAAATCCGAGGCCTACTGGTGACTGACAAGCTATCTCAACAATTCTGATTGTTTCAGCAGAAATTCGCTGCAATTCCAGTCTTATCTAATAGTTTTAATGGTTTTCTCTTCCTTCACAAATGCACATCTCTTTTCCTCCAATTTTCCAGTTATTAAATTCGGATCGGATGAATTTTCCACGTCCGATATTTTAGTCAAATTTTACGTTGAAGCTTCCTACGTCCTGTTTTGGGGGTACTCTCTCTTTCTCGGCCATCCTAGTGATCAAAGGTTACCTTTCTGTCTGAATATCCTCCTCTCTCCTGCGGTCTCCAGTCTTTCGTTCAGACAAAGGATGAGGACTAGGAGTCCTATACTGTCTCGTGGATGTTCCCTCTCGCGGAGGCTCCTCTCTACTAGATTGATGATACATTCCCTCCGGTCTTTTATGATTTGGCTCATATCAGCTGGGTTTACGATGCCGTTCTTCCGATCTGTTGTAATTTGGCTCGTACCTGGGTTGACGATACCGTTTGTCCAAGCTGTTGTGATTTGACTCATACCTTGGTTCAAAGTTCCTCCGGTGACAAGGGGAATAGGTACGCGGAGGATAATAAGGATTTGCATCATGATATTTTCTATCAGAATACCGCTCGTGATGTCGTTCATATTCACCATTTCTATAATATGTCGGTGGGTCCTCATACTGGTAATTATAACAGTCGCGCCGCAGCTCGTAGTGATCACGTCCCCCTCGTCACTTCTACAACCCAGTGAATAAGACCTATTTGTATAACGGTCATTATCTCGTCGGTCTCTTCTATACCTCTTATAAGAATTATCTCTATCATACCTTCTTTCGTATCTCTCACGGGAACTGTCTCTGTCGTATTTACTTTTTTGTCTTCTCGACTCTAGGAACTCGGTCTTATTTCTGCTAACAGGGGACACTCCTTGGACGTGTGTCCTACCTCATGGCACACGAAACACTTTAGAAATTTAGGGTCTCTCAGAGTCAGGGAACTGCATGCCTTAACCAGTTTTCGTCCCCGTAATCCGACCCAAGAGGTGTGACGGTCTGTAACTCTTCTATTCACTCTTAATCGTTTAATCTTTTTAAACATATCCTCGTCATAATTATCGTATTCCGACCAGATGTGTGGTAGAATGGCGTTTAAAAGAATTTTGTGAGTATTGAACCCGATGTCAAAGTGTTGCAACATTTGAGGAGCATCCGCTTTTAGACGGGTTAGGTCACGCTCTACCCGAAAGACGAAAGTGGGAAACGATTCTCCCGGCTTTCTCGTAACCTTCTCAATTTGCAGCAATCTTTCTGAAATTTCCAACCGACTGTTTTGACAGTACATGTCTGCGCAGCAGTAAATATGATCTGCCCAAGACTGTGTTTTCATCGACAAGTCACTTAATACCTGCCTTGCGGGATGGACGGAATACTTTATTGCTAACTTAATTCTAAGTATTTCACAATTAGCAAAACAATTGGGGATCAGCTTTTCTCTCTCGGCTGCAAAATTTTGAAAAGGTACATAGTTTCCCTTGAAACCTCTGCTAACAACTGTGCGGAAATCATTTAAATCTCCACTGAATGCAGCAGTCCTCTGAGAGGGTTTTTAACTTACTGATCTCTGCATCTTCCGCGGTCATCTTAAAGTGATAGTTAGGGAGAGACAGAACACCAAAACCAAATTGGGGTGTGTAGGTCGGTAGGACCCCGACAGGGTTGTGTCTTTGACTGAGCTGAGTCGTAGCACCAGCACCAGTACTGTTATAATTATTCAGCAGTACCCAATATCAGCAGTACTCTGTTGATGATTTCGAACTTTGGCTCTACTATTAGTGTTTGCCGGCGTTTGCACACCCTTGTCGTCGTCACTCCGAGGAAGGTTAACAATATCTAACGGCAAGGGGTGTAAGGATGTGACTGACCAAAATTCTATAGGGTTACTAAGAGCTACTAATAAAGAAGAATCAGCAGACTCAAGGTCAGAGGAAAAATTTGAATGTGAATGAACCAATGGGGATATGCAACGGGGTGAAAAGGGAGTAGTATTATTAAATAAAGTTGGAGATCTCGAAGTCCTCTCATGGGGCCAAAAGACCACCTGACACTAATGTTTTCTAAATGGGGGTTCATTTATTCTAAATTGATGTGGTGCTTAAATAAGGATGATAGTGGCGAAGAGTGATGTGCACCGATTCATTAGAGACTGGGAATTTGGCCCAGTCTGGGAATTGTGCCCAGGGTGTTTAGGAGTTGGTCTCGTAGGGTTCTCTTTTGGCCTAATGGAGGATGGTCGGTCAAGTTGGCACTCAATGTTTGTTACATGTCTCAGTTTGTGATAATAACACTATGCTTCGAGGGATGATTAAAATGATGTGGTCGAAGCGTTTAACGTTCAATATGATTCTACTGAGTTTTGAGGATGTCTTATTATTAATAGTATACTACATTAACAAACACATATGTCCTAAAATCATTTTGATCTACCAGGCCACACTGGACTCTGGCAGACACGCTAAACCGTAATAGGTTCCCCTAGTGAGCCAAACCTAAGAGAAGCCACCGCTTCGGGTCCACAACTTCTGATTCTAAGTGTGGTACACTGCCTTTACTGTATATGTAAGCATAAGCCGCGGGAATGAATGTGGTTTTATACTTAGGAAACTACTTATTACTTTATATGGAATAGTACGTTTAGCTACTCGTGGCATGATAAGGAATGTGGCGTTTTCTAGTGGGCCGTTTTATAACATTATATATACACAGAGTATATGATCAGGAAACAGTGTGCTCATCAGGAGACAAATGCGCATACAGCAACATTAATGGTGTCGATATAGTTCAGACTTACATTCTTTAAATTGTTAAATATCATTAGAAAAAGATATAATGAAGGTTAGGTTACGTTACGTTTGGTGAACTGTGTTATTAAGATTACGTTCAGTTTCACCTTCCACAATTGAAAGAGAGTATATGTAGTGGTTAGTTTCATACGGCAGCAATAGTTTTTGTGTGTGTGTGTGTGTGTGTGTGTGTGTGTGTGTGTTAGATAGAAATAATGTAAATAATAAATCCCATAGACTATAACTACCCATAAAACAAACTCAGGCCAAAAAAAAATTATATATATATATATATATTATAATGTAATGATGGGGTTGTTTAATTAACCTCCTTCGCAACATCTAAAGTCATATGACGGAGGGGACCTTCAGCTTTACGCGGAGAGCGGTCTCCCATCCAACTACAACCCGACCAAATGTCGCTTAACTTCGCTGATCAACGGGAACCGGTGTTACGACACTGGCAACGAGAGAGCCCTCGTTTGTTCGTAATTTTCACATTTAGAAACTCCTCTCAGACGATTGTAATTTTACGTGATATAAAAATAATGTATTTTCATATTTTGACATATATCAATACCTATATTTTTGTCGTATAAATTATAATGGATGAGGAAATAATGTAAATCATGTGGTATTTTTTACAAGAGTACATTACAGGCTTTTAAGGAATTTTGGAATTTTATGTTATGTTATGTTATGTTATGGTAGGTTATATATTAAAACTATGTTTTTCCGATTGTTTTTGATGTTGTTTGAACGAAATTAACCTTCGTTCAAACAACATCAAAAACATTGTAAAAGTTTACCAATTAGGTTTGTTACTTAAAATTCTATCGCTTTTCCACGTTTGTATTTACCACAATGTAGTTGATGCTGTATTTTGTATTGACTTAAATTCAGATATTCACTTTTCGTACACCGAGTCACGAGGAAAGTGAAGAAAGTGTAGAAATAAAAACAAAATACAGTGAAATAGTCCGCTACATTATATATTAATCTATCACATAATTTTGAATGTTGGTTTTATTTATTCAGTAAATAAAAAAAAACATTTCATCGGAGCAGGTCGAAGACCACCGGGCTGTTTAAGCTAAATATTTAGATAAATTATAAAGCATTCCTTCGCACGAACGATGATTTAAGAAAAATCAGTCTCAGATTGCTATCATAAACTCCTTCGACAGTACACTGTGCGAGTGTATGTGTGTTCTTGGTTATCTCGCCCCTTCATAACAGTCTTCAGGATTAGGAAACACTGCGAGCTCGTCACAGGACGAATGTGCAATAGTGCATATAACAACATTAGCGATGTCGATATAACGGAGTTCAGTCTTACATTCTTTAAATTGTTAAATATCATTGGAAAAAGATATAATGAAGGTTAGGTTACGTTTGGTGAATTGCGTTATTAAGATTACGTTCAGTTTCATCATCCACAATTGAAAGAGAGCATATGAGGGGAATAGAAGCGAATCAACCAAAATCCCTAAATGGTTAATTCGCCTCTATTCACCCAAGCGCCTCATATGTAGTGGTTGGTTTCATGCAGCAGCCAAAGTTAGTTGTGTGTGTGTGTGTGTGTGTTGGATAGAAACAATGTGAATAATACTCAGACTATGAAAAACTCGGGCAGAAAAAAATATATATGTATAGGGCCCTATATATACAGTATATATAAATAAATAAATAAATAATATGAAATATAAATACTGTAACATCAGACTGTAAATTTAAATGGAATCTATAATTTTTAAACTAAATACCATAAAATTTTAAATTGATTTTTATTCTGCTTCATTGCATGTAAACTTGCAGTAAATGTATGCGTCAAAACAAAATGAGGTTATTCCTGTTTTTAATTACGCTTTTATTGATGATCTTTCCACCTAGTTAATAACGGGTATCAAATTAATAAAGAGGGATTTTAGTTTTCACCTGGAGCAATCCAAGAATAAGCACCCCCAAAGTCCCCAATCCAAGAAAAAACACCCCAGTTAGACCCCAATCCAAGAAACAGCACCCCAGTTCGACCTCAATCCAAATTAAAGGATTTTAACATAAAATAAAAAAATATATTTTAATGTTTACGAAGGATATTGCAATAAAAAAAATTAGAACAACATAATTAAAATAAAAATATTGAAATGAGGTTAATTGAATGCCAGGTTAGGTCAACTGTACACTCTTGACGATTGGTTAGGTTAAATCGCGATATTTTCGTTAGTTTTAACGAAAATATCACGACTTAACCTAACCAATCGTCAAGGGCGTACAATTAACCTAACCGAGCATTCAGTTAACCATTTTAGAGCAATTAACGCCATTTTAACTCCATTTTAACTCCATTTTAACATCATTTTAGAGCAATCCAAGAAATAAGCACCCTCGTTCGACCCCAATCCAAGAAAAAGCACCCTAAATTGATTTGGGGTGCTTATTCTTGGATTGCTCCCACCTTCTTAATTATTTAGTTCGGAGAATTAATGTAAAATGAATGGGTGAATGAGTGGATGAATAGAGGAATGAACTGGAATAAAATAGAAGAAAATTAATGAATATATTCAATTATAATTGTTATTGCATTCTTTTACGATTTTGCACATTATTAGGATGTTGTTGTTGTTGTTGTTTGATGGAGTTGTTTAACCTCCTTCGCAGCATCTAAGGTCATATGGCGGATAGGAGGGAACCTACAGTTTTACTAGGGATCCAAACCACGGGTCACTACATAATCTGGATGCGGAGGACGGTCTCCCATCCAACTACTCTCCAAACCCGATATTGCTTAGCTTCACTGATCGACGGGAAGCGGTATTACGACATTGGCCATGTATTATAGGTAAACGGGCAAGTTTGGGCACCTCTACTGTATAAATAAAAAATGTTTAAATTGGATGGGGCTACTTTTGGACACTTCGCAACAACCCTTCCCGTTAAGTCATCGAGATTAAGGGACGATGAATCTGTTTGCTGTTTGGATGGGTGAGCATTAGGGTGGATCGATTTTACATTTTTTCGATTTCCATATTCTAATAGAGAAAAACACTTGCGCATGCATGAGAAAATAGCCTCTGCAAAATCTTAGCTTAATAGGTAATCATCTTCTGCCCCCGGCAGAGCGATGAAAATCATATTTTAGTAGTCAAAAACGTATTTTTAAACCCTAGCCTAGTCATAAAATTTTGCGTGTGTGTTATTTCATGCCTAAGCAACGATATAAATGCTATGGGAAATATATAAATGCATTATTTAAGACAAAGAGCCGATCTGAAAATATGTATATTATACATATTTTCAGATCGGCTCTTTGTCTTAAATAATGCATTTATATATTTCCCATAGCATTTATATCGTTGCTTAGGCATGAAATAACACACACGCAAAATTTTATGACTCTAGGCTAGGGTTTAAAAATACGTTTTTGACTACTAAAATATGATTTTCATCGCTCTGCCGGGGGCAGAAGATGATTACCTATTAAGCTAAGATTTTGCAGAGGCTATTTTCTCATGCATGCGCAAGTTTTTGTCTCTATTAGAATATGGAAATCGAACAAAATGTAAAATCGATCCACCCTAGTGAGCATTAACCTCTGCGTTTAGATGGTAAATCTACCCGTAGATGGTTCGGATCTCACGTAAAGCTGCAGGTAGGTTCCCTCCGACATGTGACCTTTTTCTGTTGCGAAGGAGATTAAACAGCCCTTAATAATAACAGTAATAATAATGAATTCTGATATATTCATAAGAGCATACATAAAATCTCAAGAGATAATATTCGTAAAAGAATCGTGTCTTTGAGAGTGGAGCATCAAAGTAATTATTAACTCATATATAAGAAAGAGAAGCGTTAAAATAAAAATAATGTCTGCCATAACTTTAGATTAGAAGGATCGTGTGGCGAGGAATTACCCAAACGAGGTGCGAAAATGCCGAAGATTTATGGAAATTTAATAAGACAATCTCGAGAAACTTCTGATGGAACAATATACTGTATTGAAAGTTCTGGTATAATTTAAGGGATGAGAGATAGGAAGAGTGTTGTGTGTGTGTGTGTGTGTGTGTGTGTGTGTGTGTGTGTGTGAGAGAGAGAGAGAGAATTAAATTTAGTTTCACTTTTGGTTGAAGTTCATTTAATTTGAATAAAAATGCATGATCGTGAGGCAACAATTGCAACCTTTTTCACCCTTGATAAAAAGTAAGATTTGAAGCTTAAAATTTTAATTCCTCATTTACAGGACTGCATTTCTCAAGTTCCTATGAGGGAATGACCTATAATACCCTTCAAATGAAGAGTCGAACAACTGAACTTCGATTTACAGTAAAGGTAAGTGAGAACCGATTCGCTATAATCTATGTTTCTATGCAGTATGTCGTATATTCTTCACTCTATCTAAAGTCAACATGGTTACGCTTCCATCGCGACGTATCAGTCAAGAAAGGGAATTGGCACATTCTCCTTTTCATATGACTTCAACGTCTCCTTCCTTGTGGCACAGTTGTCGATATAACCGCTGGACCGTCTCTCGATACACGATCGATATGAAACGCGGAAGACCGACCAACCAATATGTTATCCGAGTACTTTTTTTTGCGACAAAAATAACTGTTTGCCAGAAATTTTTTTTTGGTGTTTGCAGACAGTTAAGGGCTACTTTTAGCTTTATTGTGGAGTGTTTTGATTTCTGTAGTAGGTAATGAAGGAGGATTCAGGATTTTTAGTTAGTGTAGAATAAAGTGTACGAAAGAGGATTTGTGTAATTAAATGTCTTTTTTAATAGATATGGTTGACTTTTCTATCATACTATAAAGGCGTTTTACTCCTCGCCACATCTTGTTTTGTATTAGTTACACGCCCTATTTTCAAATGTGTAATATTTCTTCAAAAAACTTGTGAATGCTTCTGCGCTTGCGCCGTCTGCGTCTCGTGAGAGTTTTTGAAATTAACTCCGAAAATATGTCAAAAATTTTTTTCGACATTTACTTCCGGTTGAACGGAAGTAAAATTTTATCTGAAATCCGAATGTTGAGGTTCAAACTTTCGAATTTTTTTGAAAATAATTGTCTTAATACAGTAGCGCATAAAAATTAACCGAGATAAAAATAATTAAGAAAGTAGAGAATAATTTTTATTTTGTAAAATATATTTAATTGTTAAAGAAAAATAAAGTAAAATCTTGTCATAATTTAACTGGAAGTCTTTGAAATTTAAAGACAATTTCTGCGTATTGTACAGAAAGGATTTATGTATTTATACTATTAAATTAAGAGTTAGGTTCCAGGAACTGAATACATTAACTTCAGGGAAAGAAAGTTCAGAGATAGATAGAGAGAGAGAGAATTTACGTACGTACGTACGTGTGTGTGTGTGTGTGTGTGTGTGTGTGTGTGTGTGTGTGTGTACGTTTGTTTGTGTATGTAGAAACTTAAGAAAATAATTTTAGGAAATGCGTAGAAAAAAGCATTATTATTATTATTATTATTATTATTATTATTATTTTATTATTATTATTATTATTATTATTATTTTTTATTATTATTATTATTATTATTATCATCTATTATCTGTTCTAGGCCGAATTAAAGTCCCCTTTGCTTCTATACGCGATTGTTCCATATTTATTTAGCACAACAGCGAATCCATGTTTGACTGGGTGAGATATATACAGTAGGTATTGGGTATACTGGTAATATCTTAGTAGAAAGAAATTGACGTCTTCAGCGTAAATTTTTGACTCGATGGGAAGTTCTTTTCGGTAGAGGAAGAGACTGTAAACACCAATCGACCAGGGAATTATTCCGGGGTGGGGGAGACATTAGGCAGGAGACAGGGAGTGCTAGAACTCCCGTTTCTCCCGTCACTTTTCTCCTTAGCTGTTCTTTTTCCGTGTCTCATCTACCCTGTGAGCAGTCCAGCAATTCCTTGCCTCTTACTGATTGTCTTCAATCTCTCTCTCTTTGCCGCAATGTTGCCTCACTCTCTCTTTACTATCGCTATCATAACGGACATTGCTCTTCTGAACTCTCTAACTGCATGCCTCCTCCTTTAAGGAGAGCACACAGTACAAGACTTTCTACACTTTCTCATTCCCTTTCTGTCCAACTATTTAATGCAAGGATTTATCGGTATTTTCAGTCTTTCATCTACTCAACCGGTCAACTCTGGAACAATCTTCCTCAGTCCATATTTCCTCCTGTCTATGACCTCCCATTTTTCAAGCGCAGAGTGTCTAGGCATGTCGAAAACCCCTGACCTTCATTTTGGCTCTCTTCTTCTATGGCAGGGGCGCTTTTGTCAGCATTTTCCCTTGGTCCCTCCTTCCTACATAAAAAAAATTAAAAACCGGTAAGAAAATATAAAATGAGATCCGAATGACGTTTTCAACCGCATATAATGGACAATTTTTAATCCGGAAGAAAACATGACAACCAAGTAGTTAGACCAGCAACCAATTAGATTGTCCTCTTTTCTTCCGGATTGAAAAACGGCCTACATTATATGGGCTGCAAATGTTATTTGGATCTTATTCTATATTTTCTCGCGGGCATTTGCCCTTGGCACCTTCATGCATAAAAAAAATCTATCGGGAAAAAAAAATTTGTCCTCCGGACACCTTTACTCCGCACATGACACCTCCATCACGAACGCCATATTTTCTTCAGTGTTTCTCCACGCCCTTAGGATCGCCAGTCCGGAATACATGAATGCTGAGTTATAAAAAATCAACAGTATTGGAAGTGATTTGTGTTACCCACCTGCTTTTTATTGGAATCTTGTCTTAACAAGGGAAAACGAACGGTGTCTTCGCACTTTGTCGAAGAATATTTTAGTACTTCCATTTTTCCCGAACTTTTTAGGCATTGCTAATGTACTTAAACTTTTCAACATTAATGTAGTATTTTCATATGACCATATTGTGAAAAATATCATTGTAAAGAATAGTCCTACTAATAATTCAGGCATTATCTATAAAGTTGATTGTAAACAATGTGATTCCTTTTACATTGAACAGATGGGAAAGGATTTGAACACGCATGTAAAACAACATCAATATTCCGTTAGAACTGGACATTCGTCGAGTGCCCTTTTGGTCCATTTGTCAGAGTTGTCCCATTGTATTGCTTGGAATAATGCTTCAGTTTTGTTTCACTCAAGCAACATTGTTAACAGAAATATTCTTGAGTCTGCGAGTGTGCAATTATTCCTTACAAACAATTTCAACATTAGCCAGGGCCTCTTTTTCGTTTGATTTTGTTTTTTGTAATTCGTTCAGAACAGATTTAGAAAAGAAGGGCAGGTGCTAAAACTCTGGTAGCTTTTCCTGGTACAATGTTATAGTTAATCCACGGGTTGCTTATCCTGATGGTTTCGAACAAAGTCTTCGCAATTTGCACGGTCTTCGCATCGTTGTCAAAGCAATGAGGGGCGGGATGACGCTTGATCTTGAACTTAATGATGAATACGGCGATCTGTTTTGGGTAGTTATATCCTACAGACGACTGATGGAGGAGGATAGTGACTACATCCTTTCGCGTATTGAGAAATCGATACAAGTAGAATGGCCGCAAAATGGTAGAGTGCAATTGCAATGTTGTTGAATGTTGCAAAGGGGTGGTAGGGGTATTGCAAAAGGGGATTATGCAATGACCTCCCCCCAAAGGGGATGACCCTGACCTAAACCCTAGCTTTGGGGGAGAAGGTGGGATATCCTCACCCCAAGAGGGGTATCCCTAACCTAAGAAGGTAACCCTTAACCTAAGAAGGAGAGAGAGGCAGAGCATCCTTCGCCTGGGACCGCCAGATGCATAATGGCCAAGCATCAGCTGGTTGGCAAGTTTTTGGTTTAGAGGGCGTTGCCAGATATTTATTTTATTCATTTATATATATGGAGGGGTTGCCAGATATTTATCTTAATTACACTGATATGCATCAATTTTGCTGTCAAGGGTTTTGTAAGTGATTCTTATAGAGTTTTTCCTGCTGATTTCGAATCTGCAATCTGTTTTTCTCAATCAGCTCAGGTTATCCGGCTATGGCCTCATAAGTAAAATATAATTTTTCGTGATTTTGTCAAAGCGGAATTGGAACAGTAACATCTATCATCACTTGTTTCACTTGTATAATATCTTTTTTTACTTTTCAGGCATAAAGATAAAATATTTCATAATGAATAGAGCGTGTAAAAATGATCCCAATAGATTCTGTTACATATGTGGGACGGTTACCATGCCAAATAACCAGTCCCAAATCACTAAATTTGTGAAGACAATGTATAGAGCATACTTTGGAATTAAGCTAGGGGACCAGGACAAAAATTTCGCCCCTCATATGTGCTGCAAGACGTGCATTGAAAATTTGAGAAGATGGAGCAAAGGCAGAGCGAAATCTTTGCCTTTTGGAATTCCCATGATTTGGAGAGAAGGAAAGGATCACGTGACAGATTGCTATTTCTGCATGACAAACCTCCAAGGTAAGCTTATAAATTTATTTTTCTTAAATATTTTGAAATCCTCGTATGAAACTTGACATAATATTCACCATAATGTAATATTCACCATATATAGCATAATATTCACCATAATGGTAATCATACATTTACATAACATATTGTTTATAGAAAATACATTTACACATACATATTGTTATACAAGTTACATTTACATATACAATGATTGTATATTTTCTTTCTTTTTCATTCATATTGTCCCCGAAGGGACAATATGAATGAAAAAGAAAGAAAATATACAGACTCCATCGACCTATTTCATATCTTACAGACCGCAGCCTTCCCTCACGAGCCGCCACTGTCTGAATGCTTCTTCTATTTCATATGCAAGTTTTATATCCATGTTTCTGTGTTTCTATTTTCAGGAGTTAACAAGAAGAATAAACACATTGTTGTATACCCTGACATTCCTTCTGCTATGAGACCTGTACCCCATGGTCCTGGAATTCCAATACCCGACCCACCTCAAACCCTGGACTTCGATGATTCTGATGATGAATCAATGACCAATGCCAATGACCAGTCCCAGTCGTATATACCTCAAAATACCGCTTCAAATGAGCCGAGGCCTCTCAACCAGGCCAAACTTAATGATCTTACCAGGGATTTAGGACTTTCCAAATTAGCTGCCGAGATCTTGGGCGGCTCACGACTTCGAGAGGACAACTTGGTGGCTCCGGGAACAACATTCTCCTGGTATAGGAAACGAGAGGAAGAATTCCGCAAGTTCTTTGCAGTGCACGAAAATACCTCTTCCTTAGTGTGCTGCTGCAATGTTGAGGGGCTAATCGAATCCTTGGGCATGCCATATAACGCATCAGAATGGAGGCTATTTATAGACTCGTCTAAACGAAGTTTGAAAGCAGTACTTCTCAACATTGGGAATAGGGTTGCATCAGTCCCTGTAGCACATTCCGTACAACTTACTGAGAGCTACGATAACATGAAAATTTTACTGGATGCTCTCGTATACGACCAACATAACTGAAGGATCTGTGGAGATTTGAAGGTAATACTAATATCATAAGTAAACTATTGCTATTGACTATGTTGTTTTTCCAAAGGTTATTTGAGAGCGTATAAGAACACTTAACTTCCCCACAGAAGTGATGCAGTCCAATGCATAGATTTTTTTATCTGATAGAACAAATTCTCTAAATTCTTTAAATATTTTCATTTTTTCAGATTGTGGCATTTGTATTGGGAATGGAAGGGGGATACACGAAATACCCATTAGGGCGGCTCGTTTTTAACTTTTTTCGATATTTGATTGGGGGTAGTGCGGAAAAGTTGCGATTTGGAGAGAAAATAAAGTGTGTAAAATTTTTTTGATCTACGTCAATACCTTCCGGTGGCGGCGAGTCCTTAAAAATCGAAAAATAGGCCTAACGGGGTAGATTGGAAAATGGTTTTAAAGACTTACAAAATAAACAATAAAAATTTCAGCACAATCTGTTAATAACTTCCGGTGGCGTCTTAGCCGTTAAAATATCCAAAATATTGATTTAAAGCAAGTTTTAACAAGATGTTATACAAATGTTAATTCCGGTATATTTCTGTGCAAACAACCCTGAGAACACTATTATAGGCTTGAATAAATTAATAGCAGTCATTGAACAATGAACATTATATAAAAATTATATAAAATTATATAAAAATTTTATGTGTTTTTAGGCCTATTTTTCGATTTTTAAGGACTCGCCACCACCGGAAGGTATTGACGTAGATCAAAAAAATTTTACACTTTATTTTCTCTCCAAATCGCAACTTTTCCGCACTACCCCCAATCAAATATCGAAAAAAGTGTAAAAACGAGCCGCCCTAATACCCGTTTCCTCTGCAAATGGGATAGCCGAGCGGATGAGAAGCACTATGCACATCGTGAATGGGCATCCAGAGAGAATTTTGAACCTGGATCGCATAATGTCGTTTCAGTGCCCCTTGTACCACCAACAAAAATTTTGCTCCCACCACTTCATATTAAGCTGGGCTTGATGAAAAATTTCATCAAATCAATGAATAAGGAGGGTTCAGCATTCCGATATCTCGAGAGTAAATTTCCTCATATATCTGATGCTAAACTAAATGCTGGGGTTTTTGATGGTCCTCAAATTCGAACTTTGATCAATGATACTCAGTTCGAAAACGCAATGACTCCAACTGAGAAGAATGCCTGGCAGGCATTCAAATCAGTTGTCACTGATTTTCTTGGCAAGCGTAGAAGTCCAGAATACGAGTCCGTTGTCGAAAACTTGATGGAAGCTTTCAAAGCTCATGGGCCGCGCATGTCCATAAAAATGCACTTTTTGTGGTCCCACTTGGACTATTTTCCTGAAAATTGCGGGGATTATAGTGAGGAACAGGGTGAACGATTTCACCAAGATATCAAAATAATGGAAGAGAGGTATCAGGGAAACTGGGATATCAATATGCTGGCGGACTATTGCTGGTGTTTGAAGCGAGACGTGCCCGAAGAAAAACACAGACGGAAAGCCAAAAAAACTTCATTCCTTCCTCAATAAACTTTTTTCCATATTCATTGTATGAATAAAAGTATTTATTCACAAAATGTTTTCATTTTTCACGAGTGTTCTTATAATATTACTCGTATCTACAGTGTTTAAGCTAAAAAAATCAATAAATTTGGGGATAAAATTGGACTTATAATAAATGGCCAATAGAGAAAAAACCTGACCTGATTGAGGAAAATCAATGTCATTTTCGAATTCAGGATGGTCGAATTATGTAATATGAGTTGAAAAAACCCTCACAGCAGACAAAAAAATTTCATATGCATACGAGTGTAATGAATCTAAGTGCAATGTTGCAATGGTGCAATGGAATATTGATAAATGTTGCAAGATGTTGCAAGATGTTGCAAAGGGGTGATGCAACGAAGAGGGTAGGGGTGTATGCAATGAAGGGGGATGGTTATGCAATGAAGGGGTTATGCAACATCAATGCTGCAAAGGGGGGGGGCTAGGGTCATGCAACAACTCAATGCTGCCAACGGGGAGAGGGGAGGGGGCTTCGGGGGGAGAAGGGAGGATGACCTCCCCCAAAGGGGTAACCTTAACCTAAGAGAGGAAAAGAAAGGAGAAGGAGGAGGTTTTTGGGGGAGAAGCTGGGATGTCCTCATCCCCCAAAGGGAAACCTAACCTAAGCCTTAACCTAAGTAGGAAGGGGGTGTTCGCCTGGCTGGAGCCAGACGCATTACACTGGTATGCATCAATTTTGCTGTCAAGGGTTTTGTAAGTGATTCTTATAGAGTTTTTCCTTGCTGATTTCGAATCTGCAATCCGTTTTTCTCAATCAGCTCAGTTTATCCGGCTATGGCCTCATAAGTAAAATAGAATTTTTCGTGATTTTGTCAAAGCGGATTGGAACAGTAACATCATCATCACTTGTTTCACTTGTATAATATCTTTTTTTACTTTTCAGGCATATAGATAAAATATTTCATAATGAATAGAGCGTGTAAAAATGATCCCAATAGATTCTGCTACATATGTGGGACGGTTACCATGCCAAATAACCAGTCCCAAATCACTAAATTTGTGAAGACAATGTATAGAGCATACTTTGGAATTAAGCTAGGGGACCAGGACAAAAATTTCGCCCCTCATATGTGCTGCAAGACGTGCATTGAAAATTTGAGAAGATGGAGCAAAGGCAGAGCGAAATCTTTGCCTTTTGGAATTCCCATGATTTGGAGAGAAGGAAAGGATTCACGTGACAGATTGCTATTTCTGCATGACAAACCTCCAAGTGGGCTTATAAATTTATTTTTCTAAATTTTTGAAATCCTCGTATGAAACTTGACATAATATTCACCATAATGTAATCTTCACTATATAGCATAATATTCACCATAATGGTAATCATACATTTACATATATAATATTGTTATAGAAAATACATTTACACATACATATTGTTATACAAGTTACATTTACATACAATGATTGTATATTTTCTTTCTTTTTCATTCATATTGCCCCGAAGGGACAATATGAATGAAAAAGAAAGAAAATATACAGACTCCATCGACCTATTTCATATCTACAGACCGCAGCCTTCCCTCACGAGCCGCCACTGTCTGAATGCTTCTTCTATTTCATATGCAAGTTTTATATCCATGTTTCTGTGTTTCTATTTTCAGGAGTTACAAGAAGAATAAACACATTGTTGTATACCCTGACATTCCTTCTGCTATGAGACCTGTACCCCCATGGTCCTGGAATTCCAATACCCGACCCACCTCAACCCTGGACTTCGATGATTCTGATGATGAATCAATGACCAATGCCAATGACCATCCCATCGTATTACCTCAAATATACCACTTCAAATGAGCCGAGGCCCTCTCACAACCAGGCCAAACTTAATGATCTTACCAGGGATTTAGGACTTTCCAAATTAGCTGCCGAGATCTTGGCTCACGACTTCGAGAGGACAACTTGCTGGCTCCGGGAGAAACATTCTCCTGGTATAGGAAACGAGAGGAAGAATTCCGCAAGTTTTTTGCAGTGCACGAAAATACCTCTTCCTTAGTGTACTGCTGCAATGTTGAGGGGCTAATCGAATCCTTGGGCCTGCCATATAACGCATCAGAATGGAGGCTATTTATAGACTCGTCTAAACGAAGTTTGAAAGCAGTACTTCTCAACATTGGGAATAGGGTTGCATCAGTCCCTGTAGCACATTCCGTACAACTTACTGAGAGCTACGATAACGTGAAAATTTTACTGGATGCTCTCGTATACGACCAAAATAACTGGAGGATCTGTGGAGATTTGAAGGTAATACTAATATCATAAGTAAACTATTGCTATTGACTATGTTGTTTTTCCAAAGGTTATTTGAGAGCGTATAAGAACAATTAACTTCCCCACAGAAGTGATACAGTCCAATGCATAGATTTTTTTATCTGATAGAACAAATTCTCTAAATTCTTTAAATATTTTCTTTTTTTTTTCAGATTGTGGCAGTTGTATTGGGAATGCAAGGGGGATACACGAAATACCCATGTTTCCTCTACAAATGGGATAGCCGAGCGGATGAGAAGCACTATGCACAGCGTGAATGGGCATCCAGAGAGAATTTTGAACCTGGGTCGCATAATGTCGTTTCAGTGCCCCTTGTACCACCAACAAAAATTTTGCTCCCACCACTTCATATTAAGCTGGGCTTGATGAAAAATTTCATCAAATCAATGAATAAGGAGGGTTCAGCATTCCGATATCTCGAGAGTAAATTTCCTCATATATCTGATGCTAAACTAAATGCTGGGGTTTTTGATGGTCCTCAAATTCGAACTTTGATCAATGATACTCAGTTCGAAAACGCAATGACTCCAACTGAGAAGAATGCCTGGCAGGCATTCAAATCAGTTGTCACTGATTTTATTGGCAAGCGTAAAAGTCCAGAATACGAGTCCGTTGTCGAAAACTTGATGGAAGCTTTCAAAGCTCATGGGTCGCGCATGTTCATAAAAATGCACTTTTTGTGGTCCCACTTGGACTATTTTCCTGAAAATTGCGGGGATTATAGTGAGGAACAGGGTGAACGATTTCACCAAGATATTAAATTAATGGAAGAGAGGTACCAGGGAAACTGGGATATCAATATGCTGGCGACTATTGCTGGTGTTTGAAGCGAGACGTGCCCGAAGAAAAACACAGACGGAAAGCCAAAAAAACTTCATTCCTTCCTCAATAAACTTTTTTCCATATTCATTGTATGAATAAAAGTATTTATTCACACAATGTTTTCATTTTTCACGAGTGTTCTTATAATATTACTCGTATCTACGGTGTTTAAGCTAAAAAAATCAATAAATTTGGGGATAAAATTGGACTTATAATAAATGGCCAATAGAGAAAAAACCTGACCTGATTGAGGAGAACCAATGTCATTTTCAAATTCAGCATGGTCGAATTATATAATATGAGTTGAAAAAACCCTCACAGCAGACAAAAAAATTCATATGCATACCAGTGTTATTAGCGTCCAGGAGCCAAGCAGCTGTTATATAGATGATCGTGATTTGCAAGATATCACTTATTTATATATGGAGGGGTTACTAGAGAGCATTTATTTAGATGAGTTGCCAAATAATGTTTTTTAATTGTTCAGGTATACCTTATTAGGTTGAGTTGCCAGGTTGCGCCATTTATTTTAACTTATTTTGACGAGTTTCCACTTATTTATTTATTTATTATATGCAAGACCGACTCTCTCCTTAAAGTTGTTCAGCAAGAGAACTAATTCTTTAAACGTCGTTCAACTTAATATTAATAATAAAAGAAATACACTAGACAATTGGCTTAGCAAAAGAAATTATTCCAATAACATATTCTCTAAGAATAATATTCAATTTGCCTATAATTCGCTTTCATTTATTCTAACACCTTAGAATGTATACTTTGTCTATTTACTTTTGACAATGCTTTCTATATATCTAACTGAATCTAATTTATACAGAGAGAGAGAGAGAGAGAGAGAGAGAGAGAGAGAGAGAGAGAGTTAATGTTCGAAAAACTGAAGACGGCACACACACACACACACACACAAACATTATTGACTTTATTTCGAAATCACTGTTAAAAATTAGATTTCATTCAAACATAAGCCTCCGTGTGTCTATTGTGTATACTGTAGGTCTAAGGTGGAGTGAAAAACGTAGATTACATTCAAACATAACCCCTCAAGACAATTAATCCATGGCATAGCAAAAGAAATCATTCATCTTAATAATATTAATAATAAAAGAAATACACAGGACTCTTTATATTGTACATTATTCAATAACATATTCTCTAAGAATAATATTCAATTTACCTATAATTCATGAAACACTTTCATTTATTCTAAAACCTTAGAAAGTATACTGTGTCTTTTTACTTTTGGCAATCCTTTCTATATATCTTCTATATTTTTTATAAACACAAAATCCGCGAAATCAAAGTAATTCATAAAAGAATTAAATGAGAAATATTCTATAAGAATAATTTTCATTTTACCTAGGATTCGAAAGACAAGGAAGGCATACGTTAAAACATCTTTTTGTTCAAAGAAAGGAAGATTATCGCTGAGCGACCGCAAAGGTCGATTTGTCCCACTTCTCGTCTCCAAAACTGGTTTTTGTCGCTCTAACCTATATATGTTGAATTCGCCATTATTATCATTATTATTATAATGAAGTTAAAAACTGAACTTAAATATATACATAAGCATCATGTGATTGTTTTCCAAATTATTTATAGTCTAAATCAGCCTTTGATTAAGTAATGATTTTCCTTATCATAGCTCCATATGCAACAACAACATTATTTATATATATATATATATATATATATACATATATATATATATATATATATATATATATATATAAGGTAGGTTGATTTTGGAACTGTGATCTTGCACTAGTCTAGATAGAAAGGTATTAATGTATAAAAAATGTTGCACCAACTCATATTTGTGAAAATGATTGTATTTTTTGAGGATTGTTAATTATTTTTAAGTTGTAAAATTGCCGAATTTTACGCGTAAAATCGCGCGCGCGGCATTCGCGCAATGTAAACAAACAAAATATCGGACCTTATTTCATCAAAATAATCAATTAAAATTCGGCTTTTTTAACAAAACGATGCTTGAAACTTATTGTAAATGCATTATAGATGTTTATTAGTGTATTATTTTGTATTTTTTAATGATATTTACCTATAAAATGTGTCTTAAATTAAGTTATTTTATGATGCGGTCATTCAATTGTTTATTTTCAGATATTTCATAAAAATGGGTAAAAACCGGAAGTCTGCAGTGTTAACTCGAAGTGATAGTGCCAAAAAATTCAGTGGCCAGCCTTCCCCTTTGGATAAAACAGAGCCTCCTACCCTCCGCCAAGTTATTCAGTACAGTTATTTCCTCCAAAACAGCCACCCGGACTTGAAAGACTATGATATTGCTAAAATGATAGCAAAGGATGTGATTGAGATCTGGCAGGCAGTGAACCCACGGCTGCCCCTGTATGAGGAATATTATGTAGTGAAATTGGTGGATAAAGTGTGCTTCAAGAAAGCAAAAGAGATAAAGAGGAAATCTCTTTCAACAGTCCAGGAGGAGAATCTGGAGGAAAAGCTGGATAAACTTTTTGACATTTCTGCTTGCACCTGTAAGCTACCTGTTCGTCCCTGTGATGACAATGCTGTGAAGTGCAAGAAAGAAAATTGTCAAACACAGCACATAATCTGCACTTGTCCTCCCAGTAAGAAGGTAATGCTATTATTTTTTTAACTCTTAACTGGCCTAACTTAGTGCGATTAGGTGCCTTTTAAATGGAAAGAAATTCAATGCTTGTAATTGAAAAATATCCGCATTTTCCTCCTGTAATCTTCCTTTCCCCCCCCATTGTAATAGAAATTAATAATAAATTTTTTTTCAGGATTTTATCTCTTATTTTAGATCCGCTATTTAATATACTTTAATATTTCAGGTTCCAGTAGAGGAGAGGGAATACTTGAGAGATCAGAGGGCCAAAATAGGACCCAAGGGCTCTTTCCAGCTGGGATCTGTGGATAAAGCTGCTGTGAAGAGAGACCAGAGGGCTGCAGCTGAAGCAGAAAGATTACAGAGCCAGATTCAACAGCAACAGGAAGTGGATTTGGCCACTTTTGCCTCCACACCTTCACAAGATATTTCTTTTGAATCCAGCTAAGGAGAATCAGGAGAGGGAATATATATTTTTTCTTATATCTTATCCCATTTTTACCCAAATTTATCCCTACTTTTTGTCCCTATTTCCCCCCTTTTTTCCCCCATTTTCGCTTTAGTAATTTATTCTTTTTTCCCCCTATTT
This sequence comes from Bathynomus jamesi, assembly GCA_023014485.1. Lineage (NCBI taxonomy): Eukaryota > Metazoa > Arthropoda > Malacostraca > Isopoda > Cirolanidae > Bathynomus > Bathynomus jamesi. Next base: position 807,923 of record JAJOZX010000761.1, on the reverse strand, counting down.
TCGCCGACTTTATACCTGAATTTTTACCCATTTTTTCCCCCTATTTTCCCAGTTTTTCCCCCATTTTCATTTAAGTAATTTATTCTTATTCCGCCCATTTTCGTCGATTTTTACCCATATTTTTTCTTACTTTTTCCCCTATTTTCCCCCGTTTTCGCTTTAGTAATTTATTTTTTATTTTCATTTCAGCCATCTGGTGGTGAAGCTGAAGAGTTCAAGCCAAGGAGGCACCCAAGTGGAGGTTACAGCTTTTTGATAACCAACAGATATGCCATGGAACTGATCAGGGGTGATGTTTCTTCCAATCTTGGGGCAAGTCTTGCTAATGCCTTCCTCCTGGACTTACAAGCTATGGACCTGCTTAAGCATGGCCTTGATGTGAAATAGATAATAGTTGATAAATCGAAAATGGACACGGAAAAAGCTAGAATGAAAGTGAAAAGTGATGAAAAGCACAATGAGGGTCTGGAAAAGTTAGTCTGTATTGGGGTTGATGGGAAAGTTGACAAGGACACTTTGCTGTACAGAGAAGTTAAGGATGAAAATGGGGAGACTAAGCTGAAGAAAGGAAAGGGACAAGAGCACCATTTGACTTTCACAAAGGAGCTGGGAACTGAAAGTGGAACGTATCTTACTCACAGAGTTATCCCAATTAGTGGTGGGACTGGAGTTCTTGGTGAAGAAGTTGCTAGTTTCTTGGAGGAGTTTAACAGTGTTCATACCCTGAAAGCTGTCCTCCTTGACAACACAAATACAAACACTGGCTGGGAGGGAGGCCTTGTAAGAGCTCTGGAAAATAAAATTGAGCGGAAATTGCACACCATTGGCTGTTCACTCCATCAGAATGAGCTTCCTTTCAGAGCTGTTTTCAAGCATCTTGATGGCAGTACCAAAAGTCCCACTGCTTTCACTGGTCCGCTGGGAAAACTGTGAAATTGACTACTAATATCTGCCACAAGTGGAATTCACCAAACTCAGTGGCCCCCTGGCTGACATGGAATTTGCTGAGGAGAGACTGAATGATCTCAGTAGCGACCAGAGGCTTCTTTTGGAGTATGTGCTTGGAATTTCCAGGGGTAAAGTCAACCCAAGATTTGCTGCCTGAAAAATTGGACCATTAAACCATGCAAGATGGTTGACTTTGGCAATTAGATTGATGTGTCTGTGGACCAGAGGTGCTTACCCTCCAGAACTACAGGATAAGCTTTACAAGGCCATCAAGTTCATTGTGGAAGTGTATGCAGTCAGTTGGTTTGAGATCAAAAGGGATAGCAAGTTCCACAATCAGCAGCTGTACATCTTCAACATGATCCAGAGGATCAAGCAGCATTCTGAAGAAATCCAGGGTGTTGCTTTCAAGAACCTGAAGTACAATGCTTTTGCCTTGCTGCCCGAGAATGTGCTGTACTCCATGATGAAGTCTGATGACTTGGAAGTGAGAGAAGCTGTGCTCAAGAAAATTGCACACCATTGGCTGTTCACTCCATCAGAATGAGCTTCCTTTCAGAGCTGTTTTCAAGCATCTTGATGGCAGTACCAAAAGTCCCACTGCTTTCACTGGTCCGCTGGGAAAACTCTGTGAAATTGACTACCAAGATCTGCCACAAGTGGAATTCACCAAACTCAGTGGCCCCCTGGCTGACATGGAATTTGCTGAGGAGAGACTGAATGATCTCAGTAGCGACCAGAGGCTTCTTTTGGAGTATGTGCTTGGAATTTCCAGGGGTAAAGTCAACCCAAGATTTGCTGCCTTGAAAATTGGACCATTAAACCATGCAAGATGGTTGACTTTGGCAATTAGATTGATGTGTCTGTGGACCAGAGGTGCTTACCCTCCAGAACTACAGGATAAGCTTTACAAGGCCATCAAGTTCATTGTGGAAGTGTATGCAGTCAGTTGGTTTGTGATCAAAAGGGACAGCAAGTTCCACAATCAGCAGCTGTACATCTTCAACATGATCCAGAGGATCAAGCAGCATTCTGAAGAAATCTAGGGTGTTGCTTTCAAGAACCTGAAGTACAATGCTTTTGCCTTGCTGCCTGAGAATGTGCTGTACTCCATGATGAAGTCTGATGAATTGGAAGTGAGAGAAGCTGTGCTCAAGAAAATTCTGTCCATCAGGTAAGCATTTATTAATTTAAAAAAATGTGAAAAAAAAAATTTGATTATGGGGATTTATTTAACAAAAAAAAGGGTCGAGTTCTATAAATCCCCATAATCGAATTTTTTTTCACATTCTCTTATCCAAAATCCCCCCCTCCCTTCTGATAATGGAAATAATCTTACCTTCTTTCTGAAAAAAAATTCGATTATGGGGATTTATAGAACTCGGGTTTTTTTTTTTAATTTAAGTTAAATTAAATCAGCAATTCTGAGATTAATAGGGATTAAATCTTAAACTGGAATAAAAAATAAATTAATTATTATTCTTTCAGAAGTGGGAAGCCAGCCAAGAAGAGGCTGAAGAAGATCACAGCCGTCAGCATTGAAGCTACCCACTGGTCAGAACTAATCAACCTTTCTCAAAGTGGCATTTGTGAACCTGCTCTCACAGAAGACTTTTCTGACCAGGAGCTTCAAGAAGCATTGCTGAATGGCACCAAGCTGGAGCTGCCTGATCTGCCTTCACATTCTCAGAGTGTTGAAAAGGCAGTGAAGCTGACATCTGAAGCTTCCCATACTGTTTATGGACTCGAATCAAGGCACAAACACATTCTGGCCAAAGCCCTAAGCCGCCAGATGAGGCCTTCCTTTGCTTCTAAGGGCTCTTACAGTGAAAATTATGATCTTGGGATCTAAATGTGTCTATTTGACTCTGTACGTTTTTTTTACTTTTTTCCAATAAAATTGTAACTTTTTTGAGGATTTTTTTATGAAAATGGCATGATTTTTTCGGCCGAAAATTGCGAAAATGCGATATTTTTCGGTACAATTTTTTGACGATTTTTGAAACGGTTTCCTCAAAGAACGGTTAAAGCTAGGGATCTGAAATTTTTTGTCAGTTATTATCATATTAAGCCCTGACTATCTCGACTAGTCCAAAGTTGATATCTAAAAAATGCGGAAAATCAACCTACCTTATTATATATATATATACAGGGTGTACATAAAGTCAGGATCTATTTTTGTGAAGCACTTGGAAATTATATGGAATTCAATCATAAAATGATAAAGTGGTAACATTTATTAAATAATTAAGAGTAGGATTCGACGTGACGCCCATCAGTATCCCTGCACAGCTCAAATCGTTCCGCAGCATTTCTAAACACATTCTGGAGCATTTGGGGGTTATGTTATCTGCAGCAGTTCGTATACGTGTACGTAAGTTTTCAAGACTCGTAATCTTCGTCTGATAGACGTACGATTTGATAAAGCCCCATGCAAAGAAATCTAAAGGGGTTAAATCTGGTGATCTCGCTGGCCAAGGTCTGTTGCTTCCGCGTCCGATCCAGCGATTTGGAAAACGTCCATTTAGATAATCCTGAACAATTTTGGCATAATGACAAGGAGCACCATCATGTTGATAGACGACGGGGATAGGATTGTTAGTACCGTCGTCTATCAACATGATGGTGCTCCTTGTCACTATGCCAAAATTGTTCAGGATTATCTAAATGGACGTTTTCCAAATCGCTGGATCGGACGCGGAAGCAACAGACCTTGGCCAGCGATCACCAGATTTAACCCCTTTAGATGTCTTTGCATGGGGCTTTATCAAATCGTACGTCTATCAGACGAAGATTACGAGTCTTGAAAACTTACGTACACGTATACGAACTGCTGCAGATAACATATCCCTGCAAATGCTCCAGAATGTGTTTAGAAATGCTGCGGAACGATTTGAGCTGTGCAGGGATACTGATGGGCGTCACGTCGAATCCTACTCTTAATTATTTAATAAATGTTACCACTTTATCATTTTGTGATTGAATTCCATATAATTTCCAAGTGCTTCACAAAAATAGATCCTGACTTTATGTACACCAGGTATATATATTTTTTTTTGGCTGTTTTATTCTCTTTGGTGACAATAATCAAGTTTCAGAAACAGAGGGTCATTACTTATTTCTAATTTTTATGGTTTTTAGAATTTACTCTCACTCGTAACGCGGGCTTGTAGCTTCTTTATAAACTTCCAAAAACTCCTTACGCTGATTCGGGAACATTTGATTGGCTAATACCCCAATTTGTGATACATCTCTACGTTCCGCGAATAAGACTAGATATTGTGTATTTAACGACACATCGCGCATGTATCTATTTTGGAAAAATAGATTCTGATTGATGAAGAACACGCTTATGTTAAGATTGTCGGAGAATACTGTAAATGTCCCAGCAAACGTTTTATCCATCTCCAAAATGAGATCGTCAAATACAATGACTGTATGTTCATTTCCCTTTAACGAATTAACGTCATATACACCTTTGTGGAACAAAATATCATCTTGGTACTCGTTGAACACTGATTGATACGTCGAATAGCACCATATAACTTTATGCACAAATTTTGAGAACATCTCTCCCTTTTCTTTAATGAGTTTAAGCATAAACAGTGTTTTACCACATCCTGTAGGGCCAGATGTGGATGGGCTCGTGAACCTGAATTTTTCTACAGAATCCATTTCTAACACGTCACACTCCTAAGTGGGTAATTTACAAAATATAATAAATATTTAAGTGATAACCTTTATATTCTACAGTCTTGCCTTTCTCTTCTCCCATAGCACCGTGAATGACGATGAGGTACAGCACTCCATCATCGATATTACAGATGATCCCAACGACAGTGTAGTTATGATCACAGAATCCATCCCCGCTGAAGAACCCTCACCAGCGATACCTGTAGCACGCGCCAATTCAAAGCGGCGGCATGATGAAGAGCCCACGACGTCAGGTATAAATCGCGCCAGGATTGCGCCGTTATTAGACCCCTAGTAATGGAGCCTCAACCCTCTACGTCTTACGACACAACCCCCACAATAGTATCTTCCTCAAATATACCCCCTTATTCCTGTTCAATTCCGGGTACATCCTTCACAGCAGCTTCGCGTTCTGTTGAGGATGGCATAACATTCGAGTTGGCGTGCACCGCTACCCCCACCCCAGCCTTGACTAGAAATCGGTATATATTCATGGTTGATCCTAGATCGATGTATAGCAATGGTCTTGAACACGGACTACGGCGCATAGTTGAACGTATTGTAGAGTTTGCCCTTCAGAACCGCGACGAACGGAAGGTCAGGACGAGGCTGTCCTTCGGATTCGGGTCAGATGACGGAGATGTAGATGATTTTGGGGTAGTAATACCGTTCAGACGCTTGGCAGCTGAAGATATAATTATTGAGTATATATTAGGCCGTGTAATGCAGGCCTCTCAGAGTAGTATAGCCTCCAATATGGACAACTTAACGGTAAGTATTGACCGTGTATTCCGTGTTGCGGGTCAAAGTCCCACACCTTATACTCTTAACTTCAATTCTGAGGCTATTTATAGACGGCATATAAAAGCCGATTGTGGTTGCGGCTTTATAGCACTCTTCTTGGCCCGTATGTTTACTGTACTAAACACACGGGTCAACAACATTTGGTTGCCTACGATAGTGGAGCGTGCCCGTAAACTAGCTGTAGACTATAAACTTGAATTTGACTGTAATATTGGTTCTGAAAAGCTGAGAAGGGTAGAACAGGAAATGAATGTTCGTATAGTTGTATTTGGAATGGATGATCGTCGTAGGACTGTGTATCTTTTTAAAAGCAGTGTGAGAGATCGTACAAGACCCCTACTAATTTTAGGGCTATCAGGAACAACATATCTACCCATCCGTAATATAAGGGACCTTTACGCGAGTTATGATAAAAGTCGAAAATATGGACGACATCATGAGTTCTGTAAGAGATGTATCAAATTTGCGGATGATAAAGTGAAACATTGTAAAGATTGCCACATGGTATGTGAGCAGTGTAAAAGCTCTAAATGTGAAAGCCGTGCAGTTGAAGTTGAGAAGAGGGATTGTGATGTGTATAGACGTACATTTTTCAATAATAACTGTTTTGAGCAACATAAATCAATTGGCACGTGCAGGAAAATGAGAATCTGTGAATGTGGTATGTTTCATATGATGGATAATTGGGGGAATTTCAAGCATAAATGTGCTGAAATTCACTGGTCTACATGCCATGAGAAATATAAGGCGGTTGGAGTAAAGCATGTATGTTATATGAAAGACGCTAAGCCTAAAAATAGCCCTTGTATAACTGTGTACTACAATATGGAAACATATACGAACGCTGAAACCAAAGAGGTTATTCCACATTTACTTGTAAGCCAGACTATCTGTGATGAGTGTATGGAGATCGAGTGTGATGAGTGCCACAAATGTGGTAAACGGACAAACGTTTTTAAAACGAATGCCCACGATAGCCCTGTGAAAATCTTTGTGTCCTATATTGTCAAGTTAGCGGACAAGTTCAAAAAAATGACTGTGTATATTCTCGCCCATAACGAGGCAAAATTTGACACACAGTTCCTTTATAAGGAGTTGCTTGAGCACGAGTTAGCTGAGATATTTACAGGTGATCCCTTGAAAAGAGGCAACAAACTAATACAGATGCAAACAAGACGTAATGTACAGTTTAAAGACACTTTATTATTCACACCTTGTAAATTAGCAAAGCTATCCAAGGTGATGGGCGTAGCTGCTGAAGTTTCAAAGGGATATTTCCCTTACACATTCCTCACTACGTAGGACTACCTCCACCCAAACATTACTTTAACTATGAATGTATGAGTACAGATGAACGTGAAGATTCTGACCGATACTACAACAGTTTTAACGAATGTAATCCTTATAATATAGATGATGAATGTGAACGTTATTGCGTGAATGATGTGTGCGTACTTAGAGTAGGTTTCCAGGCCCTTAGAAGGATGTACATGTGCTGTTTCAAATGCGATCCGTTGCAAGTCGCAACAATCATCGCCTCATTATGTTTTACGGTGTTCAAGAATAACTTTATGCCTAAAGACACCTTAGCCGTTATCCACAGAAATAATTCCCGCAGTTATGGGCACAAGGCAATTTACTGGCTCATACACCTACAGCAGCAGACAGGTGTATACATAAAGCATGCCCGCAACACGGGTGAAGTACCCATTAAGGTTAATGGTCGTGTTTTTTGGGTTGATGGTCTAAGTGAAAACCGTGCCACTGGTGAGAAGACTGTGTACTCCTTTATCGGTTGCTCGTGGCACGGATGCACACGTCCTGAGTGTGAAATCGTAGGAGACATCCACGGTAGATCTCCTGCCGACAGTCTTGCGTGGACTCACACCCGAGATCAACATATATGCTCCCAGTTCACTCACAAAGTCTTGTGGGAGCATGAGTATGATGCACGGATGGAAACAGATGGACAGTACCGTGAAGAAATAAACACGATCAAACTTTCAATGGTAATGGATCCTCTCAAATGCGGTGATAGCTTGTTCGAAGGGCGTATAAATGCCTTCAAGCTATACTTTCCGCCTACGGAGTGCGTGAAACTCCATTACTATGACTTCTGTTCTTTATATCCCTATGTGATGAAGAACAATCCGTACCCCGTGGGTGCACCTGAGAAACTGGTGGGACCTGATCTGCCCACCATCGAGGTGTTCTCAACAAATTTGAACAAGTACTATTTCGGCCTTTCTTTCGTAGATGTGCTACCCCTACGCAATGCAGAGGAGTACAATGGGGAATGTAATCATACAGCCAACTAGCGTAAGATCAGAGGTGTATATATAAGTCCAGAGCTGGCTCTAGCTGTTTGCCATGGCTACAGAATATTAAAGTTACATGAGATGTGGAGGTTTCAGAAGTACCCAACCTTTTCACGCCATATATAAACGCTTTTTGGAAGGATAAGGTCGAAGCATCAGGGTATTCGCAAGGAGTTGATACCGAAGATGAAAAATCGGCCTATGTTCAACGTTGCCGTGACCGTGAAGGTATACAGCTTGACCGTTCCCAAATTGTAAAGAACCCTGCAAGCGTTTTAGTGCAAAGTTGTCTAAACAGTCTTTGGGGAAAATTTGCACAGAATACTGGTAAAGGGAACGTTCATTTGGCACAAAGTTACAGTGAAGTCTGGGATTATGCCAACGCTCCCGATAAAGAGGTCATGGAGTTCGTGAATGTAGGTAATACTTACATAATAAAGTACAACAATACCGAATTGGCCACAGATACCTCACGGGTTACAAACATACCTGTAGCCAGCTTCACAACGGCTTTCGCACGCATCAAACTTTGGGGCCTATTGCATTCTCTTGGGAGGAGGATTTTGTACGCCGATACAGAGTGTGTGATATTCACAGAGAGGGAGGGTGAATACATGCCTTCTATTGGTGAATTCCTCGGAGAGTTGGCGGCTGATGAGATCAAGGATGAGTATGGAGACATCGCATACGCAGACTCTTTTGTCTCAACAGGACCAAAAACGTATGGGGTACGGATGAGGGTCGGGTAGGATATGAAATATATCGTGAAGGCTAAGGGTATCACGCTCAACCAGAAGAATCGGCGGATCGTTAACTTTGATTCGTTGAAGGATCTAGTGTGCTTGGATGGTGATGAGGGCGACCGGCCTCCCCAACTAACTGTAGGTACCTACAATTTTCGGGCGCAGAAGCTAGGGGGCATGAAGGAACTTAGGGGTACAAAGGTGTGCCGTAACACCTAGGGAAACGTTACCAGGTGCCTGGTACCTATGATACCGTACCCTTTGGATACCATAATCTTTGATATGTCTATTGTTAACTTATTTATTACACGTATTTGTAAATATATATACACCTTGAATATTTCGTTTATTAAATAAATCGTGCGTCAATTAGCGTTTCACTTTCTCCTTTGTGTGTGTGTGTGTACACAGGGAAAATTCTAAGCTCCGCCCAGCGTAAGTACAGAGGAAAGTTCTAAGCTCTGCCCACTGTAAGGTCGATCACGTGACTCCTGCTACTACCTGGTCATATCTCTTTCCTGCGTGCTCAGTTGATCGCAGCAAACCTTGGATCTCAGACGTGTATTCTCCCGCGTAGACGAAAAATAGTAATGGCTACCTTTAATATTGCGTGTTCGACGTTTATGAATTGGTATTCTGCAAAGTGCCAAGATGTGCTGGATACTGAAAAACTCCCTATTCCACCCTCCTTTGATACTTTTAAGGCTACATTGAATCGTGCGGAGGAGCAAGAGGTACAAATACTCTACGGCTATTCTGGCGAGAGCATTGTAGGATTTCGTGGTACAAGTGATGTATTGAACTATATTGTAGGATTAAACTTTATAAAAGCTTATATATACCGTGAAGTAGGCGAAACAACACGTGCAGAAGAGAAGCAACAGATATGGTTAGTGAGTCTTGTTGATGAGTGGTGTGACAAGCGATATTATGTCATGTTCATCATACCGAGTACTCGTACCCTGCGACTGAGAATGTAAATCTTGTCATCATAGAGAATCTTGAGTATTTTTACTACTATATTAATATATATCATGACGAGGTTTGTAGTGTGGTTGTGGCTAATGGCCTGTGTGAGTTTTTAACAGACTTTAGAGATGAGTATTGATTGTTAAACAAAAAAGATAAGTATGGGCATATGTTTCTCTCAAATACTGCACCGGATTGTGAAGATGTTTAGTTTGTGAAATGAACGTCTGGTGAGTGATAAAACATTAAATCCTATATTGCTTCATATACTGGAAAATTTCTCAAAACACCTACCCAATATAATGGGATACAAGTATTCATGTTGGAACAGCGCCGTACACGTTTCATTAGCTTATGGTGTGACTCACTCCTCCCGTCGAGCCGATCAGTTGCATGTGGCTCATAGCCATCTCAGACCTTGTACCGACTGGACGTGCGCTCCTCGAATACGATGGAACTTCCTTTGAGCAGCATTCTCAATATCGTGTACGATGTGTCCGTGACGAAGTCGTTGCACGTGTTCAGGCGTAAAACCGGTGCCATTAACTATATAGTGGAAACGACTTGTAGACAAACAAACAAACGGAATGTTGTTTATTTAAGTGTTGAGGAGATGAACAGAATCTTCGTGGTAGTTGAGAAGTGGAGCGAGGATCGTTATAAAATTCCTGCAGGTGTAGGTACAAGAAGAGAGCAGATTAGTGACATCCCCTCATATGCCGTTGTTTGTACGTTGTGTTTAAATGCTTCTGATAATAACGCTCTTGTCCCTACGCGAAACCGTTTCATCCTCGACAGAATGTTTGAAATTGTCGGATTCCGCAAGCTGAAGCCTATATTAGACGCGCGTATTACGGATATGCTTTATTTTGATACTGTTCTTGAATACGCATACACCGCTATGTTCGATGGGTTTACCGAGTGTAGGACTAAACAAGGCGAGAATGGTCTAGAGCTGGATGCTTATTTGAAAGGTTTAGACTCTTTGAAATATCATGAACTTTGGTACAAAGCACTTGAGCGGTACAGAGCTGAGCTCACCTACACCGTTCACCCTGAAGAACTATTTCTGTATACAGGGTGTCCCAGAATTAACTATCTATTTCAATGAAATCGGACAAATTTTTTAAAAACACACTTTTATTTATGTTTATCATGTTTAATATGTGTTAAAAATGTATAAATTTCTAAATTTTTTTCATAATTTTATTTTCATAATTTTTTCATTATCTGGTCCAATGAAAGACCGTCTGAAGTCAAAGAATGGCAAAGAGACTCTCCAAAAGTTAACGTGTGGCTTGGAATGACCAAATCCAAAATTTATGGTGCTCCATCTTGTTGAAACACAACATTATCAAGAATGCCATCATCAAGAAGCTGTGGTTCGAGAAACTGCTGAAGCATATCAAGGTAGACGGTACCTGTTACAGTTGCTTCCGCAAAGAAGAATGGGCCATAAATTTTGGATTTGGTCATTCCAAGCCACACGTTAACTTTTGGAGAGTCTCTTTGCCATTCTATGACTTCAGACGGTCTTTCATTGGACCAGATAATGAAAAAATTATGAAAAAAATTTAGAAATTTATACATTTTTAACACATTAAACATGATAAACATAAATAAAAGTGTGTTTTTAAAAAATTTGTCCGATTTCATTGAAATAGATAGTTAATTCAGGGACACCCTGTATAATGAGCAGCTGTCGTAACGACTTAGAAGATTATTTCAACTGCCGCTATGCAGTGTGAAGAAGAGTTCACGATTGAAAAGCTCGGGTCGATAAAAATAAACCCTCGATTGGAAAGGAGTGTTTATAAACTTGTATTTAATAATGATGTGGCTAACGATGACCTCTTTGTGCGTGCTTTTGACTGTATTCTAATCGTATTTAAATATAACTTGCCAACTGGATGTAAAGTGGACACAAAATAGTGCTGAACAATATGAAGGCCATTTATATAGAGTATAGGTTTCCCTATAACTTGAACGGTGAAATAATATTAAGCCGCGTTTACTGGGTAGTGCAAAGCAATAATGATGGGACTGTAGACTCGATTACGTGTGAGTTTAGTGTTTTGCGCAGTAGAACAAAGTGAATGCATTTTGATGAATTTTCAATATATTTAATTATTTAACATAATTGTGTATATATAATATATATATATATTAGGGTGTCACTAGGTAATAGGGGGAAAATTAAACGATGGATATTTTCCTATGACATCCCCTAAAATTGTTCCATTTGGTGTAAAACATACGGAAGAGAAATTTGGTCCTGATTGGTCATCATTTAAAGGTCGCCCTCGTCACTGAAAACAAGACCCATTTGTTGACGTCAACAAGCTGTTCAGTGTTCACAGCTTGGGCCGAACCAGATAATAAAAAACAAGGCAATTTGGTGAAATAACGAAAGTAAGACACTTAAAAACGCAAAGAATACAAACAGTTTATTATATAATCAAAATAGAAGACATAATTTGGCGAATAATGGTACAAAATGGAGAAGCAACAAAAGCAAAACTTTGAGAAATAAAATACATATACAGTAGCAGAATAATTGGTGCTCATACGCTGATCAGTGATTAGTTCTTTCGCGTCCTCACTAATGCTGATTTGTTCGGAGCTGGGTGTTGCTTTCTGTGGTCAGTGACAACTTGAACGAGGAACTGGAGCTGTTCTTCTTTCACTGTCAACTTTCCGTTCAGCTCCTTCACCAGAGCCACGGCCCGTTCTGCTCTGTCGTTCACCACTGCAAGTTTGGAGACCACATCCCGAGCTTGCACGTATTCAGAGTTTGACGTCCATGAACTGGGATGGTGGAGCAGAAAGCAATCTGGCAACTGAAGTTTTGAGAAGAATCCTCGGGTGTTCTTTGTGATCAGTTGCTCCAGTCCTTTGCTGTCACTGAGGAACATAGTATCAAGAACCAAAGGTCGTTTTGGCGGCATGTGAGGGGCTTCTTGATCTAACGCTGCAACCATGCTGCACTTCACTTCCATCGATATCCTCTCATCAAAGAACGCCAGACCCACTGCCTCCTCCGAATGGTACCACAGGTGCGCAGACAGCTTCTTGGTGGTACCATCAGAGTCTTCTTGTGCGGGTATCGAAGGAGCGTCCTCATCAATTCCCAATCATTCAGCGGAGCTTCGATGGACAGATGAGCTGTTGCCCACGCTTTCATGTAAACTAGAACAGAAAAGAGGCAGATATCTCGAATTCCGCGTTCCTCAGTGTTCGTCAGTTTAAACTGTCTTCGGAAGAGCCAGATCTTGATGGCATAGAGCCCCTTAGCCATCCATCTCGCCCGGTGCATAGCACCAGTGGCGCGGAAGTTTAGTCCCTTGTATGGAACTCCTCCAAGAAAGATGACGGAAAGATCGAGGAATTCCTGATAGTCATCACGAACTTGAAGTGCTTGTGATTTTGCAAACTCAATGAGCTCCGTTCTATGCTTAAAAATAGCTGCTTTGGTGAACGCATCTGTGTCCGCAGTTTGGAACTGTTGCTGGTCAATGCGGGTCCAATAATCATGGAAGCGCTTGAAAAGCAGAATTTCTGGACCGGTAGATACTGAATCTAGCGATGCTGCGAATGCCGCCTGTACATGGTGTCTGCACGCGCAGTGTAACAGGTCACGTCCAACTTTTTCTTCCAGAAGAACACAAGTTCCTCCACGGTGGCCTGTGTTTGTCGCGGTTGTGTCGAAACACATAGATTTGACATGATCGGTCACTCCCCATTCATTCAGGCAATCTATGATGGCATTTGTTTGTGCCAGCGCGGTTCCTGACAGAAGTTTTGGCACCCCGAGGAGCTGCTCTGTCCCGGAGCCAGATACAAGAATAGGTAAGCGGTCAACATATTCTCGTGACGTCAGATCTTGCATGAGTTTTCCGTCCCAGTGAACAGTCAACGGACTATTGCCTTGGAACTCGCTCTTCAGTTGCCGAGCCTTAAGGGTACGGAATTTTTCACGCTGACGATGAATGGATCCACGATTGATGTTGTAGTCGCTAGCATCATGCCCTAAGCTGGAAGCTGCCTCAAACAGCAGATATGTGGCCTTTCTTGACGAGAGTTGCGTGCGATCAAGCGCTGCCGCCAATTCCGATGTCATGATGTTCTTCGTTGCTCTTTGTTTAGACGCTAACGAACCACCACATGCTCCTTTTTCTTCGCTATCATCTGAGCTGGAGGATCAGGACTCCAAAACCGCTTCGTTGGATACTGCCTCCATTTCAGCTGCTGATCGCTTTCTTCGTTTCTCCTCTTCCTCCCGACGTCGAGTACAATCTTTGACTTGGCGCTGATGGGTCATGTCCAAACCTGCCATTGAACCTGGACGTCCTTTCTGGCGCTGCTGCTGAAGGAACTCCCAATCCTCTGGGTACTTGACCAATTTCTCACAATCAGCGTGGGCGATGTCAAAGAGACGATCGAGGCGTTCAATGAATTCTTTTTCTTTCGTCTTGTGTGAATCGCTCGTCCTTGAGGCGTGTTTTTTGAGTCCTTTGAACTCCTCGAAGACTTTATCCAGTTTGCTGACGCAGTGTGTCTCGAGTCTGGTTGGAATGTGAGCTTTCTCCCAAAAGGACATCACTGCTCGAAGTGACTTCCTCAACGCGTCACGTATTGTCATTTTATTTTCATGGTGAAGGTAAAGGAAGTAACCGAATGCTTGCCTGTAGGAAGGAAGCTTGCATCCTTTCACCTCATCAACCGCTGCCCCTAATAGGTATATACACTTCCGGGTTTCCATCACCAGAAATCACGTAGCTGAAATGAGAAACGGTGAATCGTTAAGTATTGTTCACTTTATTTCTCAGATATTCAGACACACACCCATATATAGAGATATATAGATATCTAATGAACGATTATGGAGACGCCGCGCAAGCATTAAACTTTGGAAGGCGGGGGCGACCTTTTATAGTTATTCAAATAAAAAGATTTTTCAGTCACCATGTTTTTTTTACCAATGGAATAGATTCGCGGGGTGTCAGCATGAAAATTTCAAACTGTGCATTTAAGTGACACCCTAATATATATATATATATATATATATATATATATTTCTCCTGTACTGCTATATTGATGTTTATACTCCATCGCTTTGTATTTATTTTTTATTTCTTTATTTTGTGCAGTAGAAGATAAAGTGTATGTATTTATTTTCAATATATTTAATTATTTAATATAATTGTGTGTGTGTATATATATATATTTCTCCTGTACTGTTATGTTGATTATATTATTTTTTATTTTATTTTTTATTATATACATATTCCTCGTTCATATTTCTTATGCTATTATTATTTTTTATTTTATTTTTTATCATATATATTCCATCGTTTGATTGTGTATTTTCTATATATTTCTGGTTCCAATAATTCGTCTAAATAAACAGAATGATGTAATGGTGTTGTATTTAATTCTTTTGGTTGTAAGCAATATTATTTAATTATATCAAATGGCTGGTTACACCTTCTAAACCAACTGACGGATTTCTAAGCCAGCTGTAAAGAATATATGCTTTAATTAAATAAATAGCGCAATCTGGCAACTCAACCTGTACACCTGAACAAGCCATTTAGGCCTTCTAAGCCAACTGGCGGATTTACTCCTTATAAGACAGCGGGCGCTCAGATGAAGTCTTATTATGCGCTTGGCTCCTGCCAGGCGAACACTTCTCTTCCCTCTCTCCTTCTCCTCTCTTTCTCTTGGGGGATAACTCCGCCTCCAAGTTGCATAACCCCTTGGTGCTCTTGCAACATTCCCCCTCCCCCTTCATTGCATACCCCATTCACTGCAAAAAACCCTCACCCCCTTTGTTGCATAACCCCTTTCCAACATCTTGCAACATTCTTGCACTCGTCCATTTTTCGCCCATACTACTCATGGTAACGTAATGGGTAACGCGTTTAACTATAATGCGTATAAATTAAAGTGTGATTAACTGCTCTGTTTATCCAGGGATTTACACGGGAGGTACAAGAGCATACGAGATCCGTAAAGTGCATTGCAGCTTAATTATTTTCTAGAATATTTTCGCTTCCGAACTGTGAACTTCTGGATTTTTAAGACTTCTGTGGGGCAACCGAATGAGAAAAAAGCTCTGTTGCGTTCTGTCTCATCGTCGTCGTCGTAAACATTATGAAAGTGCAGTTAATATCTTATCTTCCATTCACCTTTTTTACCTCAGGAAAAATTATGCAATAGCTAATGTAAGTTATTTTTAAAATTGAAGGTGACGTATTTTTTTTTTCACTTTGAGCTTTTATTTTAGCTTAAATTTTGGAACTTTTTTTGGTAGCATTGGTGGTTAAGAGTAAAATATATGACTTTTAACACATACCATTCTAACTTTTACATTTAAGGAAAATATTACTGACGTATAACAATGTTCAAAACTGCGAAAATTAAGGGTGACGTGTGTTTTGTTGTTTAATTAATTAAGCTTTTACGTCGAGCAGTTGGGAACTCAAGCTAAATTTTTGGAATGAGAGCTAAAATTTTTATTATTCTATTTTTCATTTAATTTATTTCAGTTGAATCTTTATTTTATTGTATTTTTACTTCTATTTTAATTTTTATTTCAGTTCTGCCATAAATTAATGCCATTTCAGTAAGTGTGATAGGCTTTAGCTGTTTGGATGGTCATTATTTTGCCAATCTAATTCCTACATTTGAAGAAAGCATTTAAATTGTAACGTAAAACTTGTTTTAAAACTAGGTCGACTTATACGTCTTGACGGTTCTATAGTTAACAAACCTTTCAAATTTTTGATTACCTTCGACTGAAGATCGAATAACGTTTTTGTCATCGTTGTTGTTGTAATATTTCTAGAAAAATGCATTGAATTGGAAAGGTTCTGTTCTAATCATTGTATATTTGGAAGACTTCCGTAATTTATTGTTACTTTGCAAAGCTTTTTGAAAACTGAAGATACATCGTTTTATCAACAAGCAAGTTTGTTTCAAACAATTAATTTTCTCATTTTAAAGCTTAAAGCGTAAGCGTAAGAGATCATGTTTATTGCATATTCTGAAAGCTTTATTACAATGCTGAAATTGTAATGTGTTCAGTCGGTGAATCCGTGTTCACGGTTTTCTGGATGGAAATTAATATGGAATTGTGATGGCTGTAATTCATCAAGGTAGAAGAATAAAGAATTTTGCGTCCATTTACGCTCAACTATTTCATTCATTCATTTTGAAAAGGTTCTAAGAAGAAAAACCATTTTAGTTTGGCCAGTATTGAAGTTAAACCACTCAAAAGTGTGGGTCTGTTCTATATTTGGATGGGTGACCGTCCTCTGCGTCCAGATGATGTAGCGATCCGCAGATGGTTCGAATCGTACACAGAGCTGAAGGATGGGCCCTTCTGTCATGTGACCTTTCATCTCTACGAAGGAGGTTAAATAACTCCAAACATTATTGTGAATCTTAAGACCATCCTATAACATGAAGCTAATAATCGTTAATGGGAGAACCTGTTTATAGTATAACTTATACATAAATATTTTACAAAGTTAGATATTTTAAAGAAGCTATCTTTAATCTAAATTTAATGAAGCGAATAAAGGCAAGATTTACGTAGAGTCAGAGGAAAGCTTTGATTGCGGAATGTACAGTATATCATCTCAGCATAACAGTATTTGAATATAATCTAACCACTATTTGTGTGAAATTTGTGTGAAATATCCTCTACCCATTAAGTAATTAAAAAAACCACATTACTTTGGGTAGTTTTGAGAATGAGGAAACTTTTTGGACTCTCCTTCTCCTCACAATTACGTAGTAATTTTAATTATTTTTAATGGGTAGGGGATTATTTTACACAAAGTTGGTTTAAAAATAATTAAATAGTTTTTAGAATGTGCAGGTTTGGGGAAAAAGTTTGCTTCGAAATATAGTTTCAAAAAGCACAAAAAGTTACTTATTAGTAATATACAGGGTGTACATAAAGTCAGGATCTATTTTTGTGAAGCACTTGGAAATTATATGGAATTCAATCATAAAATGATAAAGTGGTAACATTTATTAAATAATTAAGAGTAGGATTCGACGTGACGCCCATCAGTATCCCTGCACAGCTGAAATCGTTCCGCAGCATTTCTAAACACATTCTGGAGCATTTGCGGGGTTATGTTATCTGCAGCAGTTCGTATACGTGTACGTAAGTTTTCAAGACTCGTAATCTTCGTCTGATAGACGTACGATTTGATAAAGCCCCATGCAAAGAAATCTAAAGGGGTTAAATCTGGTGATCTCGCTGGCCAAGGTCTGTTGCTTCCGCGTCCGATCCAGCGATTTGGAAAACGTTCATTTAGATAATCCTGAACAATTTTGGCATAGTGACAAGGAGCACCATCATGTTGATAGACGACGGGGATAGGATTGTTAGTACCGTCGTCTATCAACATGATGGTGCTCCTTGTCACTATGCCAAAATTGTTCAGGATTATCTAAATGGACGTTTTCCAAATCGCTGGATCGGACGCGGAAGCAACAGACCTTGGCCAGCGAGATCACCAGATTTAACCCCTTTAGATTTCTTTGCATGGGGCTTTATCAAATCGTACGTCTATCAGACGAAGATTACGAGTCTTGAAAACTTACGTACACGTATACGAACTGCTGCAGATAACATAACCCTGCAAATGCTCCAGAATGTGTTTAGAAATGCTGCGGAACGATTTCAGCTGTGCAGGGATACTGATGGGCGTCACGTCGAATCCTACTCTTAATTATTTAATAAATGTTACCACTTTATCATTTTATGATTGAATTCCATATAATTTCCAAGTGCTTCACAAAAATAGATCCTGACTTTATGTACACCCTGTACAGTATATATATATTTTTTTTGGCTGTTTTATTCTCTTTGGTGACAATAATCAAGTTTCAGAAACAGACGGTCATTACGTACTTATTTCTAATTTTTATGGTTTTTAGAATTTACTCTCACTCGTAACTTTGCTTATTATGTTGTGCTGCTTTCTACTTCTAATTAAAGTTATTCTGAATTCTGTTCACAATTTGGTAGCTAGTTGGTTAGCGACACTCATAAATAACATTTTATTTAATTAACACCGAGACATAATTGAGGGAAGACGACCAAAGTTAACTTATTACAGAGGACGCGATTTTGCATTTTTTATTATTTGCTGTTCAGTTGTTACATTTTCAGTTCAGGAACATCACTTCTAAACTCTACAACAATCGATGAAAGCCTAAATTTATGGGTGTATGAATTCTTTCTATTCGGACAGAGTTTTTGACATCCGTCTTTGTGATGGGTCAATTGTCTCTCCCTCTGCTTTCAACCGTTAATACATTTTTCACTCTATGACAGCAGTGAAAATAATTATTTTTAAATAATAATAATAATAATAATAATAAATTCGTTTACTACATTACTCCCAAGGCTGAGGATGGAAATTTGGTGAAGTTATGAAGTATTATTGAATAAATTCATATTTCAATAAATATTAAAAATTACTTAATTTTACTAACATACTATATATGTATACACACACACACACACACACACACATATATATATATATATATATATATATATATATATATATATACACACGAGGGTAATATAATAAGTATCCGCACTTTTTATTTTCACAATTTTTTTTCACATCTGATAGATTATAAGCACATCACTTCTCAACATAGTCTCCCTGTTTCTCAATTCACTTAGGACAGCGATCTACAAGCTTCCTAATGCCATCATAAAAGAATGTTTTTGGCTGTGTGCGTAGCCAGTCATGTACCGCCTCCTTCAGGTCATCATCGCCTTGGAATCGCTGACCTCTCAAAGCATCTTTTAGTGGTTCAAACGGGTAAAAATTCGAAGGTGTCAGGTCTGGACTGTAGGCTGGATGGTCGAGAACTTCAAATTTAAGTTCTTGAAGGCATTTTCTAGTCTGTGCAGCGGTATGAGGGCGCGCATTGTCGGGTAACAGAATAACACTTTTCGACAATCTCCCTCTCCGTTTTGTGCAAATTGCTTGCTTTAACTCATTCCGAAGCATGTCAGAATACGATGTACTTGTTACTGTAGTTCCACGCTCTAGATAATGTTCAAGGATAGGGCCTCGTGTATCCCAAAACAGTGTTAGCATAACTTTACCTGCTGACGGCTGCGCTTTGAACTTTCTTGTAACGGGAGATGTTGGATGCTTCCATTGCATGCTCTGTCGTTTGCTTTCTGGTTCATAGTGATGGATCCAGGTTTCATCTCGTGATAATGCGCTCCAAAAAGTTTTCGCCTTCATTATGATACCGCGCCAAAAGACGAGAGCATACGTCCACACCTTCTGCCCGCAAAAAACGAACCACGGATCTCTGTTCTTCCAGAGTACAAATTGAAAGCGGCGCAGCCATGTTCACTACTCGTACGAGATGTGACAGCTACGAGTAGCCTAAATAAGCCTATACTGTTGCTAGCCTAACTAAGCCTATACCCTATAGTCTGAGTTTGGCTCGTTATTACGAGTATATATTATATATATATTATCACTAAAATAAAAAGGGCGGATACTTAATATATACACACTGCAATTCCTTTTGTTATGTATTTGGACAATATGGTTTCCTTTTATTTCGTTCCATTTTTTGGTCATACGGGTAACCAAATGACGTGTTAAAAGCACTACAACTGTTGTTGACAAGAAGGTTTCAAGAAAAAGTCTACCCAAAAGAAACATGTAAAGAAAATGTATTTTGACACACACACACACACACACACATCGCATAAACGAGGTACCAATTTTTTAAAATCCAAGTATTTAAAAAACTAATTAACAAAACTTAATTTAACCTAACCATCAAACCGAGAAGGGCATGATAAGTGTCTCGGATACAACTGAGGGCTCGAAGGATGTTTTCTGTTAAGTCATTAAATAGTGAGGTACTTACTAACCTAGCCTAACCTAACCTAACCAAACCTTAACTAACTTAACCTAATCAGGATCAATATATCTTTTTCCGACATCAGAAATGTATGTAGATTTTTCTACGGAAGTTTCTTAATGTTCCGAGGTACCAAAAGTGTTACCTCACAAAAAAAAATATCCTACCAAATCTGCGTGAATTATCACACACTCGACCTCAATTATGCCAAATTGCCTCCGGGCGCTCGCGCCTGCGCGCATACACACATACACACGCACACAAACACATACACACACACACACACACTCAATATTTATAATTTTTTCCTTTCATTTTATGCCGCTTTCCATTCTTGCGTGAAATTGTATTTGTTTATTCGTTGAAGGGTTTTTCTTAAGACTTCTTTCTTCTCTTTCCTGCTTCGTTTCCATTCACTCTTTCCAACTTTTGGCCCGTAACCATTGTTCAACGAACTTTAACTATTCACCACTGCCTCAATATCAAGTGCAACTTCACGCACCATTATTCGTATGCCTCCCAAATTGCTTAGAAATGAGTGCATGCTGCTAATTATTTTTGCTTTTTTCACACACGTTAAAGGTGGTGACTTATTATATA
The DNA here is from genome assembly GCA_023014485.1 of Bathynomus jamesi. Lineage (NCBI taxonomy): Eukaryota > Metazoa > Arthropoda > Malacostraca > Isopoda > Cirolanidae > Bathynomus > Bathynomus jamesi. The sequence continues at coordinate 786,913 of JAJOZX010000761.1, read as the reverse complement.
AATGAATCTATGAGCACACACACACACACACACACACACACACACAGTGTATATATATATATATATATATATATATATATATGTATATATACATACAGTATATACTGTATATATTTATAATTCCATTAGGCATTTATCATAATTAACAGATTCTCTTACCACTATTCTTCCTCCGATATATAGAGTATATGAAAAAGTTAAAAGGAAATAAAAAATCGAACAGTTCGTCGAAAAACTTTCTTCTATAAATTTAATATTTCACCCGTCACTATAATTCAGCCTAATTTGACGTATATGTGGAATCGTTCTAAAGCAAAAAACCGGCAACAATTTTTGGACAAAAAACGCGCCGAATCGTCTCATTTCTTTCGGGATTTCTTTCGGGATTTTTTAGGGGGATTTCTTTCGGATTTTAAACGCGCAAAAATTCGAGTGAACGACGCGTTAAAAATTCGCTTTTTAGATACGGACCGAAGACTTAATTAGATTAGGCGAAAATGCCTTCATCGGACCAACATCGCGTCAAATGTAACCAGAAACTGTGAAAAGAGAGCCTTCTTATTAATTTCATCCTACGTACAGGGTGATTACAAAGTTCTTGGGCAACTTTAAACTTTAATAACTTTTGATGTACGCACGATAGAAACAAGCTTTAAACGGCATATGAAAGCATAACTGTTAAAGATTTTAACGCACTACATTACAAATTTCTAGGCCTCAATATAACCGCTATCTTTATCGACACATTGTTCAATCCGATGTTTCAAAGACCTGAAAACATTCTCCAATTGCTGGTGAGTGATTTCATGAATTGCATTTGTGATCCTGACCATAAGTTCATCTGAAGAATGTGTTATTGGTGAGTAAACAGTACTTTTAACAGTGGGAACAGGTCAGGTGAACGAGATGGCAAATCAATTAGTCCACCTCTACCGATCCACTTGGCTGAGAAGAATTCATTCAACAACTGTCGAACATTCAAAGCATAGTGACATGGTGCACCGTCTTGCTGAAGGAAGGTGCTGTCTGAAAGATTTAATCTTAGTTCAGGGATAAAAATAACTACACCTTAGGGCATCACACAATGAGGGGCCTCTTTGAGTTAGGGTTTTTCTTTTTATCAAACCTAACTTATGCCCAGTGACCAACTGGCTGGAGATAACCAGGGGCTTCCTCCAAGATAAATAGTATTTTAAATCTAGTGTATCAAGAAACTGGTACCGAATAGCTGGGGGGGGGAAGCCTTTGGTATGAGTGGCCAGTAGAAAAAGTGACCCGTTTAAAAGCTTTGCTGCGACTAACTTATATGATTGCGGTACACAAATTAGACCAGTACGCATACCTCGAAAATACTGAAGTCCCGAGTTATGTTGTGAATTTGCTGAAACTAGTTTATTCTTCGGACATGAGACCCCTTTGTTATGAATGGCCGTCCGCCCATCAGTAGCCAAAATTGACCCAGTTGGCAGTATACCACTCCTTAGGCGGCTTTAGGCCCTAGGTTATCGTATTTTAATTAAATCTGACTTTGCAGAAACTTTTATTTTTCGACCATGGGGGCCGGGGCACCCATTATAGTGGCCTCTAGTATGAATAGCATTTGTTTTCTGAAACTCAGGTCTTTCTCAGGCTCCTCCTGACACGTAATCAAATTTTGTTGAGACGGAGGTTAGACTAATAAGAAAAAAAAATTAACAAAGTCCGCCACTGCTTAGGCTCTAGATTTTCTTACGATTTTTTAAAAATGTCGTAGCTCTAGCTTACTGAAATCAATACTTTACTAATTTTTCCTTATTGTGGGAAAACATTCCCGAGAGACAACCTCAACATACTTGAGACAACTTCATGTTTGGAAGAGATCCTTTACGTATATATTGGGGGCGTGGCTACTGATAACACTGGTATGCATCAATTTTGCTGTCAAGGGTTTTGTAAGTGATTCTTATAGGGTTTTTCCTGCTGATTTCGAATCTGCAATCCGTTTTTCTCAATCAGCTCATGTTATCCGGCTATGGCCTCATAAGTAAAATATAATTTTTCGTGATTTTGTCAAAGCGGAATTGGAACAGTAACATCTATCATCACTTGTTTCACTTGTATAATATCTTTTTTTACTTTTCAGGCATATAGATAAAATATTTCATAATGAATAGAGCGTGTAAAAATGATCCCAATAGATTCTGCTACATATGTGGGACGGTTACCATGCCAAATAACCAGTCCCAAATCACTAAATTTGTGAAGACAATGTATAGAGCATACTTTGGAATTAAGCTAGGGGACCAGGACAAAAATTTCGCCCCTCATATGTGCTGCAAGACGTGCATTGAAAATTTGAGAAGATGGAGCAAAGGCAGAGCGAAATCTTTGCCTTTTGGAATTCCCATGATTTGGAGAGAAGGAAAGGATCACGTGACAGATTGCTATTTCTGCATGACAAACCTCCAAGGGGGCTTATAAATTTATTTTTCTTAAATATTTTGAAATCCTCGTATGAAACTTGACATAATATTCACCATAATGTAATATTCACCATATATAGCATAATATTCACCATAATGGTAATCATACATTTCCATATACATATTGTTATAGAAAATACATTTACACATACATATTGTTATACAAGTTACATTTACATATACAATGATTGTATATTTTCTTTCTTTTTCATTCATATTGTCCCCGAAGGGACAATATGAATGAAAAAGAAAGAAAATATACAGACTCCATCGACCTATTCATATCTTACAGACCGCAGCCTTCCCTCACGAGCCGCCACTGTCTGAATGCTTCTTCTATTTCATATGCAAGTTTTATATCCATGTTTCTGTGTTTCTATTTTCAGGAGTTAACAAGAAGAATAAACACATTGTTGTATACCCTGACATTCCTTCTGCTATGAGACCTGTACCCCATGGTCCTGGAATTCCAATACCCGACCCACCTCAAACCCTGGACTTCGATGATTCTGATGATGAATCAATGACCAATGCCAATGACCAGTCCCAGTCGTATATACCTCAAAATACCGCTTCAAATGAGCCGAGGCCTCTCAACCAGGCCAAACTTAATGATCTTACCAGGGATTTAGGACTTTCCAAATTAGTTGCCGAGATCTTGGGCGGCTCACGACTTCGAGAGGACAACTTGCTGGCTCCGGGAACAACATTCTCCTGGTATAGGAAACGAGAGGAAGAATTCCGCAAGTTTTTTGCAGTGCACGAAAATACCTCTTCCTTAGTGTACTGCTGCAATGTTGAGGGGCTAATTATATAATATGAGTTGAAAAAACCCTCACAGCAGACAAAAAAATTTCATATGCATACCAGTGTAATTAACCTTAGATGTGGCATATCAAACAGTACCTAATTACTGTTGTGTTTGGACTTTGATTGCCGGGCAAATCTAGTTGGTCGGTTACATCAGATCTCTCGCCATTCTCATTTGCCCGGCAGAAACTCGCATTATTCCTTATTTGCCTGTTATTCTTTAATTATTTGAATGTGCCTAAAATTAGTCATATTACGGTTCAGTACGAAAGCCCTCCGCTTCTGATATTATTAGAGCAACTTGCTTAACTTTATATTGTGTCTATTTATTTTATATTTGTTATTTTTATACGTATTTATTTCTTATATCTTATTCTTATATTTTATATTATTGCAAACCCCTATATAGAGGCGGGAAAGGATTAATCATATTGCCTTCCTAATATAATGTCAAGCATAAGCTAAATTTGTACCCCTAACATAAGTGACGAAGTTACAGTGTTTTATTTTCCATTTCTATTTATTGTTTTATTTTATATAGGGCCTATTTATACTATATTCCCTATTGCCATTTTTAATTTCAACTTTTATTAATTTCAAAGAAGTTATTTGTTTCTCTTATTATTTTGGAGAGGCCTATCAAAATGAAAACTTTTGAAAGTGGATTTCAGAAAAGAAAAAGAAGCAGCAACTTGAAAGGCAGATAAAACAATTACCGATTACTGTTATAAAGGAGGGATCTCAGACTCGAGAGAGTCAGACAGACCCACAACAACCACAAGCATCCACCTTTTTTACTACAGGGTGTTCGAAAAGTCCCGTCACCCCCTACAAAATGTACATATTGTAACACCAATTTTATTTTTGTGTGATTAATTGAATTTATATGTGATTCATTGACATTTTGTTTTCTTTTCCACGTATTAGAGTTGTGTGAACAATGGCAGACCAGTCCACTTACACTCTGGAGGAAAGGATAGTGATGAGCACATGGGCTCATGAAAGGTCACATACTGGCAAAACGATGCATTCTATCCAGAATGATTTCAACACAAGATTCAATAAGGCTGCACCACCAAACAAGATGGTATTACGCTGGAAGAAAAAGCTGTTTGAAAATGGCTCCATCAAGGACAGACCACCGTCGGGAAGACCAACAACCCGAGCAGAACAATGTGAAGGTATGATTGCATCGGTGGCTCGTTCACCGAAAAAATCACTTCAGAAACAATCACAAGAACTTGCAGTCTCCATGTCCACAATGAGAGATCACATGACAAAAGATCTCGGCATGAAACCATACCGCCCGTCATGATGGTGCACACACAGATATTCTTGATTATTAACTAATTAGTAACTGTATTTACTGTAATTAAAGTAATTGTTGCTAGTGACTTGTTTCTTAAATTACACCTACCATATATAAATACAATTAATCACACAAAAATAAAGTTGGTATTACAATATGATATGTACATTTTGTACGGGGTGACGGGAATTTTCGAACACCCTGTAGGATAGATAATACAGACTCGAATGTGACTACTTGATCTGATCGTGTTACAGAGACTGAAGTCCAGGCTGAAGACAATAAATACACAAAGTTCAATGATCTTGGCCTCTGTGGAGTCTTACCCGAGGATGATATTGCATTCTGGTTACAGAAATGTCCCTCAGAGTGTCAACATTGGGATGGTTTATTTGAGAAATCGAATAGATCATTCAAAAATCAAATCGGATATTGTTCAAGGGGTATTTTTTATTCATCGAAAGCTAAAGCGGAAAAATGCAATCGGGTATGGTTAGTATACTCTCCAACAACCGGTTGTGTTTACTGTTTTGTTTGCAAGCTCTTTTCCACATCATCAACCACACTAGCTAGGGATGGGTTTAATGACTGGCGAAACCCCATTGCAATTCAAAATCATGAGAATTCTGGGGAGCATAGAACAGCTTTCCTTACATATTTGACGAGGATTCGCGGGTTAACCTTGGATTCACACCTTGCTGAACAGATGAAACAGGAACAAGAGTACTGGAGCATGTACTTGAACGTATTATTGCAGTTGTGTGCACATCAGCAGAACGTGGATTAACATTTACCGGGGTAATGAAAAGCTTGGGTCACCCCATAACGGGAACTTTCTTGGTTTGATAGAACTCATTGCTAAGTTTGATCTATTTCTTCCTAACCATATTAAGCATTATGGAAGTAGTGGATCTGGAAAGCCTTCGTATTTGTCTAAAATAATATACGATGAACTCATCCAGCTAATGGCTAAAACGGTAAGAGAATCTATTTTGGAAGACTTGAGAAAAACAGGATACTTCAGTTTGGCTGTTGATTCTACACCAGATCTTTCACATGTTGATCAACTAACTGTTATTGTCAGATATGTGTCACGCGATGATGGTCTTCCCATTTGACGCTGTCTATCTTTCCTTGAATTAGAAAAGCACAGTGGTGAAAGTATGGCCAACATGGTACTGGATTATCTAGTCAATGATCGCAAAGTTGACCTTGGTAAGTGCAGAGGACAGTCATATGATAATGCAGCAAACATGTCAGGGAGGTATAATGGCATGCAGCAGAAACTTCTAGAGAAAAATAAGTATGCCTTATATATTCCTTGTGCTGGACATTCACTTAACCTAAATGCAGTAAATTTTTTTGGTGTTGTGCACCAGTTATACACACTCGTTTCTGCCTCTACAAAGCGTTGGGCAGCACTTAAATCATATTTGGGTCCTGTTTCCACAGTACCAAAACGCCTCAGACACTAGGTAGGAAGCACATGCAAAGGCCACTTCAGTCATAGCTGAGGGGTATGATGCAATTATTGATGTCCTTACTTATGTCCATACTGATACCAGTGAAAAGGGTGATACAAAGAGAGAGGCTGGCATTCTGTTGGAGAAAATGGAGAAATTAGAGTTTGTGTTCATGTTAATTCTCTGGAACCGTTTATTAGGTCAGTTCTACAAAACTAGCAAGGTCCTACAGGATGCACAGATAACCCTTAGTACATGTGCAAAGCTTTACACGTCACTTACTCACTTCTTGAAAGACACCCGTGAAAGTTTTGGTGAAATTGAATTAAAAGCAAAAGAGATCCCGCCTTCGGTAGACTACAAGTGTGTCAATAAAAGGAAAAGAATGAGAAGAAAAGAAATCAACAATGGTGATGCATTTAATGCCAATGAAACCCTTTCTCAAAGAGAAAAGTTTCGAATTAAATCTTTTATTCCTATGATGGATGCTCTTGAAACAAATTAAATAAAAGAGCAAACATATACAGAAATGTTGCAAGCAACTTTTCCTTTTTGGTTGATGTAGGTGCTTCAGAAGAACAGCTGAGTGAAGGTGTAAAGCTTTCGGTTAAAGACTATTCTGAAGATGTTGATGTCACTCTTGTTGGAGAATTAAACCACTTTCATGCATACATCAAACAAAATTACTCAGATAAAAGACATTTATGCCACCAGGAACTGTATCAAATCATCATCCAAGATAATATTTAGTTGGCTTTCCCTAATGTAGAAGCAAAAATGCAGCTCTTTTTTGAGTCTAATGGTAACGAATTGCTGAGGTGAAAGGTTATTTTTGCGATTGAAAAGAATAAAAAATGAACTACGAACGACAATGCTACAAAAAAAGCTGACTGCACTAAACATTTCATGCATAGAGAATGACAAACTTCGCAGTTTATCCTTTGACAACATTATCAATGAGTTTGCCATCCAAAAACCACGAAATGAAATGTTTTAAATACAAATGGGATCCGTTTCCATTCAATAACTGCTGATCTACACAATTGCGTTACGGTTGCTGTAGAATAAAAGTTTTAATACCAAATTTGAAATGGTACTAACGGTACTAGGGCAATTGCGTCCTGGTCAAGTGCGTCCCGGACAAATGCGTCCCGGTCATTGACGTCCCTGGACAATTGCGTCCCGGACAATTGCGTCCCGGACAATTGCGTCCCGGACAATTGCGCACTTCTCCAACTACTATATGAAGTTTATTTATTAGAGTAGTGAATAGAAAGTTAGTATCGGAATTTCAAATATACTTTTCATTTTAACCTATTAAACTTGTTATATGTTCATAAGTTCTGTTCGAAACTGTTCTCTAAAACTTTATCCATCATCAGCAACATCATTGTGAAATTTTATGGGTTACGTCCACTTAAGATAAAGTTAGTTTCGTTAGTTTTAACGAAAATATCACAACTTAACCTAACCAATCGTCAAGGGCATACAGTTGACCTAACTGGGCATTCAATTAATCTAACCGGGCATTATATCCCATACAAAATTACAATAACAAACATACTCGTCCCTCGTCATTGGCGTCCCTGCTGGACAATTGCGTAGATGAAGTCACAATGAACTTTCTATTCACTTCTCTAATAATTAACTTCATATAGTAGTTGGGGAAGTGCGCATTTGTCCGGGACGCAATTGTCCGGGACGAAATAAAACCGGACGCAATTGTCCAGGGACGCCAATGACCGGGACGCATTTGTCAGGGACGCACTTGACCAGGACGCAATTGTCCTGTCACCGGTACTAACGTAGCTTCATTTGAGGGTATCTCGATCATAATGCAAATTGGTTAATTGCAAGATAATTTTTTTAGTTAGATCATTAGTTTTTAATTTTTTGTTGCAACCTTTGCATACCTCTGTATAATATATGCATGAATTAGAATATTTTTAATTGATAACGCCATTTCTAAATCCGGCATTGTTAATAACCTTTTATGGACTCAGCTGAAACGTGGATTTTAGGTTCATAAAAAATGCTTATATTCAGATTTAACATAAACAATTCCAAAAGCATTGTCACACCTTTTGCCTAGAGAGAGAGAGAGAGAGAGAGAGAGAGTTCCAAGGAGTTACAAGGAAAAGTAGTACCTCAAAAGGCCTTGCGGCCCATACCGAGGAGGTACCAATGGCAACGGGTGCCAGGGAAAAATTCTGTCACTCTCAAATAGTGTGCAAGATTAGGTCTAACCATTTCTTGAACAGATCCACAGAACTGTTCACAACTTTTGAAGGTAGCCTGTTCCACGTGTCACAGATCTTATACTAAAGTAATTCCCACACACACTTGTCCTAAACCATTTCAAACCCAACTTCCAACCATTGTTGCGAGTTGGGTTATCATTTAAACTAAACATGCTTCTAAAATCGACATTGTTGAACCCGCGTAAGAACTTGAAAACCTCGATGAGTTGACCGCGCAGCCTCCGAGTTTCCAGCAAAAACAAGTTCAGGGCACGTAAGCGTCGATTGTAGCCCATATGCCTAACGGAAGTGATTAACTTTGTGGCCCTCGCCTGGACTCTCTCTAGCTTCTCAATATCTTTCCTGAGGGTGGGCGACCAGAACTGCACAGTATACTCTAGGTGCGGCCGAACCAGAGAATTGTACAGAGAGAGAACAATCTCCTTGTTCCGAAATCGAAATTGCCTCCTGATATAACCCAACAACTTCTGGGTTTTCTTTTCCACCTCTACGCACTGTTTGGTAAACTTAAGGTCGCTGCTAATTAGCACTCCCAAGTCCTTTTCCAAATCAGTGGCCTCGATATTACTCCCCAACATGGAGTAGTCCGACTTGGGATTGGCGTAGCCAATGTGCATCACCTTGCATTTACCTAAGTTAAACGGCATTTGCCATTTTTCGGACCACTCTCCTATCCTACGTATGTCCGCACGCAATTGCTCGATCGCCTCTGGCGTCCCAACATTGGCCCCAAGCTTGGTGTCATCAGCGAATTTGGCGATCATACTGACGATGCCAGTCTCGATATCATTTATGTAAATGATAAAAAACAGTGACCCCAAAACGGAACCCTGAGGAACCCCGCTAGTGACCGAGGCCCAACCCGAACTAGCCCCTTTAATTACAACCCTCTGCCGCCTATTCTTCAGCCAGTTTTCAATCCACCTACCTACTTCCCCACCGATACCCAGCGCGCGCACTTTGGCCATTAGCCGTGGTGAGGTACGTTATCAAAGGCTTTCTGAAAGTCGAGATAAAGTATATCAATCGCCCTATTCTTATCATACTCGCTCAACATGACGTGGAAAAACTCGAGCAAGTTGGTGAGAGAGAGAGAGAGAAAGAGAGAGAGAGCTTAGTAGTTGGGCACCAGGGGCATTCGTTTTAACAAATCAAGATTGTACACTGTATAGTTCAAATAATGCTGGAAGTAATGGTTTATATACATATTTCACAGGGTGGAAGAAAAGCCTTTAAGGATTTTATACATACAAATAATTTGTTGATAATAAATAAATCCCAATGATATTACTGCAGTGTATGGGATACTTTTCAAAGCAACTATACAAGACCAGGAATGACCCTAGGCTAGAACAAGAAGACCCTACGTCCTTGCCCAGTCAGCGCCAGTAAGCATGCCCGCAAAGTGGACGAGTGCAATGCAATTGCAAATGTTGATCAATGTTGCAAAGGGGGAGGGGGAATTTTGCAAGAGGTTATGCAACAAAGGGGGAGGGGGTTATGCAACGAGGGGAGGGGTTATCCCCCAGGCTGCATTGAAGGGGAACTCCCTCAACAAGCTGTGGGAGTCCACCTAAACTCCTTGGGGTAGAAGGTGGGACGGCCTCACCCCCCCTCAAAGGGGTATAACTAAACTAAGAGAGGGAGAGAAAGGAGAAGCAGGAGGGTTTTTGGGGGAGAAGTTAGGACGACTTCACCCCCCCCAAAGGGAAACTTAACCTAAGTTTTAACCTTAGAAGGAGAGAGGGGTGTTCGCCTGGCTCCAGCCAGACGCATAATGAGAGTTCATCCGAGCGCCCCCTCTCTTATAAGGTCCTAATGAGCCAGTTGGCTTAGAAGGCTTAACCTGACTTAGAGGGCGTAAATGGCTGGTTCAGGTGTACATTATTAGGGTTGAGTTGCCAGACTACCCTATTTATTTAATTAAAGCATATATTCTTGACAGTTGTCTTAGAAATCCGTCAGTCGGCTTACAATGCGTAACCAGCCATTTGGTATATATATAATTAAATAATAATATCTTTTATATATACAACCAAAAGGATTAAATAAAACACCATTACATCATTCTGTTTATTTAGACGAATTAATGGATTCAATTTCACGAAATATATAGAAAATAAATACACATTTCTACAGTAACGAGGAATATATGCAATAAAAATTAATAATAATATAAGAAATACGAACGATGTAATGACTGCTTAAAATCTTCATACCAAAAAATAAGAAAAAATTGATAAACAGGTGGGCTCTATCATATGGAACAGTTTAATTATTGCTATACTTCAACATATATGCACAAAATTAACATAAAACTCTCGTATTATTGTGTTTTCAACTCATTATTTGTATTTATGCTGGCGTTTGTGTGATGCTTCTGGTTGGTCACGCTTTAAATTCCAGCAGAAATCGGCCAGCATAGCTGGACTCCACTTCCCTTTGTATCGGCTCTCCATTGTGGCTATATTCTGGTTGAATCTCTCCCCGTGTTCGTCGCTAACAGCAGATGCGTTTTCCGGAAAGAATGAGAGATGTGAATGAAAAAAATGAATTTTCAATGACATCTTACATCCGAGACGTCGGTATGAGTTGATAAGTTGATCCACAAGTGCAGCATAGTTGTCGTATTTAGTCTTTCTTAGTAGACCGCTGCACACGTTTTTGAATGCACGCCAGGTTGCCAACTCAACCTCATCCATCACCGCATCAAAGTGTTCGTCTAGCATGAGTTGGCGAATTTGAGGGCCGACGAATATGCCTTCTTTAATCTTGGCATCACTTATTTTTGGGAATTTTTCCTTTAGATATTTGAAGGCAGGCTTATCCTGTTTCAACGCCTTTGCAAATTGTTTCATCAGCCCTAGTTTTATGTGAAGTGGCGGCAAGATAACCTTTTCCTTTCGTACTAGTGGTTCGTGAATAGCATTGTGAAATCCAGGTGAGGAATTGTCTCGCGGCGGTCATACTGAGCGTGTGTAGTGTTCAGACCTTGCTCGGCTATCCCACTTGCATAGGAAACATGTATTTCGTATAGCCAGTTTGCAATCCATTGAGAATAACCACAACCTTCAAATCTGCGCAGATAAGCCATTCATGTTCATTGTATTTTATACAGTCCAGAATAAAAGCAACATTGTCATACATTTCTCCCAAGACGACTGAATGAGCGATCGGAACAGAAGCATTGTGTTCCCATCGTGTAGCAGTACACCCTTAACACTGTACAGTAGGGTAGGTTGATGTTGGAACTGTGATCTTGGACTAGTCTAGATAGAAAGGTATTAATGTATAAAAAACGTTGCACCAACTCATATTTGTGAAAATGATTGTATTTTTTGAGGATTGTTAATTATTTTTAAGTTGTAAAATTGCCGAATTTTACGCGTAAAATCGCGCGCGCGGCATTCGCACAATGTAAACAAACAAAATATCGGACCTTATTTCATGAAAATAATCAATTAAAATTCGGCTTTTTTAACAAAACGATGCTTGAAACTTATTGTAAATGCATTATAGATATTTATTAGTGTATTATTTTGTATTTTTTAATGATATTTACCTATAAAATGTGTATTAAATTAAGTTATTTTATGATGCGTTCATTTAATTGTATTTATTTTCAGATATTTCATAAAAATGGGTAAAAAACGGAAGTCTGCAATGTTAACTCGAAGTGATAGTGCCAAAAAATTCAGTGGCCAGCTTTCCCCTTTGGATAAAACAGAGCCTCCTACCCTCCGCCAAGTTAATCAGTACAGATATTTACTCCAAAACAGCCACCCGGACTTGAAAGACTATGATATTGCTAAAATGATAGCAAAGGATGTGATTGAGATCTGGCAGGCAGTGAACCCACGGCTGCCCCTATATGAGGAATATTATGTAGTGAAATTGGTGGATAAAGTGTGCTTCAAGAAAGCAAAAGAGATAAACAGGAAATCTCTTTCAACAGTCCAGGAGGAGAATCTGGAGGAAAAGCTGGATAAACTTTTTGACATTTCTGCTTGCACCTATAAGCTACCTGTTCGTCCCTGTGATGACAATGCTGTGAAGTGCAAGAAAGAAAATTGTCAAACACAGCACATAATCTGCACTTGTCCTCCCAGTAAGAAGGTAATGCTATTATTTTTTTAACTTTTAACTGGCCTAACTTAGTACGATTAGGTGCCTTTTAAATGGAAGGAAATTCAATGCTTGTAATTGCAAAATATCCGCATTTTCCTCCTGTAATCTTCCTTTCCCTCCCCCTGCTAATAGAAATTAATAATCAATTTTTTTCAGGATTTTATCTCTTATTTTAGATCCGCTATTTAATATACTTTAATATTTCAGGTTCCAGTAGAGGAGAGGGAATACTTGAGAGATCAGAGGGCCAAAATAGGACCCAAGGGCTGTTTCCAGCTGGGATCTGTGGACCTGCTTAAGCCTGGCCTTGATGTGAAACAGATAATAGTTGATAAATCGAAAATGGACAGGGAAAAAGCTAGCATGAAAGTGAAAAGTGATGTAAAGCACAATGAGGGTCTGGAAAAGTTAGTCTGTATTGGGGTTGATGGGAAAGTTGACAAGGACACTTTGCTGTACAGAGAAGTTAAGGATGAAAATGGGAAGACTAAGCTGAAGAAAGGAAAAGGACAAGAGCACCATTTGACTTTCACAAAGGAGCCGGGATCTGAAAGTGGAACATATCTTACTCACAGAGTCATCCCAATTAAAGGTGCGACTGGAGTTCTTGGTGAAGAAGTTGCTAGTGTCTTGGAGGAGTTTAACAGTGTTCATACCCTGAAAGCTGTCCTCCTTGCCAACACAAATACAAACACTGGCTGGGAGGGAGGCTAGCCCTGTTCAAAAATCAACTTTTTCTTATTTTCATAGGTTTCTGTACTTTTTCCCATGCTTTTTGACCTGAAAAGGCCGAAAATCACAACCATTTTGACCTAGGTTGTTGGGAAGCATTGCCGCATGGAGCTTTAGTTTTCTGCCTTGAAATCGGCCAAAAGCACCAGTTCCGGGGTCCCTTGAATCATGTTTTGCACTATAACGTTTTATCTAAACAAGATAGAGCAACAAAATATGCACCAAATTAAAGTGTTTTTAATTCTCTTTCTAACTTATACAATTATGATAGTCTTGGAACAAGAAATGGCACATTGGTACATACAAAGATTTCAGAAATATCACAAAATTCGTTTTCTCACACTCAAGGCAGACAAGGCGCCTTATTCATGACACAAATTTGAGATTAACATTTTGTCACAAGTCTAATCGATCAAGAAGTGAAAGCATTACATGATGATTAATTTCATAATGACATTTACACAGTCAGTTGTTGAGAGTTTGTTTCTTGAAGCTGTCAAAGCGGCGTCTGTTGAACTCCACAGCTTGAAGGAGATAGTCCCTTTGCTTGGCATCTGTTGTTATGACATTTGCAAAGTCGCTCATCATCTTGACACCACGTTCAGCAATGTCATTCACCGCTTTCAGATTCTTAACATAGTCCAACGCTTTTCTGTAGTCCTCATTCTGTGGCCAAGACGTGACAGGTTCCAGAAGCCACTCGGATCCAATGTTCAGTGTGTCCAGCAGGAAATGTGATTCTGGGCCAATGAGATCAACCAGGGTGGTCTTAGCTGTGACTCTCTGGAATAGAGGCTTTCCTGTTCTGAAGCTGTCTGGCTTCTCAGTGGCATGTAACTGGGCAGCAATGTCGTGCTTCAATGTGTCACTCAATCTACTGCTGAACAGGGCAAATGGCACGACTTCCTGCGTCAGGTACCATTTGTGGTTTTCCATCTTATTAAGTACTGCATCAGAAAGCTCTGGGTCAGTTTTCTTGTACTTCAACATGTCCTGGATTAGACTTTGATCATTCACGGGAGCATCTGCAGCAGACATTGACATCATCCATACAGGAGTGTAGAACAGCGCAAGGAAGGTGTTGAGTCTTTCCAGCTTTGATACAGTGTCTTCGTCGTACTCAAGTTGATCTGCAAACATCAGCATTTTCATGGAGTACAGGTTTCTGGCCATCCATCTGGCCTGATGAATGGCGCCTGGTCGACTCCAGTGAATACCTCGAGGAGGCGTTCCTCCAAGAACAATGACTGTCAGTTCAGCCATTTCCCTGTAGTCGGCTCTTGGAAGCCTTTCTGCTGTTAGAATGTCTTGGAGTATTTCTTCACTGTTCTTCTTCTTTTCCTTCAGCCATTTGCTGTTGATAGCCAGCATCTTTGGGTTTTCCTTGGACAAGTCCGTCCAAACATCCTTCAGATGCTCAAACCAGGGATTATCTGGCCCCTTCACCTTCCCAAACAGCTTCTCCCAAACTGCTCCTACTAGGATTTCCAGGATGTGATGTCGACAGGCCAGGTAAAACACCTTTTTGTTCAGCATTTTCTCTAGCAGTTTGGCAGCTCCCCTGTGAACTCCACTGTTACTGGATGTAGTGTCAAAAACAAGGGCAGTAACATTATCCGTAAGTTCCCATGTCTCCAGTAAATCCATTGAAGCCTCAGCCTGAGCTGTGCCAGAAGAATTGTCGATGACAGGTACTCCCAATAACTTTCCTTCAGTGTATGAAGGTGGACCAGACACTAGCACAGCTAAAGTCTCTGAGGTAATTCCAGGTTCACTGCCCAAGACATCTTTGAGCAACTTTCCATCCCAGTGTAAGGCAGCGTACTGTGGGGGTTTTACACAAAACTTGGACATGTGACTCTGGCTGATATTATACCTGGACAGCATTCTGTTGCGACGTGTTGTTGAGGTTGAGATGACGAAGTTATCCAGATCAGCCCCTCCAGCTTTCAAGGTGGCAGAAACCATGGCAGTAACTTGATTGTCTGATAAACCAAGACGATCAGCTGTATTGCAGATGACATCACATTCCATGACCTTCCTTGGAAACGTCAAAGTCACACTAGTCACAGTGTCTTGATGGTGAGAACATCCAGGACGAGGCTGATGGTAATCCATGTCCTCTGTGTTAGCGTCGTTGTCAGTTGAGTCACCCCAGGTAATGTCATCCACATGAAGAACTGCCTCTTGTTCTGCTGCAGCTGTAAAATAGTACAACATGTTAAGACAGTAATTGTTAAGTACATGCTAAATATCGCGATGGAGTAAAACTTAAAACTTTTTGTGACGTTCAAAGTAATTAGTTTTACCTTGTTCTTGTCTATGCTGCAGTCTTTCATTCCTCGCTGCTTGCTGCAGGGATCTTGTCTCAAAAATCTTGTCATGACCAGACATATGACCTTTCCTCTCAGTCTTTTGGTCTTCGTAGAACCTGATATCCTCATCTTTCTTCTCTCTGGATAACAGTCTGTTGTTCTGTATTTCCTGGATTGCATCTGGAGCTCCTATATCGAACAGGCTGTCTAATTCCAGCACAAATGCTCCTCTTTTTCCTCCAGGGTTACTTGCTCTTCCTTTGCTTTTCACCAGAGCACGATGTTTCTCATGTAGTTTCATGAAGAGCTTCATTGCGTTGTACTTGGTCATTGTCTTGATCCTAGCCATCTGCCAGAATGGGATGATAGATTCAACTGTTTCATATGCAAGGTCTTGAACCATGGGCCTCCCTGCATTTTCCGGTAAATTCTGAAGATTAAGGAAATACTGGAACGCCTGTCTGTTGGTGGGAAGCTGGGAACCACTGATAAAAGCTGAAGGGTATCCAACCAGGAAAGTTTCAGTGAGAGATCTGGTAGATGGCCCAGTTGACACCTGCCTGTGGACAGTACGTGGAGGTTCTGAGATATCAACTGTGCGCCCACGGAGCTCCCTCAGCTCCTTGCTTAATGCCATTGTGAAGTTGTAACTTGTAGATGGTTTTCTAGATTCTGATTGAGTTTCTGTTGTTTCCTGAAAAATGATAGATAATTATTATTATTATTATATTATTAATTATTATTTATTTATTATTATTATTATTATTATTATTATTATTTGTTAATTTTATGCTCTTTCATTTGATACCTAATTTGTTGCTCTATCTTGTTTAGATCAAAAGTTAAAGTGCAAAACATAATTCAAGGGACCCCGGAATTGGCGCTTTGGCCGATTTCAAGGCAGAAAATTTAAAGCTCCATGCGGCAATGCTTCCCAACATCCTAGGTCAAAATAGTTGTGATTTTCGGCTTTTTCAGGTCAAAAAGCATGGGGAAAATGTACAGAAACCTATGAAAATAAGAAAACGTTGATTTTTGAACAGGCCTAGAGGGAGGCCTTGTAAGAGCTCTGGAAAATAAAATTGAGCGGAAATTCCACACCATTGGCTGTTCACTCCATCAGAATGAGCTTTCTTTTAGAGCTGTTTTCAAGCATCTTGATGGCAGTACCAAAAGTTCCACTGCTTTCACTGGTCCGCTCGGAAAACTCTGTGAAATTGACTACCAAGATCTGCCACAAGTGGAATTCACCAAACTCAGTGGCCCCCTGGATGACATGGAATTTCCAGGGGCAAAGTCAACCCAAGATTTGCTGCCTGGAAAATTGGACCATTAAACCATGCAAGATGGTTGACTTTGGCAATTAGATTGATGTGTCTGTGGACCAGAGGTGCTTACCCTCCAGAACTACAGCATAAGCTTTACCAGGCCATCAAGTTCATTGTAGAAGTGTATGCAGTCAGTTGGTTTGAGATCAAAAGGGACAGCAAGTTCCACAATCAGCAGCTGTACATCTTCAACATGATCCAGAGGATCAAGCAGCAGTCTGAAGAAATCCAGGGTGTTGCTTTCAAGAACATGAAGTACAATGCTTTTGCCTTGCTGCCCGAGAATGTGCTGTACTCCATGATGAAGTCTGATGAATTGGAAGTGAGAGAAGCTGCGCTCAAGAAAATTCTGTCCATCAGGTAAGCATTTATTAATTTAAAAAAATGTGGAAAAAAAATTTGATTATGGGGATTTATTTAATAAAAGAAAGGCCTGAGTTCTATAAATCCCCATAATCGAATTTTTTTTCACATTTTCTTATCCCAATTCCCCCCTTCCCCCTCTGATAATGGAAATAATCTTACCTTCTTTCTGAAAAAAATTTGATTATGGGGATTTATAGAACTCGGATTTTTTTTTTTTAAATTTAAGTTTAATTTATTTCAGCAATTCTGAGACTAATAGGGATTAAATCTTAAACTGGAATAAAAAATAAATTAATTATTATTCTTTCAGAAGTGGGAAGCCAGGCAAGAAGAGGCTGAAGAAAATCACAGCCATCAACATCGAAGCTACCCACTGGTCAGAACTAATCAACCTTTCTCAAAGTGGCATCTGTGAACCTACTCTCACAGAAGACTTTTCTGACCAGGAGCTTCAAGAAGCATTGCTGAATGGCACCAAGCTGGAGCTGCCTGATCTGCCTTCACATTCTCAGAGTGTTGAAGGGCCGTGAAGCTGACATCTGAAGCTTCCCATACTGTTTATGGACTCGAATCAAGGCACAAAAACATTCTGGCCAAAGCCCTAAGCCGCCAGATGAGGCCTTCCTTTGCTTCTAATGGCTCTTACAGTGAAAATTATGATGATCTTGGGATCTAAATGTGTCTATTTGACTCTGTACATGTTTTTTTTACTTTTTTCAATAAAATTGTAACTTTTTTCAGGATTTTTTTTATGAAAATAGCATGGTTTTTTTGGCCGAAAATTGCGAAAATGCGGTATTTTTCGGTACGATTTTTTGACGATTTTTGAAACGGTTTCCTCAAAAAACGGTTAAAGCTAGGGATCTGGAATTTTTTGTCAGTTATTATCATATTAAGCCCTGACTATCTCGACTAGTCCAAAGTTGATATCTAAAATATTGCGGAAAATCAATCTACCTTACTGTACAGAGATGCATCACTGAACAATCTCCACTGATTCGGTTTATAACACAAACCCAGAGCATCGAACAGACCATGTATATTAATGCAATTACAAAGATTGTTCTTCATTGTGAAATATTCCTGCAAATCTAAGGAGCGCTTTCGGAATGCTGCAATTCGTGCGTCTTCCGCCAGCAGATTCCATTCTTGTAGACGTGAGGCCAGCAGTTCACTTTGTTGCTTGGTAAGTATTAAATCACAGACCAAATCATTGAGTTCAGGCTGCGTGATGAGATGTCTTTCTTTCTTGGACTCGACTTGAGCTTCATAGCATTCGCCATCTGATTCCGATTTGTCAGAGTCTGTGTTATCGATCGGCATTTCAGCTGGAGGACGAGGGATGGGTATATCTGTAGAATGTTCCACAGGACGCATAGCAGAACGAAGATTTGGGTAGACTGTAGCCTTTTTCCCTTTTCTATTGCAATCTGTAATGTGAGACAATAGACATTGTTGACTACTTAAGATAGCATAATTGTGTAATACATTATGCAGAGCAGGATATGCTAAAATGTGCTAAAAACACCAAATTTGACGTATATTCAGAAAAATAAAAGATTTAAACCTGTGATGTTCGTTAAGCAGAAATAGCAATCATTTGAATGGTCCAGCGGATCTCTCCATACCATTGGGACACCGAATTCCAGACCAGGACCGGTGCCTTTGAACCATGCAGATAACGAGCTTGTACATCTCACACAGCAGATATGAGGCGCCCAGTGCTTGTCCTGATCACCAACTTTGCATGCAAAGTATAATTCATAAAGCTTTTTCACATGAGAAGTCAACTTCCTTTTATACTGTTTTAACGTTAATGTCCCACAAATATAACAAAAACTGTCTGGCGAATTTTTGCACTCTCTAGGCATTGCAGCATAACATCAATAAAAACCTGCAAAATAAGAAAATGATAGATCAATTTGCAATTTCACACAGTATAGACGTTATCGGTGAAATATATATAATTCGATAGCTGTTATTCAATAATACCCACTTATAGCACCGATTTATGATAAAATATGGCAGACAATTTTGTTTTAAACGATTAATGAAAGAAATTTTTCATAAAATCAAAGTGAAAACACAGAGCCGAACACCACCACCACAGCATATGCATGACTGAACAAAATGTAAAAGATGCGTTCAGAGAACCAGTGGTTCTCAAAATGATACAATGAAATAGGGTCATTTTCATGAAATCGGTGGGTGATACAAATAAATGAGTGTTATTTTCGCAATCTACGCATATAATTAGCTATAAAAATGACGATCTCATTTCCGTTTGTTTTTCACTGTTGTACAGTGTAATTAAATATATTGAAAATAAATATACATCACAATACATTCCCTTTATGTTCTACTGCGCTTAACCAAAACACTAAACTCGCACGTAATCGAGTCTACAGTCACATCATTATTGCTTTGCACTACGCAGTAAATACGATTTAACATTATTTCACCGCTCAAGTTATAGGGATACCTATACTCGATGTAAATGACCTTTATATCGTTCAATACTATTTTTGTGCCCACTTTACATTCAGTTGGCAAGTTATCTTTAAATACGGATAGAATACACTCAAAAGCACGCACAAAGAGGTCATCATTAGCCACCACATCATTATTAAATACAAGTTTATAAACACTTCTTTCGAATCGAGGGTTTTTTTCTTACCGACACGAGCATTTCCATCGTGAACTCTTCTTCACAACGCATAGAGGCAATTGAAATAATCTTCTAAGTCGTAACGGCAGCTGCTCATTATATAGAGGTACAATTCTTCGGGGTGAACAGTGTAGGCAAAATCTGCCCTGTACTGCTCAAGTCCTTTGTACCAAAGTTCATGATATTTCAAAGAGTCTAAACCTTTTAAATAAACATCCATCTCTAGACCATTCTCACCTTGTTCATTCCTACATTCGATAAACCCGTCGAGCAGAGCGGTGTATGCGTATTCAAGAATCGTGTCAAAATAAATCATATCCGTAACACGCGCGTCTAATATAGGCTTCAGCTTGCGGAATCCGACGATTTCAAACATTCTGTCGAGGATGAATTATCAGATGCATTCTTCCACATCAGTCGTATATCAATGCATGGCTGATCGTTATTTATACACAACGTACAAAAATAGCATATGAGGGGGCATCACTAATCTGTTCTCTTCTTGTACCGACACCTGCAGGTATTTTATAACGGTCCTCACCCCAATTCTCAACTATCACGAAGACTCTATTCATCTCCTCAACACTTAAATAAATAACATTACATTTACCAGAATTTGCTTGTCTACAAGTATTTTCCGTTACATAGTTAATGGCACCGGTTTCACGCCTGAACACGCGCAATGACTTCGTCACGGACACATCGTACACGGCATTGAGAATGCTTCTCAAAGGAAGTTCCATCGTATTTGAGGAGTGCACGCCCAGCCGGTTCAAGCTCTGAGATGACTATGAACCACGGGTGGGCGGATCGGCTCGACGGGGGAGCGAGTCACACCATAAGCTTTTGAATCGTGTAAGGGTTTGTTCGAGCATGAATCACGCGATTACTTGTACCCATTATACAGGGCAAATTTCCGACACATGGGGTAATTTCAGTTTTAATGTATTATCGGAATGCGCACTAGACGTTCTCCACACATTAACAATCAGGTGCACTATTTGAGAGAAACGTGTGACCGTATTTATCGTTTTTGTTTAACAATCGATACTCGTCTCTAAACTATATTAAAAACTCACACAGGCCTTTAGCCACAACCTCACTGCGAATCTCGTCATGGTATATATGAATGTAGTGGTAAAAGTACTTTAACTTGTCCATGATGACAAGATTTACATCTTGTTCCTCAAGCTTCGCGCGATTCAATGTAGCCTTAAAAGTCTCAAAGGAGTGGGGCTAGGCCGTCTTTCAGTATTCATCACATCTCCCGCCTTTACCGAATACCACTTCATAAACGTCGAACACGCAATATCAAAAGTAGCCATCACTGTTTTTCGTCTACGTGAGAAAATACACGTCTGAGTTTAAGGGCTTGCAGAGGTCAACTGAGCACGCCGGGGTACAGATATCCCCAGGTAGTAGCAGGAGTCACGTGACCCTTTGATTGAGCCAACAGTGGGCGGAGCTTAGGACTGTACATACGCAAACACAAAGGAGAAAATGAAATCCTAATTGAAACAAATATACGTAGTAAATAAACACCGTTAACAACAGCCATATATATATATATATATATATATATATATATATATATATATATATATATATATATATATAAATATACACATAATATATATATATACACATATATATATATATACAACAATCAAGGATGAAGGTATCCAAAGGGTACAGTATCATAGGTACCAGGCACCTGGTAACGTTTCCTATAGGTGTTACGGCATACCTTCGTATCCCTAAGTTCCTTCACGCCCCCAGTTTTTGCCCCCGAAAATTGTGGGTCCCCACAGTCAGTTGGGATGGCTGGTTGCCCTTATCTTCCAAGCACACTAGATCCTTCAACGAGTCAAAGTTAACGACTCGTCGGTTCGCCTCGTTAAGCGTGATACCCTTAGCCTTCACGATATATTTCATATCCTACACCACTCTCATCCATACCCCATAAGTTTTTGGCCCTGTTGATACAAAGGAGTCAGCGTATGCACCATCACCATACTCATCCTTGATCTCGTCAGTTAACTCTTCGAAGAATTCCCCAATAGGCGGCATGTATTCACCCTCCCTCTCTGCGAATATTATGCTATCTGTGTCAGCGTACAGCACCCTCCGCCCAAGAGAGTGCAAAGTCCCCAAAGCTTCCTGCGTGTGTATGCCGTTGTGAAGCTGGCTACAGGTATGTTTGTAACACGTGAAGTATCTGTGGCCAGTTTGGTAATGTTGTACTTTATTATGTACGTATTGCCAACATTCACGATCTCCATAACCTCTTTATCGGGAGCGTTGGCATAATCCCAGACTTCACTATAACTTTCTGCCAAATGAACGTTCCCTTTACCAGTATTCTGTGAAAATTTCCCCCAAATACTGTTGAGACACAACTTTGCACTAAAATGCTTGCCAGGATTCTTAACAATTTGGGAACGGTCAAGCTGTATACCTTCACGGCCACGGTAACGCTGAATATAAGCCGATTTTTCATCTTCGGTATCAACGCCTCGCGGATACCCTAATGCTTCTACCTTATCCTTCAAAAATGCGTTTATATATGGCGTGAAAAGTTTGGGTAGCTTCTGAGACGTTCACACCTCAAGTATCTTCAATATTCTGTATCCATGGCGAACGGCTAGGTCCAGCTCAGGGCTTGTATATACACCTCTGATCTTACGCTGGTTGGGTGTATGATTACAGGCCCCATTGTTCTCCTCTGAGCACTTCACGCACAGGGGAAACATGAGCTTGTGATCTACAACGACGGGTAAGATCGGCATCCATAAATCACTTGGGGGGGGAGCACATCTACGAAAGAAGGGCCGAAATATTACCCGTTCAAATTTGTTAAGAACACCTCGATGTTGGGCAGGTCAGGTTCCACCAGTTTTTCAGGTGCACGTACGGGGTGCGGATTGTTCTTCATCACGCAGGGATATAAAGAGAAGTCGTAGTAATGGAGTTTCACGGCCTTCGTAGGTGGAAACCATAGCTTCAATGGGTTTGTACGCCCTCCGAACAAGCTATTACCGCATTTGAGAGGATCCACCACCATTGAACGCTTGATTGTGTTTATTTCTTCACGGTACTGGCCATCTGTTTCCATCCGTGCATCATACTCATTCTCCCAAAAGAACTTGTGAGTGAACTGGAAGCCTATAAGTTGATCGCGGGTGTGGGTCTATGCAAGACTGTCGACAGATCTACCGTGGATATCTCCAACGGTTCCACACTCAGGACGTGGGCATCCATGCCACCAGCAACCGCTAAAGGAGTACACAGTCTTCTCACCAGTGGCACGGTCTTCGCTTAGAGCCTTAGACCATCAACTCAAAAAACACGACCATTAACCTTAATGGGTACTTCTCCCGTGTTGCGGGCGTGTTTTATGTATACCCCGGTCTGTTGCTGTAGGTGTATGAGCCAGTAAATAGCCTTGTTCCCATAACTGCGGGGACTGTTTCTGTGAATGACAGCTAAGGTGTCTTTAGGCATGAAGTTATTCTTGAACGCCGTAAAACATAATGAGGCTATCGTGGTTGCGACTTGCAACGGATCGCATTTGAAACGGGCTATGTACA
Organism: Bathynomus jamesi; assembly: GCA_023014485.1. Classification (NCBI taxonomy): domain Eukaryota; kingdom Metazoa; phylum Arthropoda; class Malacostraca; order Isopoda; family Cirolanidae; genus Bathynomus; species Bathynomus jamesi. Next base: position 763,481 of record JAJOZX010000761.1, on the reverse strand, counting down.
TCTTTCTAATGGCCTGGAAACATACTCTAAGCACGCGCACATCATTCACGCAATAAAGTTCACATTCATCAGCTATAGTGTATGGACTAGTTTCATTAAAACTGTTGTAGTAGCGGTCAAAATCTTCACGCCCACTATCACTCATGTTGGCGTAGTTAAAGTAATGTTTTGGGGAGGTAGTCCTACGTAAGTTAAAGTTTTGCTAGTGAGGAAAGTGTAAGGGAAAATACCCTTTTGAAACTTCGGCGGCTATACCCATCACCTTGGATAGCTTGGCTAGTTTACAAGGTATGAAAAATAAAGTATCTTTAAACTGAACATTACCTCTTATCTACATTTGTATAAGTTTGTTCCCCCCGTTTCAAGGGGTCGCCTGTAAATATCTCAGATGACTCGTGTTCAAGCAATTCCTTATAAAGGAACTGTGTGTCAAATTTTGCCTCGTTGTGGGCAAGAATATACACAGTCATTTTTTTTAACTTGTCCGCTAATTTGACAATACAGGATGCAAAGTGTTTCACAGGGCTGTCGTGTGCAATCGTTTTAAAAACGTTTGTCCGTTTGCGAGATTTGTAACACTCATCACACTCGAATTCCATACACTCATCGCAGATAGTCTGGCTTACGAGTACATGTCGGATAACCTCTTTGGTTTCAGGGTTTGTGTAAGTTTCTATATCGTAGTACACGGTTATACAGTGTTTATTTTTAGGCTTAGCATCTTTCATATAACATACATGCTCCACTCCATCCGCCTTATATTTTTCATGACGTGTAGAACAGTGAATTTCATCGCATTTATGCTCAAACTTACCCCAACTATTCATCATATGAAACATGCCACATTCACAGATTCTCATTTTCCTTCAATTGCCAATTCACTTATGGAGCTCAAAACATTTATTATTGAAAAATGTACGTCTACACACATTACATTCCCTCTTCTCGGTTTCAACTACACGACTTTCACATCTGGGGCTTTTACACTGATCACATACCATGTGGCATTCCTTACAATGTTTCACTAGATCATTAGCAAACTCGAGACATCCCTTACACAAATCATGATGCCTTCCATATTTTCGACTTTTATCGTAACTAGTGTAGAGAGTCCTTATATTACGGATGGGGAGATACGACATTCCTGACAATCCTAAAATAAGTAGAGATCTTGTACGATCTCTCACACAGCTTTTAAAAACATACAGAGTCCTACGACGATCATCCATTCCAAATACAACTATACGAACATTCATTTCCTACTCTACCCTTCTCAGCGCTTCAGGACCCATGTTACACTCAAACTCAAGCTTACAATCTGAAGCCAGTTTACGAGCACCCTGCACAATCGTAGGCATCCAAATATTTTTGAGCCGGGTATTTAGTACAGTAAACATATGGGCTAAGACTATTGCTATAAAGCCGTAGTCACGATCGAAGTTTATATACTTTCTGTAAATAACCGGAGAATTGAAGTTAAGAGTATAAGGTGTGGCACTATGACCCATATTGAAGGCTGTACTACTTTGAGATGCCCGCATTATACGCCCCAAGATATATTCTATGTCTACAGTTGCCAAGCGTCTGAACGGTATTACTACCCAAAAATCATCTACATCCCCGTCATCTGACCCAAACCCGAAGGACAATCTCGTCCGGACTTCACGTTGGTCGCGGTTCTGAAGGGCAAACTCCACAATAAGCTCAACTAAGCTCCGCAGTCCAGCACCGTTGCAGCACAGGGTTCCAGGGTTAACCCTAACCACGTACCGATGTCTAGTCAGGGTAGGGGTGGGGTTAGCGGTGCGAACCAGTTCGAATGTTATACCTTCCTCCACAGCAAGAGATGCTGCTGCTGGTGTGGAGGATGTACCCGGAATTGAGAAGGAATAAGGGGAGATATTTGAGGAGGGAGCTAGTGTGGGGTTGTGTTGTAAGACTTAGGGGGCTGGGGCTCTATTACTGGGGGTATAGAAACCGGTGCACTCCTGGCACGTTTTATAGCTGACGTGGAAGTTTCTTCATCATCGTGCCTCCGCTTTGAACTGCCACGTGGTGGAGGTGTCGCTGGTGAGGTGTCGTCAGTGGGGTTGGAGTCCGCAGCTACACTGTCATCGGGGTCTTGTGTAATATCGATGATGAAGTGCTGTACATCGTCGTCATTCACGGTTCTGTGGAAGAAGAAAACAAGAATATAAGGAGCAACACTTAAATTTTGTTATATTTTGTAAATTTTCCACTTAGGGGTGTGACGTGTTAGAGATGGAATCTGTAGAAAAGTTCAGGTTCACAAGCCCATCCACATGTATTATATCCGGCCCTACAGGATGTGGTACAACTGTGTTTATGCTTAAAATCATTAAAGATAAGGGGGAGATGTTCTCAAAATGTGTGCACAAAGTAATATGGTGCTATTCGACGTACCAATCAGTGTTCAACGAGTACCAAGATGATATTTTGTTCCACAAAGGTGTAAACGACATTAATTCGTTAAAAGGAAATGAGCATACAGTCATTGTACTTGACGATCTCATGTTGGAAATGGATAAAGCGTTTGCCGAAACATTTACAGTGTTCTCCCACCATCTTAACATAAGCGTATTCTTCATCAATCAGAATCTATTTTTCAAAAATAGATACATGCTCGATATGTCGTTAAATACACAATATCTAGTCTTATTTGCGCAACGTCATGCATCACAAATTGGGGTATTAGCCGATCAAATGTTTCCGAATCATCGTAAGGAGTCTTTTGAAATTTATAAAGAAGCTTCAAGCCAGCGTTACGGATATTTGCTTTGTGACTTTCACCCGCGAAACACGTTTAGGGTGCTTCTAAGAACGAATATACTCCAAAACGAGCCTGAAACGGTGTACATTCCAGAATGACAAATAGGCTAAAGAAATATCGTGAATTAATAAAAATCCATCAACGATTGCCAGGGCATTGCAGCAGATGTTTGTTAAAAATATCGACTCCGACTTTTTAAAATGCATCTGTGAAATCTGTCTTAATGTTATAAAATGTAATGTGCCAATGAAACCCCCTCAGAAGGCTCGCCTACGTCGTTACAAGAACATAATACGTACGCTCGCTCGTAAAAGTCAAACTGTGGGGAAGAAAAAGCGAATCATTGTACAAAGAAGGGGATCATTCCTCCCAATCTTATTTTCAGTTTTGGGACCTTTACTGACTAGATTAATATAATGAAGAAAGTGGTAGTGATTCTGCACGAGGTGTATGCTTCACTGCAAAGTTCAAAGAGTCGAGACACTTCTAGAGCCCCGTAAAAGCAGGCTTAAAAGAATGGAAAGCGAATTGATAGACCTATTAAACAGTGAAAAATCACATGATGAGAAAAGGATCTTGTACCAAGAGGCTCTGCAGAAATTTCTTCATGAGTACGAAGATTATAAGAATCTAACGGACCTCCCCATGGTTATTTGGCACAGCGCGAGCAACGATGAGCACTGCGACATAGGACCTGGGACCGGCGTTAGAGATGACCAACCAAAGAATAACGGAACGCAACACATCGAGCATGTATTAAAAAGCAGTCTCCCACATACATTGAGGAATAAAGGCTTAAGTCGTTAGAATCTATTGAGTGAGGATCCCATCATAGAGTGGACCGATACATGCGAGGTCACTGTTGAAGGAACAAGGGTACAGGGATCGAATATTGTCGACATTGTCCATGATCTGGTGAAAAGACTTGGAGCAATTCTCGCATGTACCACAACTGAGTACGTCATCACCCCCAACAGTAGCATCTCTGAAGAGGAAAAAGAAGAGACCAAACAACAACGGCCAACCCTATCCGCATGCCTCTAAAATACGCAAATGGCTAACATATTAAGAAAACGCTATTATGACATTTCTAACCCCGCCCCCTATGGCGGTGTTAATAGATTGTACAGAGGTGTTTACAATGATAGAGTAGGGAAAAAAGATGTTGAGATGTTTTTGCGGAAGCGGGATGCTTATACACTTCATAAACCGGCGTGAGAAAGGTTTAAAACGGCCAAAACAACAGCGGCCTCGATTGACTCTAATTGGCAAGCTGATTTAACAGACATGCAAAGATATTCACTGTATAATGATGGCTACCGCTACATCCTATTCATAATAGATGTATTCTCTAGATATCTGTGGCTAATTCCTCTGAAAAATAAATCGCCTGAAACAGTTGCTAAAGCTACCAAAACGTTGATGTTGAAAGAAGACAGGGTTCCTGGCTATTTTTGTACGGATATGGGGAACGAATTTATAGGCCGTGCTTTTCAGAACATGTTGACAGAGTTTAGTATCAGCTACTACACTACCAATTCTATACGTAAGCCCTCTAAAACTGAAAGAGTTCAACGAACATAAAGGAACGCATGCATCGCTATTTTACACATAAAAACACATACAGATATATATATATTCTGGAAGCATTGGCGTCGTCATACAACCGTTCACACCATCGCACGATTGGCACAACACCTACAGTAACGAAATTTTAGAAAGAGGTACGCGCACAGATGTGAGAAGAGCTGCAACACCGCCGCCACATTCTACACGTTTCAAAATCAATGATTATTTATGTAAGGCTATCACGTTCGGGAAATAAATTCCGAAGGGATTTGAACAAGGATGGACACGTGAGATTTTTAAATTTAGTGCTATGAGATCTAAAGGCGAGATAATGATGTATTACGTTGAAGATTTGAATGGGGAAGAAATCACAGTAGGCTTTTACCGCGAGGAGTTGCGGAAAGTGGCATTTAATTTAGGAAAAAATGTGTTTAAAATTGAAAAAATTTTAGGCAACAAAGGTTCAAGAAAGAGAAAAATGTACCTGGTGAAATGGCTAGGTTACCCAGAAAGCTTCAACACCTATATAAAAGCTGATGAAGCTTAAATAGTATGCAACATGGCGCCTAACCACTTCTATATCACACTCCCGTCCTATTCTCTGTCTATACATCCTAACAACACCCTGGTCAACTTTGTAACAGAACTCCCTTGGCCCATTGAATTGGAACGTGATTCGTACGAAGTTGGTTTTTGTGAATTCCAGTTAGCCACCAAATTTTTAACTCTTGAAAATGAACAGATCATATTTCTGACCCTCAGAAGAGTTGACGAGTGTGAAAAATTAGGCATAACCTGAGATAACACTATGCGATCAGTCCATTCCGGTGGGGTACAGTACTACAGTACAAATGTAACACTAGGAAACGGTCATTATGACACAGCCACGGACATTGTGAGGGGCTTCAAGAAGAGTCTTGAAAAGTCGTACCTGACAACCGATTTACTATTTGAAGTCGTAAATATAGACACGCCTGCACACACGTTGAAGTTAAAATCAACGATTAGTAGAAATATTAAAGACAAAGAGCTGTTCACAAATGTGGCCGAGGGTCGATATGGTGCAGCCCTCCAAAGAGACACCTTTAACGAGGCACAACATGACTTGTCCAGCTTAATGTATCAGTTGAAATTGGAGAAATTGGGTGAAGGCTGTCCATCCCCAAACATGTGCTATATTTACAGGAATATCGTGGAGCATCAATTTGTTTGGGATACCCAGGCGTGCCTGATGCGCATTGCACACATTCCCAACCGTAGAGGGAAGAGTTTGAGCATCACATATGACAAGCCCCATTATGTGAATGTTGCGACTAATCTATTAACCATTATCTCAATATATATATAAGAACGATTGAGGGAAAAAATTTCTCATTCGGTGATGGGAGCTTAACAGTGAAGCTACGCTTTCGTCGCATTCTATTATAATGAACCGAAGGCCTTTCACAATCTATCGAGGGGTGAGATATCAGCGTGGGAGTGGGCTTGGATCCATTTTTTCAACCGTACTACGCACGGCTGTCCCAATGTTCAAGAGGGGGGCTAGATACCTCTGGAGGAAGGTGTTACAATCAAGTTTTAACGCGGTAGAAGACATAATGGGTGGAACTAAACCTAAAGAAGCTCTAAAAAAACATTTAAAACGTACACGGGACGAAATCATCAAAGATGCAAAGAGAAAAATGTGTGGTGGCGGAAAGAGGAAGAAGAGGTATGTCCGGAAGAAGGGGTTACGAACACGTGGCACTAAACGTAAAATGACATTAAAAAAGTTTTCTAAGTGTATGAAACCTATGGCTGATCATTTTTTTAACTGATATAAGCTGAGGACACTGCTCTCACGAATCATAGGCTAATTACTACTAGTGAAGAGAGGTGGCACTCTTATTGACTCGTAATGGCACGCTTCATCCATCCGTATAGCTTGTAAATTGGAACTGTCCCTTTTTGATATGCCTCTACACAAGTTTCTATTGAGCATACTGACTTTATTACAATTAATCCATTAAACACAATTAGTTCACCGAGTGCCCCTATAGAATTCGTGAAACCCAACTCAGACCCATACATTTTTGATCCAAGCTGCATGCACATGTACACTAGGGTGGATCGATTTTACATTTTTTCGATTTCCATATTCTAATAAAGACAAAAACTTGCGCATGCATGAGAAAATAGTCTCTGCAAAATCTTAGCTTAATAGGTAATCATCTTCTGCCCCCGGCAGAGCGATGAAAATCATATTTTAGTAGTCAAAAACGTATTTTTCTTATAATTTTTAAAATATTTCAATATGCATCAAAATTATTCCTAATAACTATAAAGTCGATGAAAAAGACCTCATATGATCGTTTTTCCAAGCGCGTTGTCCTACGTTAATATCTTTTGCCCCCGGCAACAACGTCAAATGTTGAAAAAATAGGTAATTTATATACATATTTTCAGATCGGCTCTTTGTCTTAAATAATGCATTTATATATTTCCCATAGCATTTATATCGTTGCTTAGGCCTGAAATAACACACACGCAAAATTTTATGACTCTAGGCTAGGGTTTAAAGGTCATCTCTGGTGAGTGCTGCCAGCAGCAGCTGCCACTGACGCGCCAGTACGCACTGCGCAGTTCCCTCAGTTGCCTTTTGACAGCGTCGAAGGCAGGTGTGTATTTTGCAGCTGACTCCTCGAGTCCTCAGTGTGTGTGTGTATGTGTGTGTGGCTCCTCACTCTTTGTCTTAAATAATGCATTTATATATTTCCCATAGCATTTATATCGTTGCTTAGGCATGAAATAACACACACGCAAAATTTTATGACTCTAGGCTAGGGTTTAAAGGTCATCTCTGGTGAGTGCTGCCAGCAGCAGCTGCCACTTACGCGCCAGTACGCACTGCGCAGTTCCCTCAGTTGCCTTTTGACAGCGTCGAAGGCAGGCGTGTATTTTGCAGCTGGCTCCTCGAGTCCTCAGTGTGTGTGTGTGTGTGTGTGTGGCTCCTCACTCAGAGTCCTCAGTGTGCTCAATCTCTCTGCTCATATCCTTGTTTGTTTTTCTCATAACTCTGTTTTTTTCGATTTTATTGCGTAACAGAACAATACATTATTCTTTAATCTTTACATGATGGCTACCGCTACAACTAGAAGATCGGTTACGTGTCCAATATTTGGTGCTGGGAAAGATTTGAATTTGCGATGTTTTCCCACATGTGAAGATGTGATGCAATACTACCATCATGTGAGAACTGAGTTGAGATCATCAAAGAAGGAACCTCCATTCAAAGGCATCGCCGCTGTGGTCACGGAGACTGGAATACTTGTGGAAATTAGCTTCCATTCCAACAGTTTCGACAGCACGGATAAATCAAATGTTGAAAAGTTATCGTGATAAAATGGCTAACATCATCAAATCACTGAACGCGAAAAAGAAGAACGAATCGTTACAGAAAAATCTTGAGGCCTTCAAGAAATCAACTAAGACCACCTTATTTGACATATCGGCTTGTAAATGCCCTGATTTGACAAAATGCAGCTGCCCTCGTGAACGACGAGTACCACTGAAAGAACGACAGTTTTTACTCGACCAAAGAAGTGATCGCAAAATGGCAATAGGAACTTTGGATGTTGTAACAACAAATAAAAACGAGATGACTCTTGCAAGAAGATTGGCGATATTGAAACAAGAAGGAATAGCAGAACATCAAGAGCCGTCGACTAGTAAACGACAAGAAACTTCTCAAGAACAACCTTCTTCGTCAGCATCTAGTGAAACCGAGGATACATCTATAGAATCATCGTCATCGTATGAACTAACACCGAGAGATAAACATAACATGAAGGAAAAAACACGAATGAAACTCCAGGTACTTGCTGAAGCTTGTGATCGTACGGGCGTCTCAGACAGAGCTGCTTCATTTATTGCTTCTTCGTTGTTAGAGGATGTTGGCTGGATACGAGAAGATGATGTCAGTTCAGTGATTGATCGAAATAAGATAAGAAGAGCCAGAAAAAGAGTTCGTTCTGAGCATCAGCAAGATGACAAGATCACGCTACCATTACAGGGCATTTTCTTTGACGGACGTAAAGATAAAACAATGACACAAGAAGAAATAGACAATGTGAAGCATAAAAGGACTGTGGTAGAAGAGCATATAGTTTTAGTTCAAGAACCAGAATCCCAGTACATGGGGCATTTCACTCCTGCATCAGGTTCTGCCACTGCAATAACATCAGGTATCATCAACTTTCTAGAGACTAACAATATTAGTACGGACGACATTGTGGCTATCGGCTGTGATGGTACCGCAGTGAACACGGGTCGAAAGGGTGGAGCCATTCGTATGATTGAAATGAAACTACAAAGGCCAGTTCAGTGGATCATATGCCTATTACACGGTAATGAATTATCACTGCGACACCTCATTCAAGACTTGGACGGCAAAACAACTGGGCCAAGGGGCTTTACTGGACCAGTTGGAAAACAAGTGAACGACTGCGAAAAACTTCCAATTACAGAATTCGATGCCATTCCATCTCCCGACATTGACATAGATGATGCCGAGTTGAGCACTGACCAAAAATATTTGTTAGGCATCTACACAACAGTGTCGAGAGGTAGCTGCTCTTCAGCTCTCGCGGTTCGAAATCCAGGTAAGATGGCGCATTCCAGGTGGCTGACAACAGCAAATAGATTTCTGCGCCTCTATGTTTCAACCAGTGAACCCTCCAGCACCTTCAACGAAATTGTGCGATTCATTATGACAGTTTACGCACCAATTTGGTTTAAGATAAAGAAAAACTCCAGTTTCACTGAGGGCGCAAAACATTTTTTCGAAATGATGCGTCTCTCTCAGACCATGCCTCAAAGATCTAAGACAATCGCCAACAAAGTCCTCCGTAGAAATTCTTTCTTTGCTCACCCAGAAAATATTTTGATCTCCATGCTACATGCCGATGAGCAACACATAAGAGAATTGGGATGGAGAAGAATATTAAAAGCACGATCAAAACAATCACCAGCGGGGAAAATTCGAGCCTTCGCCATGCCTGAGCTGCTCTACGATAGTCAAAACTATTACCAAATGATCAACTGGCAAACGGCTGAGGTGACCGAACCCCCCGTTACAAAAACAATACCTGATACCCGAATAAAAGAGTTTGTTGAGACGGGAGACCAGCCTGATGGACTGATCCCACTATTCCCTTGTCATACTCAAGCGGTCGAGAGACTCATCAAATTAGTAACTGAAGCCTCTGCCAGTGTAAGTGGAATAGAAGAGAGGGACGGATTCATCCGCTCCCGTCTTCACTCCCGAACAAAAATTCCACGATTTGATTCTAAGAAAGATTACCGTATGTAAATCGACATGCAGCCAAAGGAAGGGTGGTTGGGGCTGGATAGGGTGGAACTCGACGTACAGCCACCTCCTCGTGGTGAGTTCTGGGTTGCTAATTTTATAAAATTAGCAGGCGAGGAGCTGTACTTAGTACTTATCGTACTTATAATATCGCATTAACGTAATTATAATCCACATTTAGACTTTTCTCGGGGACAGAAGATATTACTCTAGAGTCATAAAATTTTGCGTGTGTGTTATTTCATGCCTAAGCAACGATATAAATGCTATGTGAAATATATAAATGCATTATTTAAGACAAAGAGCCGATCTGAAAATACGTATATAAATTACCTATTTTTTCAACATTTGACGTTGTTGCCGGGGGCAAAAGATGTTAACGTAGGACAACGCGCTTGGAAAAACGATCATATGAGGTCTTTTTCATCGACTTTATAGTTATTAGGAATAATTTTGATGCATATTGAAATGTTTTAAAAATTATAAGAAAAATACGTTTTTGACTACTAAAATATGATTTTCATCGCTCTGCCGGGGGCAGAAGATGATTATCTATTAAGCTAAGATTTTGCAGAGGCTATTTTCTCATGCATGCGCAAGTTTTTGTCTATTAGAATATGGAAATCGAAAAAAATGTAAAATCGATCCACCCTAATGTACACTAAACTCCGTATAGCCCATTCAGATGGAACGGACTGCGATGATAGTTACTCTGCATACCCTGAAACCAACTTTCTACACTCCATATTCAGCCAGTGTGAGGTGTATTTAAATCAGGTCAACTTCTCGGCAGGAACGGCTTATTATCATCTACGAGCCAATCTGGAAAATGTACTCAACTTTTCAAAAGAAGCGAAGGATACCTTTTTAACTGCCGAGGGCTATTATCAGACTAAAAACGAAAGTGGTATGAAGGATAAATTTAAAAATTCTAAAAAGAAGATATACAAGTGTTTCGGACGTCTACATACAGACTTCACGTCCAGGAGAAACTGCTTATGAATGGAGTGGATATGAAGTTAAAGCTCACCTGCTCGAATCCTGAGATCTGCATAAATCTGATCAAGAAGAGGGCGCAAAACCCGTTGTGATTCACATCATGGAAACATATCTGCGCGTACGGCGAGTGAAATTAAGTTCGCTGAAATATGTAGAAATTGAAAAAAATTTAATACACGCAAAAGTAAAATACCCAATTAACAGAGTACAAATCAAACTATACACGGTGCCCGCAGGGTTGGCCTCGAAGTAGCTAGAAAACATGGCCCTGGAAGTTCTACCTAAAAGGTTATTATTTGGAATGCAGGATCACGCTTCGACGAATGGAAAATATAAAAAGATCGCCTTTAAATTCGAGAATTTCAGACTTACAAATATAACTCTACACGTCAATGGTGTTGTGTTGGGTGGGCCTATGGATACGGACTACTCATCAGACACTGTGTTCCAGCTTTGCGCGAGAGCTTATAATAATCTGGCCGATATTGCTGGTGGCTGTGATGAGCTTGGTATTGGCATGAGGCAGAAAGAATTTGTCGGTCAATTTAACCTTTACCTGATTGATATCACCCCTGACTTATCTTTTAGTGTAAATACACACTTAAGTCCGCAACAAAGTGGGAACATCTCAGTCAGATTGGAATTCGCCAACCATATAGACGCGCCTATTAGTGTACTAGTATATCTCGAATCACAAGCTATGATGGAAATTGACCGCTTCAGGTACGTAGTCACTGACTTTTAAAATGGACGGGAATACACTCCAGAGAGTAATGAAAAGTGACCGAGTCACACACTCCAAATTTATCGGTGTGTTTGCGAAGAATGAAACATTGAAATTGGATTCATTGGTTTGCAATCTATTTTAAAAATAGAGAAAGAATGTACTACTTTGATTCACTCGGTACTCATCCCCGGAGTGACCCTGTTGTACAACTTCTCGAACAGCTGCATATTCCTGAAATTATCTGGAATCCTTACCGTTTCCAAGGATATGTAATACTTGCGGCATGTAGTGTCTGTCATTATTCGATTTGTGCGACACTGAGATGAACGATAAATTGGTATGTAGACAGATAAAAAAAAGGTTCCCATTTGTGCGCATTCGCTGTATTGCGTAAAGTTTTACGTGTGTATATATAATTGTAACTATATTGTGTAAAATGTCTCCGTTAATGTTAGTCTTATTTAATGGATGCTAGTTCTGTAAGCTGAATTGTACTAAAACATGATTTCTACCATTTAATAAATTGAATGAAAATACACTGTGTTTTGTTCGTTCTTAACCACAAAAAACTTACATTAGTTCCTCGATAACCTGGTATTCGTTGGTCCGGATGTGAGCCAATACCTTGACCTCCGCATTCAGGTCACTGGGTTGGCTGCGTGGTAAAACCTCCAAATCGCCGTCGACTATTTGCCTTTCTTCAAAACTGTCGCAAAAAGTAGCTATAACAGGATCAAGTTCCGCATCGGTCCTTAAAGGAGAAATTAACATGATTAGTTCAGACCGAATCTTTTTTAATTAAAATCCATTTTTTTTCATAATTCGAATTGTATTCAGAAAGCCTAGCTCAGTACTAATGTATACTTGTCTATAATTGAGGATACCCGCTAGGAAACATTTACAATAAAATATGAGGAGTAGAAATGTATTATTACAACCATACCATATATATATATATATATATATATATATATATATATAAATATATGCCGAAATAGCCACGAAGGAAACACACAATGGACAATATTTAAAAACATATTGTTTTTCACTAAAATACACACAGAGGAATATACTATATATATATATATATATATATATATATATATATAGGATAAAAACGAAGACGTAGAGCAAAGAAGTCATTATATTTGGCTGCAGCCGACGTTTCGGGCAACTCTACCCATTTCAAGGCCTAATAAATAAAAGCTAAAATTAATACATGACAAAAAAATATATAAATGTCGAGAACTAAAACTAATCTAGAGTACAAAATTAAAAATGTTCAAGAATAAAAATAAAAATTACAAAGCAGAAACAGGCATAAGCCAAAATCAAATCGAAAGTAAAAATTATATAAATGACAAAAATATACGAGTGATAAAAATAAAACTTAAAACTAAAGACATTCAAACGTAAAATTGTCGAAAAACTTTACTAATTAAAAGTTAAACGGGATAAAAAGTTAAACGAAAAATCACAAGAGTAAACCAACATACCATGCTCACTTGACAGCCACAAAGAACTGAAGCGAAAAGAAGGAGACAGGGTGAAAACTTTTTGGAGCGTATTATCACGGGAGATGAAACGTGGATCCATCACTATGAACCAGAAAGCAAACGACAGAGCATGCAATGGAAGCATCCAACATCTCCCGTTGCAAGGAAGTTCAAAGCGCAGCCGTCAGCAGGTAAAGTTATGCTAACACTGTTTTGGGATACATGAGGCCCTATCCTTGAATATTATTTAGTGCGTGGAACTACAGTAACAAGTGCATCGTATTCTGACATGCTTCGGAATGAGTTAAAGCAAGCAATTCGCACAAAACGGAGAGGGAGATTGTCGGAAGGTGTTATTCTGTTACACGACAATGCGCGCCCTCATACCGCTGCACAGACTAGAAAATGTCTTCAAGAACTTAAATTTGAAGTTCTCGACCATCCAGCCTACAGTCCGGACCTGACACCTTCGGGTTTTTACCTGTTTGAACCACTAAAAGACGCTTTGAGAGGTCAGCGATTCCAAGGCGATGATGACCTGAAGGAGGCGGTGCATGACTGGCTACGCACACAGCCAAAACATTCTTTTGTGATGGCATTAGGAAGCTTGTAGATCGCATGACTAAGTGTATTGAGAAACAGGGAAACTATGTTGAGGAGTGATGTGTTTATAATGTATCAGATGTGAAAAAAAATTGTGAAAATAAAAAGTGCGGATACTTATTGAATTACCCTTGTGTGTGGGCATATATATATGAAGAGAGATTGAGAGACAGTTGCAAGGCGATACAAGTACAGTAATTTACAGCGCCGGAAATACTTTTATCCTAACCTTGTATACTATACATTGCCTACCATCATGTGTTCTCTAGCCCAGGACAGTTGGAATTCTTTAAAGTTTTAGTAAATCTAAAACCCTACCTGTACAACTTTCTATGAATTTATTAAACGTAAATATTTGATAAACAAAATTTACTCTCTAAATTCTTAATAGAATACATAAATTACAGAAGGCTAGCACAGTATCCTGTAGTAAACATGCAATTATATGTCAGGATACCGTGATGTATATACGGGAGGGGAGCGTTACAATAACAGTAAAATATAGGATAGGGTACCCGGGTCAAATAATAAACAGCATGTAACTAGCCTAACCGGGGTTAAAAGGAAGATCATCTGGGTGTGCTACGTATTGTCTGTCAGAACCGGGTCTTGAACCCGGACCGCATGCAATTCTTTAAAGTTTTGGTAATTCTAAAACCCTACCTCTAGAACTTTCTATAAATTTTAAGTAATCACGTGTAGGAAAACAAGCGCGTAATAAAATTTCACTTTCAAAGGACACCTTCATCGCATAATAAAATTCACTATCTAAATGACGTTATGAGGAGGGAAGATTAGCTGGGTGTGCTACGCACCGTCTGACAGCACGGGGTCTCGACCCCTGGGCAAATATACTTTTACTTTGTTTAATTATGGCTTTTTATAAATTATAACACTTGCACTGAATGAAACGATGTGTGTATATATATATATACATATATATATATATATATATATATATATATATATAATAGCCCGTGACTGGCCTTCCGTTTAAATCACAAACTAGTCTCCCAATCCGTACTTATTATGGCTTTTTAGAAATTATTTAACACTGGCACTGAATGAAACGAAGTGTATATACAGGGTGTCCCATAAGTCCGGCATCATAGGAGAAATTCATATTTTTCTATTTCGACAAACCATAATTCATATTTTTCTCTTTCTACAGGCCATAATGTCTGTGAGCAAGGAAGAACGAATCCAGATAATTCTACTCATAGGAAATCGGAGTCAAAGAGAGGCCGCTGCTGAATTTAACAGACTGCATCCAGACCGCGAGCCAACAACAGAGTTCTGTTAGCAGACTTGCTGCAAAGTTTAAGGAAACAGGATCCATAGAAGATAAACCACGCAGTCGACCTTCAAGGAGGTCCACTGACGATGATAAAGGGACTGCTATCCTGGCTCATTTTAACAGAAGTCCTAATAAGTCTCTTCGGCGATTGTCCGCCGAGACAGGAGTGTCGTAAAGTAGCATCCATCGCATGATCCCGACCGGCGGATGGAATTTTGTGAATGGGCTACGAAACAATATGCTCGGGATGCCAATTTCCCGTCCACCATTCTGTTCAGTGACGAGGCTGTTTTTTATGGAAATGGTGAGGTAAATCGACAGAACACCCGCTACTGGTCTCAAAACAACCCTCACTGGTATACCTCTTCAAAGGAACAAGGTGCATCTCGGGTGATGGGGTATGGTGTGGCATTTGGAAGGATCGCATCATAGGCCCCCTCTTTTTCGATGAACATGTCACTGGAGGCACCTAACTACGTATGCTCAAGGAAGAAGCATTTCCCAGTGTCTTGAACGAAGAAGGAAATTTCCCAACATGGTTCCAGCAAGACGGCGCTCCTGCACATTACAGCACCCAAGTAAAGGAATACCTGTACCAACAATTCCCTGGTCATTGGATAGGACGTCGAGGGCCTGTGGAATGGGCAGCTAGAAGCCCGGATCTCACGCCACTAGATTTTTATCTCTGGGGCCACTTGAAAGCGCTGGTATACGCAGAGAAAATTAGGAGTGTTGAACATTTGCGGCAGCGCATTATTGGGGCATGTAACACCATTACTCCTGACATCATTCACCGTGTGCTTGCTGACTGGGTATCACGTCTGAATTTGTGTATTGAAAACAATGGTGGACATATTGAGCACGTTCTGTAAATAAAAGTTTTTGTTTTGCTTTTTTTATTATTTTTCCTAGGATGCCGGACTTATGGGACACCCTGTATATATACATGACCCGAATCACAAATTAATTTAATTACTTACATTTCATTGTCCTCTTTATCAGTTAATTCTTTCTCTCCGTCACAAATTTCTGCAATGGCTTGCGTTGAAAGTAGGGCGTTCCGGTCATCCGCTCCGAAAAGATGGAGTTTAGCCCCTGCACAGAGGTCTCCGTCTTCAAACATTTGCGGGGAGCAGTAAAGCTGCTGTGAATGACTCATGGCGATATATTTCTGTAGTTACTTGTTGATAAATACAACTGATGTGGATTCAAGATGAAAATGCCCCCTTTTATATAAGCGGTCCTAATTGTAACCACCCCCAATAGCCGAATCGCGAGTTTCCTATTGCGCGTCGGTGAAATTTGGGTGGTCCATAACGTGTAAGCGTTACTACCCACCAACCAGAGATCCTGGAATCGTTCTCAGGCTCTGCCCATTGGGCTGTAATTGGACAAGCCCCGAATTATGGGGGCGTGTCAAATATAACTTATCCATTCCATAGATTTCTTTCAGAAACGAAACAGATTCGTAGAGAGAGAGAGAGAGAGAGAGAGAGAGAGAGAGAGAGAAAACTTTTATAGCAGGATGGATTTCAACATCAAAATTGAATATTATTGACCACATTTTATATATATATATATATATATATATATATATATATATATATATATATATAATTGTTTAGCGACTTTTACAATAATCTAAAACTGGAATATAATTTAAAAAAGCTAATTAGCAGAAATGGAAGGACGATGGGGCGTTTAGCCGTATGGTAAATATCGATTTATTACCTTACCTGTGATAATATATATATATGTATATGAAATTAAAATGAAAATGGAAATGAAAATGTTTATTGGCAGACTATAGTCCATATGACAAATATTATTAATAAAATGACAGTTCATATAAAGGATAGAAATATATACAATTGATTAGAAATAATACTGTAATGTCGAAGTTAAGTGGAGCTACAGACAGACGTTTTCGTACCAAGAATTCCATAGCTAAGAGGATAAATGGCAGGACTCATGGATAGCTTGGATAATCGGGTTGGTTGATTTTTTAATTCTTTGCATTAGACTGTATTGAACACGTCTTGTTACTTCCGGGAAGCTCGAGACATTGCGGGTAGCAAGCATTTACGAAGCTTAGCATCTCGGGGATAATGTATGTAAGAGCCTAAAAGACTTGTTGTACAGCAAATTTAGGGTTTGCCAGAACCTTTTTTATAATTCATCCAGAGTTGCTGTCCGTATATATTTGTGCAGAAACTACGAAAGAGAGTGTCTTTAGCTTCACTTGTACAAAATAGAAAGTTCCTTATGGTCATATTTGCTTTAGCACACAGGCTTCGAGATTGTTTTCTTATATCCGAGTCATCACTCAAGGAGCTGGTAATAGTTTGACCCAAATACTTAAACTCTTATACATACTCAATTACTTCACCATTCATTTTAAACCTTAAATCAGCTGGCTGATTACAGCTTTTAGGATGAAATTGCATAACCTTAGTTTTTGTAACATTAAAAAGAATATCATCGGCATAAACTAAGTTATTTATCCTTGTGTTAGCTATACAACATCCCACTGTTGCCTCATTAAGAGAAGCAATTAATCCGTCAATATACACATTAAACAGCATAGGCGAGAGCAAGGAGCCTTGTCTCACCCCGCAAGAGGAGCCAAAACACTCGGATAGTACATTGCCCCACTTAACGGTGAAAGATTGGTGGGAATACCAAAATTTCAATAAATTTAATATGTACATGGGAACCTTCCTGTCTTCTAGTTTTTCAAATAAAATATTGTGGTTCACCCTATCACATGCATTACTTATATCTAGGAAACAGCTATAAATAGTTGAATTACTGTCAAAGTATTTAGATATTCTTTCTTTAAGTACACACACACACACAGACACACACACACATACATATATATATATATGAAGGAGTTTCGCGACTTTTCCCCTCGTTTCACTGAAATACATTCAGTATTGCTTTTTTACCAAACAAACATTACAATTTTTGCTGCTGCCGTTATAATTTAACAAAACATTGCCACTTTGTTGATATGAGAACAGTGTTTTATCAATATATAGATTCATGCAGACAAACACTTAAATGATCTTTTTTTTATGTTGTGTAAATAATTGCAAAAGTTTACTTCATTACTGATTTTAATACCTGGTAACCGTTTCAGGTCACCTGAGTAAATAACTAGCGTAGCCGCTTAAAGTTGCGTAGATAAGGGGCCAACATTCAGGGCCACGTGTATAATATATATACACGGTGTTTGAAAACTTTCTGTACAAATTGTAATGGGGGATAGGCAACACCAAGACAAACCCTTTTCGTCTATAAGTGTATGTCCGCTGACGTCACCATTCGGCGCGAGAGGGCGCCGCTGCAATTAGCTAAAAGGTGAAGTGGGCTAGACTCGCGCTTGCCGCGGGCATTCTTAAATCGGACGTAGTACGCGTAACATGGAGCGCTTCACAACTGCTGAGATGGCTGACATGCATATGGTGTATGGGGCTGCCAATGGAAACGGAAGAGTTGCTGTGAGGTTGTACCGACAGCGCTTCCCAAACAGACGTGTGCCAAACCACCAAACGTTTGCGCATTTGCATCGGCGACTGCGAGAAACTGGAACATTCCATGCAAACATGCATGACACTGGGAGAGAAAGGTGCGCACTCCTGACATGGAAGAAGAAATCCTACGGCGATTTGAGGACAATCCAAGCGCAAGCACGCGAGGTGTTGCACGTATCCTCGGTGTGAACCACGACCTGGTCTGGAGAGTGTTGCACGAGCAGCAGTTACATCCGTTTCATCGTCAGAGAGTCCAGGCATTATAACCCCGGGATTACCCTCTTCGTGTGGAATTCGCACGCTGGTTTCTGCAGCAGACAGCGGTGCAGCCTAATTTTCCGGCTTATGTGCTGTTCTCAGATGAGGCTTGTTTCACACGTGAGGGTGTGTTTAACATGCACAATTCTCACGTGTGGGCGCACGCAAATCCACATGCTACACGGGTTTGTAATGCCTGGACTCTCTGACGATGAAACGGATGTAATTGCTGCTCGTGCAACACTCTCCAGACCAGGTCGTGGTTCACACCGAGGATACGTGCAACACCTCGCGTGCTTGCGCTTGGATTGTCCTCAAATCGCCGTACGATTTCTTCTTCCATGTCAGGAGTGCGCACGTTTCTCTCCCGACCAGTGTCATGCATGTTTGCATGGAATGTTCCAGTTTCTCGCAGTCGCCGATGCAAATGCGCAAACGTTTGGTGGTTTGGCACACGTCTGTTTGGGAAGCGCTGTCGGTACAACCTCACAGCAGCTCTTCCGTTTCCGTTGGCAGCCCCATACACCATTAGGGTGTGTCAATTTGGGAGGTGAAAATTAATTTTTGCCAATTCCTTCACTGAGGGGTTTTAAAAATATGTTTTTGGATGTGAAGAATTCAAATCTGCTATTATTTTTGTGATTGCTCAACACTTAGCTTGGTAAATCTACGTTTGATTAAAAAGCACATAAATTGCTCTCGGAAAACAACATTTATTAATTTTAGCTTCTCAAAATGTCAGGTAATGCTATACAAATTTTAGTTTCTCTGCATAAAACATATCCTAGTAATCATAAAACATATCCTTGTAATCATAAAACAACATTAGAAAGTAATGACATCAGTAAAAAAAAATATTTAAACAACAAGTTTCATCAAGTCTTGCTTTGATTCGTTCTTGGACATCAGCCGCCGACTTGCTTCTTGGCCTCTGATATAGCCCTCACGTTTCTCATGTGTATACACCCTGCCTGATGCCTCTGTGACTTGTTTCACACACCTCTCTATTGACTGAGCATGACAGGGCCACTGTGGAACTTGCATAGGCTTGTCAAAGAACTTCTTTACTTCCGCTGTAGTCAGTTTACATGTCAAAGGAGGTTCAAATACCCCGTCAGACCAGTCTGTCAGCTCCAACACGGAAGAAGCACTGGGGTTGATGGAAGGTGTCTTTCTGGGACGTACAGAAAGATCTCCAAGTGTGTCATCATCTCCACCCCTCATGTCAACAATCTTTTGGACACCAGCTCTCCTCTCCTCACTGTCATCTGAGCACAAGAGTGTCTGGCTTATCATTTCGCTGAATGCATACCATGCTGAGCGCTTGATGGTTGGCAAAACAGCATCCACTACAGCCTTCTTTTGCAGCCTAACTAGCCGCAGCTGAAACAAGATGTGGCGTGGGCCTTCCACCCAAGAGTGTTTTACTTTGATGTTGAACCAACAGGGGTAGTACACACCAACAATGTATTCCACTATCAGTCTTAAGTTGTTGAGGGTTTTGCCTTTAAGGCCATGTTTTGAAACCCATATGCGACAAAGCCTGTTTGCTGTTGTCAACCACCTTGAATGGCTCACTGGACCAATTTCAAGAAGGGCCAGATCTGTGGGAAGTTCTCCTGTCCTTATGGCCTGTGTGATCCTATACCCGTACGCTTGATCAGTAGAGAGATCCTTTACGACATTGTCACTCAGTGAAGTAAGAGGCTCTCCAATTGAGAGTTTGGTGAATGAAGGATCAATTTCAAGTTCGGTTGCAGTGTCTAGCATCTTGCCAATGTTACCTGTCCACTTGTTGTTAGACAAGGTCTTCCCATCCAGTGCTGTGATGAAGTGTCGCAGGGGTAACTCGTTAGTGTGAAGGGCACAAACCAACCAGATCAGCTTACGGCAAAGCTTGACCTCTACCCAATGCATGGAACCACCCTCCCAGCCAGTGTTAACATTTGTAGAATCACCTCCAATGGCCTGCAGGCTTTTATCAATGCCCTTCTTCTTCATGAAATCTACAAGATTATCAGCAATAACTTCAGCAGGTTTTTTTCTCGTTGAGCCTTTCTCAGGAGTAAAGTGGGAGAGATATCTTCCACCTGGCTCACTGCACACAGAATAATGCTCTTCTTTGATGATGCTGGGGAACTGACGATCTGAATTGTCTGCTTTCAGCATAACTTTAGTTGTATCTTGACGGCCGTCAAAGAAGATGCAGTCAATTTCACCCTTCTTACAAAGATCATCAAATTCCTGATCCAGGGATCTCATAACTTTTTCTTGGGCCCTCTTGACTTTATTGTGATCAACTACAAGTCTCTTGTCTTCTTCAGTGATCAAGCCAGCATCCATAAAGGCAGCAGTGGTGATGGCAGCTGTGGCACGCAGGCCAACACCATATCTGATGCTATGCATAGCAACATTAGGTATTTCTAATGTGTTGTACTCTGGCTTTTTATTGGAAGTTGAAGACGTGCTTGGTATTTCTAATGTCACTTCATAACTTCCATCCTTTCCATCTTGAGCATCAGCTATTTGTTCTTCATTTTCATCATCAGAGAAAATTATTTCATTTGATGGCATTGAAACATCCTGCTTACTTGTCTGCTTATATTCAGCAAGCCTTCTTCTTTTGCCTTCTTGCCGCTTCTGCTTTTTGACTTGTCTGTTGTGCTCAGGTTGATCTGGCAAGCCAATCTGATGTGGTCCAATAGAACCAGACTTGTCTCTCTGACCTTTAATGAAAGCAAGTTCCTTCACAGGGATCTTCATCTCCCTAGGGCATGTACAGTTAATGTGAGTTTCGTTTTTGCAACCAGCATCTGCAAGGCAGCCAAATTCAGAGCAGAGAACAATTTTACACTTGCAACTGAGGATGTCAAAAAGCTTGTCAAGTTTTGCAATGAAAGCCTCTTTGACATGTAGCTTTCCTCTCCCAAGAGATATGTTTTTGGCCTGCTCCCAGCTCTCTTGGATCTTGTTTAAGATTGTGACTCGTGAATTTACAACGGGGGCTACAAAATAACTGTTTGCTCGTTCCCACTTTTCAAGCACTTTAGGGTAAATGTCCTTTGCAAGACTGGCTGCTGGGTAGTTTCTCACATCCTCACCACTTTGTTCTCTTAGCAGTAGCCCATATTTTAGAACGTCTCGCAGAGTTGGGAGTTCTGAGGGCAACAACTCTCTACCAGTTCCAATTAGGTTGCTGAATGCTCATATGTGTGAATGTCCCCAGTCTTGTCCTCCTTTTAGAAGCCATTGTAGGTCAATTCCCACTGGTTAGGATGGTAGCACTGACGGACAAGTAATCTTCAGCACACTGATGAATATGTTTCAACCTGTGAAATAAGCAAAAACAGCAGTGCATTATATATACAGCATATATAATTATTAATATAATAATTATTATATAATTCCACAAAAAAGTAAAAAAATCACTATTTTTATGTAGCTTCTTACCAAGCAAAACTAAATTATATTAAATTAACAAAAATATCTTTAGAATTCCTAAGTCATGCTGCAACTTTTTAGCACCCCTCATATTTGGAATTTGAAAGTTGAAAAATTCGACACACCCTAATACACCATATGCATGTCAGCCATCTCAGCAGTCGTAAAGCGCTCCATGTTACGCGCACTACGTCCGATTTAAGAATGCCCGCGGCAAGCGCGAGTCTAGCCCACTTCACCTTTTAGCTAATTGCAGCGGCGCCCTCTCGCGCCGAATGGTGACGTCAGCGGACATACACTTATAGACGAAAAGGGTTTGTCTTGGTGTTGCCTATCCCCCATTACAATTTGTACAGAAAGTTTTCAAACACCCTGTGTATATATATATACAGGGTGGGCCGTAAGTTTCCATACATAGGAAAAATAAACATTTTTTTATGGACAACCATTTTTATTTATATAATATGCTCTACATGGTTGCCATTGTTTTGAAAACACATTTCAATACGTGTTCCCCACTGTTGATGAACACGCATTAGCACAGTTGACGTTATGCTTGTAATGGCGTTGGTGATACGTTCCTTTAGATGATTTATGTCTCGTATCTTTTCCTGATACACCATGGCCTTCAAGTGCCCCCAAAGATAGAAATCAAGGGGGGTGAGATCTGGGGATCTGGGAGGCCACTCCACAGGACCACGCCGACCAATCCAAGCATCCGGAAACTGCTGATCCAAATACCGACGCACGTGAAGACCATAATGAGGTGGAGCTCCATCTTGCTGGAAGTAAACTGGGAAGTTACCTTCCTCGTTTAGCAGGATGGAAAATCTCTTCTTGCAACATGTTAAGATACCTTTCGGCATTAAGATTTCCACTGACAAAAATTGGTCCAATAATTCTGTCACCCCATATCCCGGCCCACACCATCACTTTACCGGCACCTTGCATCTTCGTCGGACTCAGCCAGTTAGGGTTAGCATTACTCCAATGACGTATGTTTTGCCGATTAACCTCTCCATTGACGTAAAAATTTGCTTCATCAGTAAACAAGATCTTACGTCAAAAGCATATTCTTAGGGTATCTGAAACATAAAAACAAACGTTTAATTTTTCCTATGTATGGAAACTTACGGCCCACCCTATATATATATATATATATATATATATATATATATATGCAAAGGAATACAAAGGACACCAAACAGCAACAGACCGGCTGGTTCCTACGAGGCTGTCTGTTTAAGAAAGAAGAAAAACTTAAGACGATCATCTTAATAATGTAAGAAAATTTAAAGACAAATGTAAGTTTTAAAGCAAAGCAAAGAAAAGATGTTGAATGGTAGGAAAGAAATTTAGAACTAAAGTAAAAATTTTAAAGTAAATACTTCTACGTGCTAACAAATGCTCCTAACTGGTGGTTTAAGGCAAGATAAGCATCTAGTTTCTTTTCAAAGGATTCGATCGAATTCAACTACTTTAGAGTTAAAATGTCTACCCACTAATTTGAGACCATTACTGCGAGTTGTATCTGCATTCCTGAAGGTTAACTATTTTTCTGCGTTGACATTATCAAAACCTTTAATAATTTTAAACACCTGGATTAAATCTCTTCAAATTCGCCTTTTTACAAGTGAGAATAAATTTAATGTTTTTACACGGGCAACGTATGATTGGTTACCAGTAGCATGACCGCAAAATGGTAGAGAGCAATTGCATGCAATGTTGATCATATGAGTGCCGGTGCCGCCCCGACCTCCTTATTGCAAGGTGTCAGACCCCCTCCCCCTGCCCTATGGTGCCAGTGCCACCAAAAACAAAGAAGATGCAAGCAAGGGGGAATCCCCGAAGCTGCCACCCAAACCTAACCTAAGAGAGAGGAGAGGCGGAAAGGAGGAGAGCGAGAACATCTTTTCGCCTGGACATCCAGACGCATAATAAAGCTCTTGGCCTCTGCACTCGACTTAGAAGGCTTTAGCAGCCAGTTGGCTTAGAAGGCTTAACCAGCCATTTGGCGAAGTATGTTTCAGCATCGCAGCCATTCGAAGGCTTAAGCCGCTAGTTACCTTAGAATGTCGCCACAGTATAAATGTCCGTAACAAGGAATAAATAAAGACTTTTAGGAGCTCATCCCATCAGCACCACATGGTGATGAGGGCTACACCAATCGTCTAAGTATAGACTTTTAGGAGTTCATCCCACCAACAACACGTGCCGAGATGAGGGCTATACCAATCGTCTAAGTATAGACTTTATGACCTCCAGTATAGACATTAGGAGCCGGCTTACCTACAGCATTAATTACCAACACCTGATCGACCAAAGCCGCTTTACCTATGGCATTTACTTACCACTCCTGGTAGACCGACAAGGTCTCTAAATACGACCCAATTAATAGACAGAGCTATTACCATAAATAAATACGTTTATAGGGCCAAAGGTAGACCAACAAGGTCTCAAAAAAAGGGGCAACGCCAATAGTTTTATCATATTGAGCTTCTCATGTAAAAAGCCACCACAAGGCCAATTTCATGTTTGGTGGGCAATCTTTTAAACAAAAATTCGAATATGATAAACGAAATTTGATGCAAAAACAAATGATCTACAGATCTACAGAAGCTAAGGCTAACAAAGAATCTAAGATCCACTCTAAGGTTAGCCCGAGAGAAAGGAAAGAGTAGGGGGTTAAGAGAAGAAAATAAGGGGTTAAGTAAGTAGCAACACCTATCACTCATGGGTTAACATTCATTCAGAAAAAGAGAAAAAAGACTCACCATCATCATCCGCCGGCCACTACCGACAAGTCAGAAAAATAGTCGGAGAGAATAGGAAAGGGGTGAAAGATGAAAAGAAGTAAAATAAGAACACTTACAAACCATGCAAACACAGTCTTAACTCACAGTCATACCATGCAAACTACAGACATGCAAGTAAAGAGAGTTACAGACATGCAAGTAAGGAGAGGATAAGAAAAAAAAAAGTAGGTAAAGTTAAACAAAAAGTGGGTTAGTTTACTCTACGAGCTATATCTACGTTCATGTTAGTCTAATTTTTTTTCACCACCCCCAGAGCTCCTGTTACTAATTGTTTTTTTTATTTTAAACAACGTTAATATTTTTAAAATGCCTATCAGAACGGTTCTTAAACATATTAACGCTGGTAGAGTGAGCGACTGACGCGGGAAGATTATTCCATTTATCAATTACTTTAAACGTAAAGAAGTTTTTAGCAATATTAGTAATGAAACGTCTGCCACGCAACTTAAATCCGTTATTACGAGTATTGCCTTTATCGAAAGTGAAAGTTTGTCAAAATTTACGTTATCGATGTTATTAACGATTTTGAAAACTTCAATAAGCTCCCCCCTTTATCTCCTAGTTTCGAGTGAATGCAAGTCTAACTCTTTTATCCTATCTTCATAAGGCTTGTTGCGCAATGACGGAATTAGTTTTGTGGCACGAAGCTGAACCCTTTCTAACCTATCAATATACTCGCGCAAATACGGGCACCAAAACTGGACGGCATATTTTAAATGAGGCCTTACTAGGGACTTGTAAAGAAGCAATATAATATCCTTCGATTTAAATTCGAAATTACGCGCTATGAAGCCTAACATCCTACTAGCTTTTGCGCAAGACTCCAGGCACTGGTTCCTAACTTTTAAATCCTTAGATATGCGTACGCCTAAATCTACTTCCTCGTCAACGCTCGCTAACTCTCTATCCATCGTGTACGTGTAATTATTGTTACGAGAACCTATGCAAAACTTTACATTTGTCTACGTTAAATTGCATCTGCCACTTTCCGTCCACTCCATAATCCTATTTACATCGTCTTGGAGCCTATTTCTATCGTCCTCGTTAACAACCTTACCGCCTATTTTAGTATCGTCCGCGAATTTTGACACGTTACTAGTCAATCCTACATCTATGTCGTTAATGTAAATTACGAATAGCAATGGGCCTAACACTGAACCCTGTGGGACACCGCTACCTACATCCAACCACCCCGATTCACTACCATTAACAACGACCCTCTGTCTCCTAGCACGAAGCCATTCCTCTAACCAGTTAGCTACCTGACCGCGTATACCGTGCGCTTTAACCTTCGCAATTAATCTTCTATGCGGAACTGTATCGAACGCTTTTTAAAATCTAAATAAATAACGTCAGCCGCTCTATGCCTATCGTATTCGCGCACTATTTCGTTATAAAATTCTAACAAATTAGTTAAACAAGATCTATGGCGTCGAAACCCATGCTGACTACTATTAATCAAATCTCTACTTTCTAAGTGATCGATGATACGATCCCTAACTACGGATTCCAAAAGTTTACCGACAATTGACGTTAAGCTAATGGGCCTATAATTGCTAGTACGTGCGGTCGCCTTTTTTAAAAAGGCGTGACGTTAGCTAATTTGAAGTCTTCAGGAATAATCCCCGTTTCGAGTGACTGATTAAAAATCTACGTTAAGGGGGCTACAATAACGTCTTTCAAATCTTTCAAATGTCTGGGATAAAAAGCGTCAGGGCCTGGAGCCTTGCTAACATTTAGCCTATCGATATAATCCGCAATCTCTCCCTCGTAAACAGTTATTTCATCCAAAATAGTCTCACTACTAAATGGAATGATATCGTCCACGTCGGTGACATTACTTACGTCTTCTACAGTAAAAACTGTCGCAAAAAAGTTATTGAAAATACCCGCCATCGCCTGAGCGTCGGAAGCCAAAGCGCTGTTAACATCCGCTAGAGGACCTATGTTATCTTTTATCGGCTTACGATTATTGTAGTCAAAAAACTTTTTTGGATTATGTTTACTATCCGCAGCTATAAGTATCTCTAAATTACGCTTAGCATTCCTAACTGATCTTTTAACTTGACCTCTAAGCTCGATATATCTATTAAATTTAGCTGCCGTGCCATTGCGCTTATTAAATCTATACGCTCTGTTACACTCGTTTATGAACTCCCCTATTTCCCTAGTCCACCACTTGGGCCTACCATGATTTCTAGCGCGCTTGGGCCTACGAGGAATAAACTCCCTTTCAATATTCATAAAACTTTCTTTAAACGCCTCCCAATGCAAATTTGTGTCATTACCCATAAATAAGTTATCCCAGTCCACTACTCTCATCCTATCCGCAAAACTATCAAAATTAGCCCTACGAAAATCAGGGACTTCTATTACGTTACTATCCTTAGTGTTTTCTATCAATAACTTAAACCTAAGAATTTGATGATCACTACATCCTAAACTCTCGCCTACTTCTAAACTTCGACTATTTTCGCCGTTCGTCATCACCAAATCTAAAATATTGTCACCCGCGTTGGTTCGGTAACATCTGTCGTAAAAAATTATCCTCCATGAACTCAATCAATCTCAAACCCTCCTCATTACCAGTAAAAGTCTCGTAATTAACATTAGGGCAGTTAAAGTCTCCGACAATTATACTATTCCGATTGTCAATAAAGTTACCAAGAAGTGAGTAAAATCTAGTATCGGTATCGAGGGTTGAACGGGAGGTCTATAAACAACAACAAATTAAAACTAATACTACGCCCTAACTTCAACGCATATCGCATTAATTGCTGCCGGAAAATCTATCTTAACCTCGATAGCCCTAAGGGAATTACGAATGTACAGCAAAACGCCGCCACCAAACCTATGTAACCTATCATTAGTAAAGAGTTTAAAACCCGGTATATCAAGTTCCCCCAACAAGTCCCGAGTCACGGTATTTAACCACGTTTCAGTGATAGCAACTATATCGTAGTTGCCGGAATAAATTATCGCCTTAAATTCGTTTAATTTATTTCTAATACTACGCGCGTTACAATAAAAGACGTTTAAGTTATTTTTTACCACGGGGCGTTTTAAACTATTTTTCACGTCGGGCCCGCGTTCCCCGGACCCACAACGTTTAAAGAAGGCTTCGACCTATACAGCTTTCACGTTTTCGTCTATTAACCTACCTAGTCTAGCATTACCTATTTCATTAAAATGCACCCTATCTTTTATAAAAAGGCTAGGATCACTGAATTCTGACCACAGCTTTACGAAGGGTACATTTTCCTCAGCACAAATCTCTTCTAATTTAACATTCAAAAATATCGTTTTAGACGTAATCCTAAGACCCACACCGTGCCTAGGGGTAATACCTAGAACTAAAGACCTATCTGACCTCGCCTTTAGGGACCTAATTAACTCCCTATATCTCTCCAAAAGGTCAGGCTCTCTCGTATCGGGCCTATATGAGTCGTTGCCCCCTCCATCGTCACCAACATCGAGTGACGGGAGGCAACGTCAATCCTATCCACTTCGTCTCGAACTCTGTCAACCCTTGCCCCTGGCAGACAGACCCTCCTCCTCTTGGTTCGATGCGGTTCAACGAACTCTGCGTCCATATGGCGCACTAAAGAATCCCCAATTAAAATAGTTTCCCCCTCATTCACGTCCCTTTCCAAATGGGCGAAAGGGTTCGAAACCTCGATAGGGGGGGGATTCCTATCACCTAACGTACGCGGCCTAGCTCCACCCTTAACTTCTCTAAATCCCTCCCCATCTACTACTCTCGGACAAACCTTAACCCCTTCCTCAGCTCTATCCAACCTTCCCGACAAGCTACCTAAACTAGAAACTAGGTTACGCACCTCACCCTTCAAATTAGAAACGTCTTCAACGTTAGTATTGGTTCGGCTTTCGTCAACCGTAGCCCTACCCCTGCCCTCATCAAGCGTTGCAAGTCTTTCCGTTACCTCACGTACACTGCGTTTTATGTCAACTATTTCCTCCATTAACTCGCAAAAGAAACACACTGATCTCTCCGTAATCGCCATAGGACCGCCGTTATAATCTTTAAATTCCGAATACCACCGGTTTACCCTACACCTAACACACGACGCTTTCTGTGACGGCATCGCGCAGTTAAAAATTAGTTTATAACCATCACAAGTTTAAGTTAAATTAAGCCGGCACGCTATGAAAACTTCTAAATCGCTAAAAAACACTAATATTCAATTACTTAACTATAACAATGTGAATATAAACGCAAGTATATAAAATTCACAACTTTCCAAAAGTAAAATTCTTAGCAATATGCAAAAGTAGATGCAATATCAGAGAGCTCAGGAAATGCGTCCGTTCAGTACAGTCTTAATATACAAATTTATCCTTAAACTATAAAATAAAAACATTAATATAATTTTTAAAACAAAATAGAAATTAAATTAAGGCTAACTATTTAATTTTTCGCATTTTATCCTCATCATGTTTAAAGATTAGATGCTAGATTGCGCTATTTAATTAATTTGTATATATTTAAAACAGAGGACATCTCTGTATTTATATTACAAAAACTAACATATTATTTACACAAATTTTCACATCAATATACAATTTTATTTTTAATAAAAAACAATAATTAGTTGACGCATACCGATAAAATATTTTATTTGCCGTAGTAATGTTACGGTATAGCTTTATAGAAATAGTTTTAGTAGGGTATTGTTGTGACGGCAAATTTATGTGCCGAAATCTCTTACGAAAATAGGAACAAAAATTTTAGTTTTAAGATTTTGTTGCTTAAATCTATAAAACAAAGTAGTTTAGATTATTGTTATTGAAGAATATCAATAGGTTTCTTGCTACAGGGTTAAAAAATAAAAAATGTTCAAACTGTTTAAAATTCGTTCAATTTTTATTTTCGTGTTCTTACGGTAATTGTATCACCCAGGTCAGCCTTGCAGTGAAGATTTATGATACGGTCGAGGATCGGCCCTCGCTTCAATGAGAAGGGAAAACAAACTGACCTGGTCCAGATGTAATATGGTTTGCTTTCTCTTGGTCGTGGTTAAGTTTTTGGAAACAGCCTTCGAATCCACTTGTTAAGTTGAACCATAACGTTGGTCATAAAATTTGAGAAACGAAGTGGCTTCGAAGAAAGGACTTTATTTTAAGTTGATTTTTAAGGAAAAGGAGGAGCTTTCTTTTGAAGGGGATGTCAATGTCCAATCAAAGGAAAATGATTCTTGTAACACCCAGTGAGGAAAAAGAGAAACTCCTTCTTTCCTTATGTATGGATGAAAGCTTTCGTAGGGATGACCTTAGGTAATGAAAATGTTTTTCATAAGTCATTCAGAATACTGAAATGCGGAGTCCTTGAAATTTTAAGGTGTAACTTAGATTTCTAAGTTAGTTGTGGTTCCGTCCTCAAAAACTAAAGTGGCTTGTAAACAAACAAATCTTTAAATTCTGTGACATGAATGAAAATTTCAAAGTTGAGTTAAAACATTATAGCAACGCTCATTGAAATCTTTTTCGCGATATAATTTGCATGATCACGCCATTGCAAATTCTTATCTAACATTACACCAAGAAATTTTGTTACAGTACACTTCTTTATAGCGATTTCATTAACATTAAGTTACTCAAGATATACATTTCTTTTATTAGTAAAAATCATGAAATTTGTTTTACTGGTATTTAGGAAGAGTTTATTACTGGTCAACCTTTTCTTTACACTGATGAATTCTGAAAGAAATATATTCTTCGCTGAATTAACATCTTTGCAAGAAAAAGAGACAGTTGTATCATCTGCAAACATAATGAAGTTCAGTATATCAAATGAACATGAAAGGTCATTTATATATAATAAAAATAACAGTGGACCCAGAACTGAGCCCTGTGGCACACCATGTTTGACAAGCGCTTTAGTTGAGCAAAACTTGTTTACTGATACAAAATGATATCTATTGGACAAATAACTTTTAAACCAATCACTGATTGCTCCTCTAAAGCCGTAACAATATAATTTATTAAGTAGAATATTATGGTCTATTACATCAAACGCCTTACTCAAATCCATAAATATTGATATCATTATTTCTTTGTTCTCTTTAGCTATATTTGCTATTTCCATAAGATTTAAAATAACCATTTCCGTTGTTTTATTATTACGGAAGCCATATTGATTTGGAAATAATAAATTGTAAGGTTCTATATATCGCTGCATTCTACTTTTTACAATTTTTTCAAAAACTTTGCTGAACACAGATAATGAACACACCGGCCTGTAATTTGTTTCTAGTGTAGGATCGCCCCTTTAAAAAGGGGTGTTATACAACCAGTTTTTAGCATTGATGAGAATATTCCTTTGGAAATTGATAATTTTAGCCAAAGTTACAGATATCTTATCTTTAACAAGTTTCAATATAGGTACAGGAATGTTATGAATGTTATTTTTTGTATTTTTTAATTTACCAATAATATTCTGGACTTCAGTAGAGGTAGCAGGAACAAAAGAAAATTAATTTAGTGGGCTGGGTGGCATATATTCTAGAGGTGAGTGATCATTATTTAGTAATTGTGAGCGAAGTTTATCCGCTATTGAAGTAAAATGTGCATTTAAAGAGTCTGCAATAGCAGTATCATCAGTAATTTCTTTATTATCAACATTTAATTTCTCTATTGAATTTTTCTTAATTTGTTTTCCGAGAAGATTGTTTATGGTTTTATGGTTGTCCAAGTGTTTTTCATGTCTCCTTTATGTTTGGAAAATTGATTGTTATAGTAGTTATGTCTTGCAATTATGATTATTTTAGTTAATTTGTTTCTGTATTGAGTATATTGTATTTTAATGGACCGGCCAAAATTCAAAAATCGACTTTGAACGGCGTTTTTTGTTAATAGCTGGCACCCATGCTAAATCAATGTACCTGTGGGTGAGGAATAAAATGCAGGTGGATGCCACTCTCGCCTTTGGTTTTGAAGGTCATTTTCGAGGTCAAACTGTGCAAAAAATGATATTTTCTAATTTTAATTTTAAAAAAATATTCTGAGCCAATTGGTTTGACCAAATGTTTCATTTTGCTACACTTATTGATAAAGAAGTATGATGACACGTTTATTCCATCCGAATTACCAACTCTATGTCAAATTCAAGTTAATCACGACAGAAATTGTGCTAAAAATTTGTGATTTTTTATTTTAATTGGCGAAAAAAAACATTGAGCAAGTCTGTTTGTAAAAACAATTTATTTTAACATGATTAGTGCCTAATAAGTTTGATGGCATGAATTAAGTACTCACAGTAACAGAATTATCACAACTAAATCACAAAGCAGTAAATATAGCCCCATAACTATACAGTTTACAAACTAGTAACATCTACAAGTTCACGTTTCTTGATGAACAGCACCGAAATGCTGCACTGACAGTCACAATTGTGTCGATTACAATCACTTAAGAACAGAGTTATTAGTTCCTTACAGCACATTCCAGCTTCTCTCGATTTCAGCCCGGAAGAGAGACATAGATCTACTGTCCAGCTGGGTTACAGCAACTGCTGTCGTCACAACCACAAGCTGTCGTACACTTCATCCTTTTCCTGAAGCAGCTGCATCTAGCTGTCTTGCACTTTATCTTGCAACCACAAGCAACAAGCTCCAGACAGGCTTCAGGGATTGGAGGAAGTCTTGTCCACACTGGTAGGAGGCTCCCATCTTCCAACTTCCAGGCTGAAGTGTCCACCGGTTCTTCAACATGTACGTGCGCTTTGTCAGCCTGGAGCCATTTTTTGGCCTGATAGTTTGCCCGCTTGGCGTGGAGCTCCAGGGTATCCTTTGTCGGTGGGAGCATTTCCAGTCTTCTTGGCCTTCCCAAAAAGGTGAACTCCGGCGTCATCAACTGTATGTTGTTCCAGGGTGCCATACAAATGACACACAAACTTCTCAACATCCGCGATATCCCCATCTCGACCAATTGCGTGCAGCAGGAGTGGGTGGTCACTGAACACCTTCCAACACTTCTTTTTTCCATGACCACTGAAGGACGAGACTGTGTCACACCCGGTCAAAGCGTGGAAGCTGACCACGTTGTCCCTGACTGGGGGCGACAAACTCTTGAATACATTGTGCACAGGGTAGCATTTTCGGTTCTTCGCCGTTCCGCACAGCATCCACACTTCAGCAACCTTGGTGCAAACGAAGTGAATCAGCAGCATCATTACATCAGTATCTCTGCACACGACCAGTATTCGTTCATAGCCCTGGGACGCTTCATCACATGAGTGAAGGATGAGC
Source organism: Bathynomus jamesi (assembly GCA_023014485.1). Lineage (NCBI taxonomy): Eukaryota > Metazoa > Arthropoda > Malacostraca > Isopoda > Cirolanidae > Bathynomus > Bathynomus jamesi. Next base: position 730,331 of record JAJOZX010000761.1, on the reverse strand, counting down.
CTGGTGTCCGCCTCTTCATGGCTGCTATGCAGTGGAACGTCATGTCGTCTGGTTGACCGTACTTCAGTGGCTTCAGAGAACCCACCCCCTGTCACCAGCTGACATCTTTCTTGAAGATCTCTACCCTTCTTAGTGATGACGTTAGATAGAAACAAGGCTAGGTCAGCCTTGTTTGTATCCAGGGCCATGAAGTTTTTCCGCACTTCAGGCAGTGGAACGTGTGGGCCATCAATGACTTTCCAAATCGGTTTCTTCTTACTTGCACGCTTTGTCCTGGTAACTACTTTGATCGATCTTTCCCCTGCGTACCGATCAAAGATGACATCAACTCTTGTGTGTTCATTGAAATAACTCGTCACGGCCTTGAAGAACACTTCAGCATAGTCGCCGAATGTCTGACAGCCGCCAGGCTTGTCAAGAGCTTGGATGAGTGCATGGCCAGCTATCGTCACACAAGTCTTCAGATCAGAGGTTGGAACCTCTGAGCTTATGGTCTGCTGAGCTATCAGGATGTTCATCAGCTCAGACTTCGATGTCGAATTCATCTCTCCTCCTGCCTTCGCCAGACTAAATGGGACTGGGGACAGTTCATGCTTCAAGACGTTGACCAACTCCACCATGCGACCTGCGGTGGCGGCATTCAGGAATCGCTGTAGTAGTTTTCTGTCAGCTCTGATGGTCTTCTGCATGTTCTGCTTGGTGGAAACTGTAGCTTTGTACACATCAGCGAAGGTTTTCAACCGATGGATGTTTCTTCATCCGATGTTTCTTCAACCGAGATGAGGAGGGTCTGTCTCCCAGGTGCCAGGGTTGACAGAATTAGAGACGAAGTGGATAGGATTGATGTTGCCTCCCGTCACTCGATGTTGGTGACGATGGTAGGGGGCAACGACTCGTATAGGCCCGATACGAGAGTGCCTGACCTTTTGGAGAGATATAGAGGGTTAATTAGGTCCTTGAAGGCGAGATCAGATAGGTCTTTAGTTCTAGGTATTACCCCTAGGCACAGTTTGGGTCTTAGGATTACGTCAAAAACAATATTTTTGAATACTAAATTAGAAGAGATTTGTGCTGAGGAAAATGTACCCTTCGTAAAGTTGTGGTCAGAATTCAGTGATCCTAGCCTGTTTATAAAAGATGGGGTGCATTTTAATGAAATAGATAATGCTAGGCTAGGTAGGTTAATTGACGAAAACGTTCGAAAGCTGTGTAGGTCGAAGCCTTCTTTAAACGTTGTGGGTCCGGGAAACGCGGGCCCGACGTGAAAAATAGTTTAAAACGCCGACCCGTAGTAAAAAATAACTTAAACGTCTTTTATTGCAACGCGCATAGTATTAGAAAAAATTAAACGAGTTTAAGGCGATAATTTATTCCGGCAACTACGATATAGTTGCTATCACTGAAACGTGGTTAAATACCGTGACTTGGGACTTGTTGGGGGAATTTGATATAGCGGGTTTTAAACTTTTTACTAATGATAGGTTACATAGGATTGGTGGCGGTGTTTTGCTGTACATTCGTAATTCCCTTAGGGCTATCGAGGTTAAGATAGATTTTCCGGAAGCAATTAATGCGATATGCGTTGAAGTTAGGGCGCGAATTATTAGTTTTAATTTTTTTGTTGTTTATAGACCTCCCGTTCAACCCCTCGATACCGATACTAGATTTTACTCACTTTTTGGTAACTTTATTGATAATCGGAATACTATAATTGTCGGAGACTTTAACTGCCCTAATGTTAATTACGAGACTTTTACTGTTAATGAGGAGGGTTTGAGACTGGTTGCGTTCATGGAAGATAATTTTTTACGACAGATGGTTGCCGAACCAACGCGCGGTGACAATATTTTAGACGTGGTGATGACGAACGGCGAAAATATAGTCGAGGGTTTAGAAGTATGCGAGAGTTTAGGATGTAGTGATCATCAAATTATTAGGTTTAAACTAATGATAGAAAACACTAAGGATAGTAACGTAATAGAAGTCCCTGATTTTCGTAGGGTTAATTTTGATAGTTTTGCGGATAGGATGAGAGTAGTGGACTGGGATAACTTATTTATGGGCAAGGACGCAAATTTGCATTGGGAGGCGTTTGAAGATAGTTTCTTGAATATCGAAAGGGAGTTTATTCCTCGTAGGCCCAACCCAAGCGCGCTAGAAATCATGGTAGGTCCAAGTGGTGGACTAGGGAAATAGGCGAGTTCATAAACGAGCGTAACAGAGCGTATAGACTTAAAAAGCGCAATGGCACGGTAGCTAACATCAATAGATATATCGAGCTTCGATGTCGGGTTAAAAGATCAGTTAGAAATGCTAAGCGTAATTTAGAAATACTTATAGCTGCGGATAGTAAACATAACCCAAAAAAGTTTTTCGATTACGTGAATAATCGTAAGCCGATAAAAGATAATATAGGCCCTATTGTGGACGCTAATGGCGCTTTGGCTTCCGACGCTCAGGCGATGGCGGGTATTTTTAATAACTTTTTTGCGACAGTTTTTACCGTAGAAGACGTCAATAATGGGATCAATCCCAGAATAGGCACCTGAAATCATTTTTAGGTGCTTAATCTGGGATTGAGGCAAAACACAGGTGCTTAATCTGGGATTGAGGCAAAACACAGGTGCTTAATCTGGGATTGAGGAGGAAAAAATATAAACAGTTTTTAGAGATATAATTTCATTGTTTTTATCAATATTTGAAAAAATCAACTCTAACCTAACCTAACCTAACCTAACCTAACTAATCTTTTGCTATATCTTCTGCTTTTTTGGTTAGTTTTGCTATTCTTACCAGTTTGATTTTTACCTGATTTTCACATTTAATATTTTATTAATAATATTATTCGATTTATTAGAAACATATCTATACCAATTTATGTGGCAAGATGGATTTGCTTCAGATGGATTCAGAAACATTCGGGTTCATATTGCAGGAATTTATAATATCTAAAAATTTTCTTTATTTATTAAACCACTTTAAACCTTTTATAACTTTGCCTTTATTACATTTGTAATAAACTTTGTATAAACAATAAATTTTGTAATCATCAGGTTTTTTTTATTTAATTCCTTGCAAGGTGCCTATTCTGGGATTGAGGTTGAACGCAGGTGCTTCATCTGGGATTGAGGTACATCAGGTGCCTATTCTGGGATTGACCCCAATAATGTCCCCGATGTGGACGATATCGTTTCATTTAGCAGCGAGATTATTTTGGATGAAATAACTGTTTACGAGGGTGAGATTGCGCATTATATTGATAGGCTAAATGTTAGCAAGGCTTGAGGCCCTGACGCGTTTTATCCTAGCTGAAAAATTTGAAAGACGTTATCGTAGGCCCCTTAACGAAGATTTTTAATCAGTCACTTGAAACGGGAATTATTCCTGAAGACTTGAAATTAGCTAACGTCACGCCCATTTTTAAAACAGGCGACCGTGCAGTAGCTAGCAATTATAGGCCCATTAACTTAACGTCAATTGTCGGTAAACTTTTGGAATCCGTAGTTAGGGGTCGTATCGTCGATCACTTAGAAAGTCGCGATTTGATTAATAGCAGTCAGCATGGGTTTCGACGCCATAGATCTTGTTTAACTAATTTGTTAGAATTTTATAACGAAATAGTGCGCGAATACGATAGGCATAGAGCGGCTGACGTTATTTATTTAGACTTTGAAAAAGCGTTCGATACAGTTCCGCAGAGAAGATTAATTGCGAAAGTTAAAGCGCACGGTATACGCGGTCAGGTAGCTAACTGGTTAGAGGAATGGCTTCGTGCTAGGAGACAGAGGGTCGTTGTTAATGGTAGTGAATCGGGGTGGTTGGATGTAGGTAGCGGTGTCCCACAGGGTTCAGTGTTAGGCCCATTGCTATTCGTAATTTACATTAACGATATAGATGTAGGATTGACTAGTAACGTGTCAAAATTCGTGGACGATACTAAAATAGGCGGTAAGGTTGTTAACGAGAACGATAGAAATAGGTTCGAAGACGATATAAATAGGATTATGGAGTGGACGGATAAATGGCAGATGCAATTTAACGTAGACAAATGTAATTTTTGCATATAGGTTCTCGTAACAATAATTACACGTACACGATGGATGATAGAGAGTTAGCGAGCGTTGACGAGGAAGTGGCTTTAGGCGTCCGTGTATCTAAGGATTTAAAAGTTAGGAACCAGTGCCTGGAGTCTTGCGCAAAAGCTAAAAGGATGTTAGGCTTCATAGCGCGTAATTTCGAATTTGAATCGAAGAATATTATATTGCCTCTTTCCAAGTCCCTATTCACGCCCCATTTAGAATGTATGTAGGACAAAAGCCCCCTAGGAAAAATAATAATAAGGATTTTTTTAATCATTATTTTTATTCTTTATTATTTACAGTTTATGAACACTTCTCTGACATGCAAAATATTACATTTATTATATCATAAGACTGCAATAAGGAAGGCATTATAAGTATTATAGAGTAGCACGCATTAACGCTAATATTTACACAACCATAAAAAATTACATTATAAAAGGATCATCATGCCTTATCTAGGCAAAGTCAGCTTATAAGTATTTTACAGTAGCACACATTAACTCTTGCATTATAAATTTATAGCTTACTATTTTACAGGAGCACAAAATTATTTACACGACCATAAAAATGAACATTATAAAAGGAACATCATACCATATCTAGGGAAAATCAAACAAATAAAGCAATATTAAAAAGTTCATTAAGTGTTAAGGTTCATTTAAAGTTCATTTTACTTCCACCTAATGCTGTGACCTACACCATTCAGAAATTCCTCCAATGTCTTCCTCTCATTCACATAGTCCAGACATAGGTTCTTCAAACGCTGTTGATGCTCCTTTGTGGCACGTTCCTCACCTAACCTAACCTAACCTAACCATTCAGGTAGACAAAACAGTGATCAACTAGAGTGAATCAACATAGACAAAGATTAAATATTTGTTTAGGATTACTTCGTAACACGAACAATAATATAAAAAAATGGAGGCTTTTGTCCTACTTTGCACTTTAACTGAGGGGGTTTTGTCCTATTTTGCACTTTAACTGTGGGGCTTTTGTCCTACTTTGCACTTTAACTGAGGGGGTTTTGTCCTATTTTGCACTTTAACTGAGTGGCTTTTGTCCTACTTTGCACTTTAACTGAGGGGCTTTTGTCCAGGGTTTTTTTGTCCTAGTGTGCTTTTGTCGGGACCCGATTTAGAATATGCCGTCCAGTTTTGGTGCCCGTATTTGCATGAGGATATTGATAGGTTGGAAAGGGTTCAGCGTTGTGCCACGAAACTCATTCCGTCATTGCGCAACAAGCCTTATGAAGATAGGATGAAAGAGTTAGACTTGCATTCACTCGAAACTAGGAGATTAAGGGGGGAGCTTATTGAAGTTTTCAAAGTCGTTCATAAAATCGATAACGTAAATTTTGATAACCTATTCACTTTCGATAATAGCAATACTCGTAATAACGGATTTAAGTTGCGTGGCAGACGTTTCATTACTAATATCGCTAAAAACTTGTTTACGTTTAAAGTAATTGATAAATGGAATAATCTTCCCGTGTCCGTCGTGAACTCTACCAGCGTTAATATGTTTAAGAACCGTTTAGATAGGCATTTTAAAAATATTAACGTTGTTTAAAATAAAAAAACAATTGGCAACAGGAGCTCTCGGGGGTGGTGGTCGAGGATGAGTCTGTTGACGATTAATGCCAGCTTGACTAACACGAGCTTAGATGTAGATTGTAGCGTAAATAATCCACTTTTTTTCCTTTCTTATCCTCTCCTAATTTGCATGTCTGTAACTCTCTCTCTTTACTTGCATGTCTGTAGTTTGCATGGTATGACAGTAAGTTAAGACCCTGTTTGCATGGTTTGTAAGCGTTCTTATTTTACTTCTTTTCATCTTTCACCCCTTTCCTATTCTCTTCGACTATTTTTCCGACTTGTCGGCAGTGGCCGGCGGATGATGGTGGGGAGTCTTTCGTTCTCTTTTTCTGAATGAATGTTAACTCACGAATGATAGGTTTTGCTACTTACTTAACCACTTATTCTCCTCTTTAACCCCCTCCTCTTTCCTTTCTCTAGGGCTAACCTTAGAGTGGATCTTAAGGTCTTTGTTAGCCTTAGCTTCTGTAGATCTGTAGATCTGTTCAATCAGACTCTCCTTCATGAAGCCGATTACATGCTGCTTTCCTCGATCCTGAGCTGTCAGCGGGTTCTCCACAACTCCTGTGGGTGCAGTGTCTTTGGTTGCTAATGAAACAAGTGGGATGTTAGTGGCGGCATCTGTATCCACTCACGTGAACTCAGAAGACGTCAAACTGCTTCAACTGCTGAACTAGCTTCATGACATCATGAGCGTCACGCCTAGTGCGAGAAAGCAGACTGTCAACCCGTGAAGGTGGCTTCCCAATCATCATCTTGAAGATTGAAGAGGCATCTTGTGTCTTGAGAGATGCGTGACCGATCTGACCATCTGATGCAAAACCTGTCTCTTGCCTGGTCATCCTTTGTGATGCCGATGATATCATTGTGCATCTTGCATGTACGATTTATCCATTCGGTTGCCTGATCAGCTGGAACTTGGTTGAAGCGCTTCGCTGTCCTGTTGACGACAAGGTTCCCATTACAGAACTTTACATGAACTTCTGGTGCTGACTGGTCGCCGATGCAACCATGGTCTGCTGCTGACTTCGCAGCCTTTTGAGTTTGCCTTATCAGAGGTGATTAAAGAGTAGCATGATTTATGCCAATTGAGTTCCAATGCATTGAAATCATCTTTGGAATGACTTTCCAGTCTTTGTAAAACATCAAGATAGTAGGTATCTCCCAGGTTCTTTCTCTTATCACCCACAGTCATAGTTCTTGCTTTTCCTTCTGCTGATGCTGTGCGCAGGTCACCAACGCTGCTTTGGCAGAAGAAGCCACAATCCTCACTGACATCCTGACGTTTCCTCTTGCGCTTGATGACAGCTACAGGGTCCATTGCTGATGAGCTCCCTATTTGCAAGGACAAGTGGGAATGGCAGTATGTAGTAGCCACAGATATATTGAAACAATTCGAAACACACCTATCCTTTAGCAGTATTATTATTATTTTACCAGCTGGCATTGTCTGCACTCTTTTAATTGCATATACCAAACCAATGTCTGGCCAGCCAGTGCATTGAAAATATTCAACATGTGAAAGTATGCTATTACTTGTACTATGGTAGTTGTAGGCACATACGCATCTCACGCAGCATGCTAAATGTAGTTTTAATGGAAATAAAGACATCCAGTCATAGTTACATTCAATTGTTATCCATAAAATCACAAACATATGCTTTATGTGCTAATGATACACCTTTAAACACGTTGTTACATAGAGCCACCACTGAAATGCAAATATTTGGAATTTTTCAGAATTTTATTTTTGTAACCTTGTATGGGACCTTCAAACCCAAAACTGAGAGTGGCATCCACTCACATCTTGTTTGGCATCCTCAATACTACTTATCTAAGCTGGGTGCCTGCTATTAACAAAAAACGCCGTTAAGTTTTTTCTGGAGGACTTTTCAATTTTTGGCCGGCCCACTATTTTAGGAATTTTGCTCTGTAATTGAAATTTGAATAATTTATCTCTGTTAACCTCTGAGAATATTCTGTAATCAATAATTGTTTTGTCCGCAACCTGAACAAGGTTATTGAATATAGCGTAAGTAGGAAAATGATCACTGATGTTTGTGGTTATAATTCCAGAATTTACGAGGGCATTGCTATTTACAAATATATTATCAATCGTAGATTCTGTTATTCGATTGCCATAGTTGCAGACTCGAGTGGGTTTGGTAATAGTATGACTAAGATAGAAAGAATTCATTAAGTTTAAAAATTTATGAGAGATTGCTTCAGATTGCAAATTGATGTTGAAGTCACCCGTAACTATGGCATTTCGATTTATGAAAGTTGCATAACATGTTATCTAAGTGAATTAAAAAGCTATTGATATTAGTATTAGGTGGTCTATATATTGCATGGACAGAATATACATTACTTTTGTCTTTTATATTAACAATCAGGTTTTCATTGTCACTATTACATACAGAAAATACTTCGTTAGAGTCGTAAGTTTGATGCACATACACAGAGATACCTCCACCAATCTGACCATCTCTTACAGTATGATAAGCAACGTAATTAGCTATATTATACAGGTTTTTAATATTACTATTTAACCCTTTCAGCCCTGAATTTTTTGTAGGGTTAAGTTATGAATGCGTGTATTTGAAACGTTAGCAATTGGCATCTTCAGTCCTTAAAGGGTTAACCAGGTTTCCGTGAGAATTATAACACTAAATTTGACTGTAGAAGTTTGCAAAAGGGCCAATAAGTTGTTATACTTCCTAGATAAGCTTCGAATGTTTAGATTTAGCACTGAAAGATGTTTATAAATATCTTTTTGTAATACAAAGGCATTAAACTCATTTATCGATGAGACCATGCAATTGCCTACACCAGATTCCTGTTCTAGACGGAGCTATTGAAGAATAGGGACCCCAGCCTTCTTTAGTTAGCTTTATAAGGCTAACTAACAAAAATATCATCACCTAACCTAACCAATCGTCAAGGGCGTACAGTTAACCTAACAATTGGTTAGGTTAGGTCGTGATATTTTTGTTAGTTAGCCTTATAAGCCTAACTAAAGAAGGCTGGGGTCCCTATTCTTCAATAGCTCCCTAGATTCTCTAAACTGGATACAGAATTTTTTGGTAATGAATTGAAATGATTAATATCGGCACATATACCATGAAAGTCTTTATCGATGAAAGCCATTTAACAGTCGTTCTCAAACAATTTCACTAAATACAGAATATGGGAATAGGGAGTTACCGATCTGTTGAGCCGAGAATGGGAAAGTCGACTGATGAGATTGTATGCGGAGTTATTCGCAGGCCTCCTGTGTGCCGACTGTCGGCTGGCGTTTTCGTAGTTCTCATCGCTTCGAATGCTTCTTCACTAAAAAGGTGAACGCCTTTCACCGAAGTATTTCGCGTTGGAGGAGTCTCTCTTTCTTTAATAATTAACTTCGCTCCAAGGAAGTAAGCAACTTTCCCGAGTCTCCTCGCTTCTATGAGTTTAAGGAGATTTTGTTTACGAATTTTGCATGTTTCCTCACATACGTCGTCATTGACGAAGATTTTTGATTCTTTCAGCTTTCTTCTTTTTTTAAGTATTAAATCTCTGTGAGTTTCATCCTCACATATTACTTTTATAGCTGAAGTGGGCGTCTTAGATTCGGTCGTGTCTTTAACTCTAGAATTTGCATTTTGTGGTGGAATTTGTTTTTTTAATCTAAAAGCACTTTTGATCTTAATATTCCCCAAATTCAGTCTATCTTTTATTATGTCCTCCACCGTTTTCTTTGTTTCGCTCTTTGTTTCTCTATTCATTTCAGATACCCCCATTATGATTAAGTTATTGACACGTGAATTATCGTATAAGCTATTTAATTTATTTCTAATTGAATCGTGCTCGTTTTTTATCATCTCCATGCAACGATTATTTTTAGTAAGCGAGTTTAGACTGGAGTTAAAATCCTTTATCTCGTCATGTGCATACTGAATGCTGTTTTCGTGTTCTATATTTCTATATTTCAGTTTTGCATTGTCCCTCTTTAACAATTCGTTATTATGTTGTACAACTTTTATTACTGCCTCAAGGTCTTTGATTACACTATTACTTTTGTGTACTAATTCAAAGAGGGAATTATATTTATTTGCTAGGTCCTTCATTTTTTATTTCAGGGCGTTTAACTGACCTTTGTAAGCCATTTTGAGCAATTTATGGGGTTAAAATTCACTCGTTCGTTCGTTCGTTCGTACGTTTAAAGGTCTCGCTCGTTCGGTTGTTTGTATACCCGTTACTTCAAGGTCACTGCTTGCCACCTTGAAGGACTATAAAGGCTACTGGATATCGCTAGAAAATTTTGAAGATATATTTTATGTAATATTATTAGTTAAGTATTGCAGTTTATCTGATGAGATTGTAACTGCGTAATCTTGGCACATTCACAAATTTTAATGGAGAAGTAACACAATGGTTCACTGACTTTAAACACTGTTAACTTTGATAGGAACAAGGAGCAGGAAACTGACAAGTGTCACCGGCACTGGCACAGACAAGGAATGAGAGAGAAGTGAAGATTGGGGCTTGCTATCCAGCAATAAAGAATTATGAAATGTTTCGATTTATATAAAAATTAAATTTCAGAAGTTTAATTTTTACAGATAGACAGACAAAGAGACAGACATACAGATGAATAGACAAATATACTCTTCGATGTTTCAATCAATCATAATCGCCCCTCAACACACTCTCTCACACGTCACGTTAAAAAAAAATTATGATTTTGATGATCGAGGATCATTCAAAATGCGAAGAGAATAAACAGCAGTTCATGAGGCTGGGTTGTTTTTGAAGAATCGAACATAGAAAATGCAGAGCTTTATTTATATTGGTGGACTTTAATAGAAATAAAATTACATTTCAGGTGATATTATGATTGAAAATGTCACTGTTTTATATTTTAGGTTTAACAATGCATTGAATTAACTAAGTAATTCTGTTATTTCCACACTTTTGTAGAAGAATAATTCGAATTATTGCAGTACCAGAATTATTTCATAATTTAATTTACATTAAAATCTTCTCAATCTCTAAAATTCAACATTTTAAACTGAACTAAAACAATTATAATAGAATATTCTAAATTATTATTTCAATGACTAAATGAATAGTTGCCCACTAATATAAAGGTACTCACACTATCAATTATATTAATATTCAATACATTATAAAGGGCTAATTCTTTTTATATTAGGGTCCCTAAATGTTTTTACATTTTCTATGTTAAATAATATTTCATAGGGAAAATTTAATAAAGGTTAAAGTTTTTTGAAAAACAACCTTGCCTTATGAAATGCTGTTTGCTCTTTCCGAGATTCCCTTAAATATATACATATACACTCAAAATTTCTCTCTCTCTCTCTCTCTCTCTCTCTCTCTCTCTCTCTCTCTCTCTTTGTGGGCTGCTTAAACCAATTCTGATAAAGACACGCCCTCAGAATCGGCATCGGCACCCACTCAGAAATTCTAGATCAGACGAATGGGGCGTGAGATCGAGCCTACGACTTTTTGATTGGCTCAAAACCCGCATACATATGACATAGCCACGTCCAGAGACATTGCCTGCCAATCAGGAAGCCTTTGAGTCAGCGATTGGCCTTCTGATCTCGGGCTACAGCTGGAACGTCGTGCTGCATGTAAAGAGCCCCACGAGCAAATCAGGACAGTGAATAACCACGCAATCCTACCAAGTCATGGACACTCAACCAATCAGAAAAATATTGTTCACCACAGGTGTTTGAATTTGGTGATCTTGGGTATTGAAAATGTCACTGTTTTATATTTTAGGTTTAACAATGCATTGAATTAACTAAGTAATTCTGTTATTTCCACACTTTTGTAGAAGAATAATTCGAATTATTGCAGTACCAGAATTATTTCATAATTTAATTTACATTAAAATCTTCCCAATCTCTAAAATTCAACATTTTAAACTGAACTAAAACAATTATAATAGAATATTCTAAATTATTATTTCAATGACTAAATGAATAGTTGCCCACTAATATAAAGGTACTCACACTATCAATTATATTAATATTCAATACATTATAAAGGGCTAATTCTTTTTATATTAGGGTCCCTAAATGTTTTTACATTTTCTATGTTAAATAATATTTCATAGGGAAAATTTAATAAAGGTTAAAGTTTTTTGAAAAACAACCTTGCCTTATGAAATGCTGTTTGCTCTTTCCGAGATTCCCTTAAATATATACATATACACTCAAAATCTCTCTCTCTCTCTCTCTCTCTCTCTCTCTCTCTCTCTCTCTCTCTCTCTTTGTGGGCTGCTTAAACCAATTCTGATAAAGACACGCCCTCAGAATCGGCATCGGCACCCACTCAGAAATTCTAGATCAGACGAATGGGGCGTGAGATCGAGCCTACGACTTTTTGATTGGCTCAAAACCCGCATACATATGACATAGCCACGTCCAGAGACATTGCCTGCCAATCAGGAAGCCTTTGAGTCAGCGATTGGCCTTCTGATCTCGGGCTACAGCTGGAACGTCGTGCTGCATGTAAAGAGCCCCACGAGCAAATCAGGACAGTGAATAACCACGCAATCCTACCAAGTCATGGACACTCAACCAATCAGAAAAATATTGTTCACCACAGGTGTTTGAATTTGGTGATCTTGGGTATTGAAAATGTCACTGTTTTATATTTTAGGTTTAACAATGCATTGAATTAACTAAGTAATTCTGTTATTTCCACACTTTTGTAGAAGAATAATTCGAATTATTGCAGTACCAGAATTATTTCATAATTTAATTTACATTAAAATCTTCCCAATCTCTAAAATTCAACATTTTAAACTGAACTAAAACAATTATAATAGAATATTCTAAATTATTATTTCAATGACTAAATGAATAGTTGCCCACTAATATAAAGGTACTCACACTATCAATTATATTAATATTCAATACATTATAAAGGGCTAATTCTTTTTATATTAGGGTCCCTAAATGTTTTTACATTTTCTATGTTAAATAATATTTCATAGGGAAAATTTAATAAAGGTTAAAGTTTTTTGAAAAACAACCTTGCCTTATGAAATGCTGTTTGCTCTTTCCGAGATTCCCTTAAATATATACATATACACTCAAAATTTCTCTCTCTCTCTCTTCTCTCTCTCTCTCTCTCTCTCTCTCTCTCTTTGTGGGCTGCTTAAACCAATTCTGATAAAGACACGCCCTCAGAATCGGCATCGGCACCCACTCAGAAATTCTAGATCAGACGAATGGGGCGTGAGATCGAGCCTACGACTTTTTGATTGGCTCAAAACCCGCATACATATGACATAGCCACGTCCAGAGACATTGCCTGCCAATCAGGAAGCCTTTGAGTCAGCGATTGGCCTTCTGATCTCGGGCTACAGCTGGAACGTCGTGCTGCATGTAAAGAGCCCCACGAGCAAATCAGGACAGTGAATAACCACGCAATCCTACCAAGTCATGGACACTCAACCAATCAGAAAAATATTGTTCACCACAGGTGTTTGAATTTGGTGATCTTGGGTAAGCAACACACACACACACACACACACACACACATATATACATGTACAGTATATATATATATATATTATTTATATATATACACATATACATATAAATTGTGTGTATATATACATACATATATATACACACGAAAGAGTGATTTTTATTCTGCCTTCTTTCAGGGCTGGCGCGACCCTGTATCTTTTTTCCGTTGTCCACGGGGAAGACTGATTTCATCACAAGCCGTAGCAAACATTTGTGAAGCAGAACAGGTTGACACAGCGGAAGGAATTACAATTGAAATGTGAGTACAAATAATTAATAATTACATAATAATTTAAAAACTAGTTTGTGAAATGTGATTTAATCTGATTATCGCTCTCGGTGTGTGTGTTATATATATATATATATATATATATATATATATATATATATCGTGTTTCACTCAACTCAGGGATTAATACGGTCCTGCATTATATTAATCAAGAATCCTTTGCAAATGTTAATTATTTTTATAAAGATCCATAATTTAACCATATTTGGACTCGTACTAGGAATGAATTTCTGCAAAATTTAAAGGGAGGGATTTCTAGCGGCCCCGAGTTTCAGACCCGGTGATGGCGGGCGATGCGTAGTATGCCCAGCTAGGATAAAAGCACTTCCGACTCTGTAAATTAAAGTAATTGTCAACTCTATTTAGAATAACTGCTCCGTAACGTCTCATATAAAGTTCAAAGTTATTCGTCATTTTCTCTTAAAGTGGGCTCAAATTTCAACTTTTACCTATTAATTATATCATAATCCATAGACCTGCAGACTTTGAAAAATGTATGAACTGCCCAAAAATAATTTAAAAGTTTCTGCCTACAACCATAGCCTTTTTTCGTAAAGGACCGAGGAGGAACTCGTTCGTTTTATAGAAACTTTTCTTAACAGTTGTGAAGAAACTCAAGTCGTGGGCAGTGACCTGAATAGGGAGGTAGAAGTTTTGCAGCACACCCAGTCCAGTGATTGTCGTATCATCGGCGAAGTGATGTGAGTTTTTTTTCTTGTTTGTGTGTGTGTGTGTGTGTGTTTCGGGATAAGCAGAAGCAGTGTATATTCAACAATTCATTAAATGATAGCTCAATGAGGAATGTTTTATAAAATAGTACATAATGGCATTTACTGTATACAACACAATTTTACGAAATATGTCCTTCAATATTTCTCACACATGTAGGTGTGACATTGGCATAAATTTTTTTATACATTATATATTTATATCCAAGTTAAAATAGTTACAGAATTAGCACCCATTACATTTTAAATAATCTACAGACTCGTCCTTAAATACTACACAAACTAACATTATTGGAGACATTTTATATTTCACACAATATTGTTGCAATTACTCAAGTTACATTTTATATATATATATATACACATGTGTGTGTATATATATATATATGTATACGTGTAAAACTTCACACAATACACCGAGTGTGTACAAACGGGAACCGTTTTTTATTTGTCTGCAAACCCATCATTTCGTTTGGTGTGGCACAAATCGAATAATTTAAAAAAATTTGTAAATTCCTTCCCACGCGCCATATGCGAGAGAAATGAAAGACAGTACATACCCCGAGTATTGCTATAGTATCCCTGTAATTGATAAGGGCTCCAGACAATTTGAGGTATGTGCAATTGCTCGAGAAATTTTACAATAATAGCGTCATTCCATGGATGAACCCGCAGTGAGTTAAAATAGTACATTAATCCCTATTTTTAAAGTAGATGGTAATCCACTGAAGTCCTTCACCTCTTCTAACATCTGTATTTAAAATAAGTGCGCCGCATTGCATCGTGGCTGGAAGCTTCAGCGTTTCTTTCTTCGTAAACACACCGATAAATTTGGAGCGTGTGATTCGGTCACTATTCATTACTCTCTGGAGTGTGCTCGCATCCATTTTAAAAGACTGTTACTATACCTCTAAATCTATCGATCTCTATTAAGGCCTGTGATTCGAGGTATACTAGTACACTAACAGGCGCGTCTAGCGAATTGGCGAATTCCAATCTGACTGAGACGTTTCCACTCTGCTGTGGACTTAAGTGTGTTTACACTTGGAGATAAGTCAGGGGTGATGTCAAACGGGTAAATGTTAAATTGTTCGATGAATTCCTTCTGCGTTACGCCAATTCCTAATTCATCGCAAGTACCGGCAATATGTGCAAGATTACTATAAGCTCTCGAGCAAAGCGGGAATACGGCTTCTGATGAATAATCCGTTTCTAATGTCCTCTCTAAGGCTACTCCATTGATGTATAGGGTTATATTTTTAAGGCCAACATTTTCGAAATTAAAGGCGTTCTTTTTATATTTTCCATTCAGAGAAACGTGTTCCTGCATTCCAATTAATAATCGTTTAGGTAGAGGTCCGAGGGCGACGTTTTCTATCTGCTTCGATGCCAACCCTGCTGGCACCGTGTATAGTTTGATTCGCACTCTGTTAACTGGGTATTTTACTGTGGCATGTAGTAAATTTTTTTCAATTTCTAATTGTTTGGCCAAGCTTAATTTCACTCGGCGTACGCGAAGATATGTTTCCATAACATGAATCACCACGGGCTTTGCGCCCTCTTCTTGGTCAGTCCGCAGATTTAAACAGATCTCAGGATTCGATTCGTACGAGTAAGCTATATTTTCATATCGACCCCATTCACAAACAGCTTCTCCTGGAGTGTGAAGTCTGTATGAAGACGTCCAAAGCATTCATATATCTTCTTTTTAGAATTTTTAAATTTGTCCTTTATACTGCTTTCGTCTTTAGCTTGATAATAGCCCTCGGCAGTTAAAAAGGTGTCCTTCGCTTCTTTGGAAAAGTTGAGACATTTTTTCAGATAGGCTCGTAGGTGATAGTAACCCGTTCCTGCAGAGATGTTGACCTAGTTTAAATACACGTCACACTGACTGAATATGGAGTGTAGAAAGTTTGTTTCTGGAAATACAGCGGATTTGTCTTCGCAAGCCGTTCCATCTGAATGTGCTACACGCAATTTAGCGTGCATGTGCACACACCTTGGACCAAAACAGTAAGGGGCTGAGCTGGGGATCACGAACTCTATAGGGGCACTCGGAGAGCTAATTGTGTTTAACTGGTTAATCGTAATAAAGTCATTGTGCTCAATAGAAACTTGAGTTTAGGGCATGTCAAAGAGGGACATTGTGAGCTACACAACACAACATTGTGAGCTACACGGATGGATGAAACGGGCCATGACGAGTCAGAAATAGTGGCGCCTCTCTCGACAAGTAGTAAACAGTCTATGATTCATGAGAGCAATGTCTTTAGCTTATATCAGTTAAAAAAATGATTAACCATAGGTTTCAGTCGCATAGAACACTTTATCTTTTTTATGTCCTTTTACGTTTAGCGCCAAGTGTTGGTAATCCCTTCTTCTTCCGGACAGACCTCTTCTTACCACCACCGCACATTTTTCTCTTTGCATCTTTGATGATTTCATCCCGTGTACGCTTTAAGTGCTTTTTTTAAAGCTTCTTTAGGATTAGCTCCCGCCAATATGTCTTCTACCGTGTTAAAACCTGATTGTAACGCTTTCCTCCCGACATATCTGGCACCCCTCTTCAACAAGGGGACAACCGTACACAGTATGGTTGAAAAAATCGATCTAAGCTGTTCCATACTATTTAAGCTTCATTACTGCATCAGCTTTTATATAGGTGTTGAAGCTTTCTGGGTACCCTAGCCATTTCACCAGGTACATTTTTCTCTTTCCTGAACCTTTGCTGCCTAAAATTTTTTCAATTTTAAACACGTTTTTTCCTCAATTAAATGTCACTTTCTGCAGCTCATCGACGTAAAAGCTTCGTGCAATTTCTTCCCCATTCAAATCTTCAACGTAATACAGCATTATCTCGCCTTTAGGTCTCATAGCCCTAACTTTAAAAATCTCACTTGTCCAGCCTTGCTCAAATCCCTTCGCGAATTTATTACCCGAACGCGACAGCCTTACATAATCATTGATTTTGAAACGCGCAGAGTGTGGCGGCGCTCTACGAATATCTCTTCTCACCTCACGCTCTGTGTGCGTACCTCTTTCTAAAATCTTGGTAGGTGTTGTCCCAATCGCACGGTGGTGTGAACGGTTGTAGGGTGAAGCCAGCGACTCCAGATTGTCTATATATCTGCATGTGTTTTTATGTGTAAAATAGCGATGCATGCGTTCCTTTATGGTACGTTGAACTCTTTCAACTAAAAAGCCCTTATATATAGAATTGCTAGTGTAGTAGCTGATATTAAACTCTGTCAGCATGTTCTAAAAAGCGAGGCCTATAAATTCTTAACCCATATCCGTACAAAAATAGCCAGGAATCCTGTTTTGTTTCAACATCAGCGTTTTGGTAGCTCAGCAACTGTTTCAGGCGATTTATTTTTCACGGGAATTAACCACAGATATCTAGTGAATACATCTATTATGAATACGATGTAGGGGTAGCCACTATTATACACTGAATATCTTTGCATGTCTGTTAAATCCGCCTGCCAAATAGAGTCAATCGATGCCACTGGTGTCTTGGCTGTTTTAAACCTTTTTTTCTCAGGCTTATGAAGTGTATAAGCATCCTGCTCCTGCAAAAACCTCTAAACATCTTTTTTCCCTACTCCCTCATTATCAACGCCTCTGTACAGTCTATCAACGCCGCCGTAGGAGGCTGGGCTAGAAATGTCATAATATCGTTTTCTTAATATGTTAGCCATTTTAGAGGCGCGCGGCATTTTAGAGGCGCGCGTGAGTGTTGACCGTTGTTGTTTGGTCTCTTCTTTCTCCTCTTCAGAGATGCTACCGCTGGGGGTGATGGCGTGCTCAGTTGTGGCACATGCGCGGCTTGCTCCAAGTCTTTTAACCTATTCAGATTTCCTATCAATGTTTTGGGAACATTTATTTGTTGTAGTCTTGCTTTAATATGCTTCCATCCTGATGGTGAGGGACTATTCCACTTTCTCACAAATTCATGGACGATGTCAACGATATTCGAGCCCTGTACCTTTGTTCCTTCAACCATGGCCTCACCTGTATCGTCCATTGTATGATGGGATCCTCACTCAATAGATTATAAAGACTTAAGCCTTTATTCCTCAATGTATGTGGGAGACTTCTTTTTAATACATGTTCGAAATGTTGTGGGGTTGACCCTTTATTCTTTGACTGGCCATCTCTAGCGTCGACCCAGGTCCTATACCTCCATGCTCAATGTTGTCTGCGATGTGCCTAATAACTACCGAGACCTGTCGGATTCTTATAATTTTCGTTCTCATGAAGAAATTTCTGCAGAGCTTCTTGCTATAAGATTCTTTTCTCATCAGGCGACTTTTCACTGTTTAATAGGAATTCGCTTTCTATTCTTTTAAGCCTGCTTTTACGGGGTCCTAGAACCGTATCTGGACTCTTTGAGCTTTGCAGTGAAGCCTACATCCCGTGTGGAATCACGACTACTTTCTTCACAATATTAATCTAGTCAGTAAAGGCCCCAAAACTGAAAATAAGATGGGGAGGAATGAGCCCCCTCTTTGTACAATAATTCGTTTTTTCTTCCTCGTAGTTTGACTTTTACGAGTGGGTGTATGTATTATGTTCTTGTAACAGCGTAGGCGAGCCTTCTGAGGAGTTTTCTTTGGTACATTACATTTTATAACGTAAAGACAGATTTCGCAGATGTATTTTAAAAAGTCCGAGTCAACATTTTTAGCAAACAACAGTTGCAATGCCCGGGGCAGTCGATGATAGTTTTATTAATTCATGGTAGTTCTTTAACCTCTTTGTTATTCTGGGATATACACCGCTTCAGGCTCGTTTTGGAATATATTCATTTTTAGAAGCACCGTAAACGTGTTTCTCGGGTGAAGGTCACAAACCAAATATCCGTAACGCTGATTTGTAGCTTCTTTAAAAACTTCCAAAAACTCCTTACACTGATTCGGGAACATTTGATTGGCTAATACCCCAATTTATGACACATCTCTACGTTACGCGAATAAGACTAGATATTGTGTATTTAATGACATATCGCGCATGTATCTATTTTTGAAAAATAGATTTTGATTGATGAAGAATACGCTTATGTTAAGATGGTGGGAGAACACTGTAAATGTCTCGGCAAACGTTTTATCCATTTCTAACATGAGATCGTCCATTACAATGACTGTATGTTCAATTCACTTTAACGAATTAACGTCATATACACATTTGAGGAACAAAATATCTTCTTGGTACTCGTTGAACACTGACTGGTATGTCGAATAGCACCATATTACTTTATGCACAAATTTTGAGAACATCTTTTCTTTAATGATTTTAAGCATAAACACAGTTTTACCACAACCTGTAGGGCCAGATATAATACATGTGGACAGGCTAGTGAACCTGAATTTTTCTACAGAATCCATCTTTAACACGTCACACTCCTAAGTGGAAAATTTACAAAATATAATAAAATTTTAAGTGATGTTCCTTATATTCTACAGTCTTGATTTTCCTCTTCTGCCACAGAACCGTGAATGACGACGAGGTACACCAACATGTCTCCATCATCGATATTATAGGCGATTCCGCAGACACTGTAGTGTTGTGGTTACAGCCTTCTTCTCCGCTAGTGAACCCACAGCAGCGACACCTGTAGCGCCCCCACGCGACAATTCAAAGCGGAGGCATGATGATGAATCGCCTTCTACGTCAGGTATAAAGCGTGCCAGGAGTGCACTGGTTGTTAGACCCCACTGATAGAGCCCCATCCTTCTACGTCTTACGACACAACCCCCACACTAGTTCCTTCCACTAATAAAAATGTGCCCCCTTATTCCTGTTCAATTCTGGTCGCATCCTCCACAGCAGCACCAGCTTTCCGTTCTGTAGAAGCTAGTATAACATTCGAACTGGTGCGTACCGCCAAGCGCACCCCAGTCCTGACTAGAAATCGGTACGTAGTCAGGATTGACCAGTGAACCATGTATAGCAATGGTGTTGAACACGATCTGCGACTCGTAGTTGAACGTATTGTGGAGTTTGCCCTTCAAAACAGCGACGAATGTGAAGTCAGGACTAGACTGTCCTTCGAGTTTGGGTCAGATGACGGGGATGTAGATGATTTTTGGGTAGTAATACCTTACAGACGTTTGGCCGCTGTAGATATATAATATATTATGGGCCGTATAACGCAGGCCTCTCAAAGTAGTACAATCTTCAACATGGACAACTTCACGATAGATACTGACGGGGTATTCCGTGTTGCAGGTCATACGGCCACACCTTATACTGTTAACTTCAATTCTCAGGCTATTTACAGACGGCATATAGACACCGAGCGTGGTTGCGGCTTTATAGCAGTCGTCTTGGCCCATATGTTTACTGTGCTAAATACAGTGGCCGAAAAAATTTGGTTGCCTACGGTTGTGCAGCGTGCGCGTAAACTGGCTTCAGATTGCAAGCTTGAGTTTGAGTGTAATATGGATCCTGAAGAGCTGAGAAGGGTAGAGCAGGAAATGAATGTTCGTATAGTTGTATTTGGAATGGATGATCGTACAAAACCTGTACTTATTTTAGGGCTGTCAGGTTCAACGTATCTCCCCATCCGTAATATAATGGCCCTTTACGCGAGTTAGCGAGTTATGATAAAAGTCGAAAATATGGAAGGCATCATGATTTGTGTAAGTGTTGTCTCGAGTTTGCGGATGATATAGTGAAACATTGTAAGGAATGCCACATGGTATGTGAACAGTGTAAAAGCTCCAAATATGAAAGTCGTGTAGTTGAAGCTGAGAAGAGGGACTGTAATGTGTGTAAACGTACATTTTTCAATAATACTTGTTTTGCTCTTCACAAGTCAATTGACACTTGCAGGAAAATGAGAATTTGTGAGTGGTATGTTTCATATGATTGATAATTGGGGGAAATTCACGCATAAATGTGATGAAATTCACTGTTCTACATGCCATGAGAAATATAAGGCGGATGGATTAAAGCATGTATGTTATATGAAAGATGCTAAGCCTATAAATAGACCTTGCATAACTGTGTACTACGATATAGAAACATATACGGTTGCTGAAACCAAAAAGGTTATCCCACATCTACCTGTAAGCCAGACTATTTGCGATGAGTGCATGGAAATCGAGTGTGATTAGTGTCACAAATGTGGTAAAAGAACAAACGTTTTTAAAAAGAACGCACACGACAACCCCGTGAAATTCTTTGTGTCCTGTATTGTCAAGTTAGCGGGCAAGTTAAAAAAAATTACTGTGTATATTCTTGCCCAGAATGGTGCAAAATTTGACACACAATTCCTTTATAAGGAACTGCTTGAACACGAATCATCAGAGCTATTTACAGGCTATCCCTTGAAAAGAGGAAACAAACTTATACAGATGCAAATAAGAGGTAATGTTCAGTTTAAAGACACTTTATTATTCACACCTTGTAAATTAGCCAAGCTACCCAAGGTGATGAGCTTAGCCGCCGAAGTTTCAAAAGGGTATTTCCCTTACACTTTCCTCAATAGCGACACTTAAAATCACGTAGGAATGCCCCCCCCACCACCGAAGCATTACTTTAACTACGTCAACATGAGTGATAGTGAATGTGAAGATTTTGATGGCTACTACAACAGTTTTAATAAAGAAATTCCATACAATATAGCGGAAGAATGTGAGCGTTATTGCGTGAATAATGTGCACGTGCTTAGCGTATGTTTCCTGGCTTTTAGAAGGAAGTACATAGACCGGTTCAACTGCGTTCCGCTGCAAATCGCAACAACGATCGCTTCATTGTACTTTACGGTGTTCAAGAACAATTTCATGCCTAAAGACACACTAGCCGTTATTCACAGAAACAATCCACGCAGTTATGGGCATAAGGCTATTTGCTGGCTCATACACCTACAGCAGCAGACGGGTGTATACATAACACATGCCCGCAACACGGGGGAAGTCTCCAACAAGGTCAATGGTCGTGTTTTTTGGCTGGACGGTCTAAGCGAAGACCGTGTCACTGGTGAGAAGACAGCGTACACCTTAAACGGTTGCTGGTGTCATGGCTGCCCACGTCCTGAGTGTGGTATCGTGGGATATATCCCTGGTAGAACTCCTGCCGACAGTCTTGCATGGACCCACACCCGCGATCACCTTATAGGTTCCCAGTTCACTCACAAGGTCTTGTGGGAGCATGAAGATGATGCACGGATGGAAACAGATGGGCAGTACCGCCAAGAAATAAACACCATCGAACGTTCAATGGTATTGGATCCTCTCAAATTCGGTGATAGCTTGTTCGGTGGGCGTAGAAATCCTTGAAACTATACTTTCCACGTACGGAGGGCGTGAAATTCCATTACTACGACTTCTGGTTTTTATACCCCTACGTGATGAAGAACAATCCGTACCCCGTAGAAGCATCTGAAAAACTGGTGGGTCCAGCTCTGCCCATCATCGAAGAGTTCTCAGCAAATTTGAACGAGAACTATTTCGATCTTTCTTTCGTAGACTTGCTCCCACCTTGCGATTTATGGATGCCAATCTTACCCGTCGTTATAGATCACAAGCTCATGTTTTCCCTGTGCGTGAAGTGCATAGAGAAGAAAAATGGGGAATGTAATCACAGCCAACCAGCTGAAGATCAGAGGTGTATATACAAGCCCTAAGCTGTCCCTAGCCTTTCGCCACGGCTACAGAATATTGAAGATATATGAGGTTTGGAGGTTTCAGAAGCTCCCCAACTTTTTAACGCCATATATAAACACTTTTTTGAAGGATAAGGTAGAAGCATCAGAGTATCCGGGAGGAGTTCAGACCGAAGATGAAAAATCGGCGTATATACAGCGTTACCGTGACCGTGAAGGGATAAACTTCACCGGTCCCAAATTGTAAAAAACCGGGGGAAGTGCTTTAGTGCAAAGTTGTGCCTAAATAGTCTTTGGTGAAAATTTGGACAGAATATAGGCAAGGGGAACGTTCATCTAGACCAAAGTTATAACGAGGTGTGGGATTATGCCAGTACTCCCGATAAAGAGGTCATGGAGATCGTGACTGTAGGTAATACGTACATAATAAAGTAGAACATTACCGAATTGGCTACAGCTACATCACGTTTTCCAAACATACCTGTAGCCAGTTTCACAACCGCATACGCTCGCATCAAACTTTGAGGACTGCTGCATTCTCTTGGGCTGAGGGTTCTGTACGCAGACACAGATAGTGTGATATTCACAGCGAGGGAGGGTGAATACATGCCGCCTATTGGGGCATTCCTCGGAGAGTTGACTGATGAGATCAAGGACGAGTATGGTGATAGTGCATACGTTGATTCTTTTGTATCAACAGGTCCAAAAACTTATGGGGTACGGTTGAGGATGGGGAAGGAGCTGAAATATATCGTGAAGCCGAACCGACTGATCGTCAACTTTGACTCGTTGGAGGAGCTAGTGTGCTCAGAAGATGAGGGCAACCAACAACCCCAACTGACTGTGGGGACCCATAACTTTCGGGCACAGAAACTTGGGGGGGGGTGAAGGAACTTAGGGGTACGAAAGTGTGTTGTAACACGTATATGAAACGTTACCAGGTGCCTGGCACTTACGACACCATACCCTTTGGGTACCATAGCCCGTGATTGTTTTCTTTTATATATACAGAGGGTGATCAAATTATTAGAGCCACCCCTTGAAAAACACATTTTCATTATAATATGGTGTTTTAATTTAAATAATAACCTTTTAAGTATGCAGACAGTATTCCAAATTGTTAACACATGTAGTGTTCTCTACCTGAATAACAGAAACTGGGGATAGGGGTTAATTTGGGGAGTAGGGGGAGGGGAGTATGTGAAAAGTGGGTTCAGTAGTGTTTCAACTGTGAACGTGGAAGGTTGTGTCAAGTGGTCAGGTGCGTTAAGTGTATGTTAAGTTAATGATAAGTTATTATATTTAAACCATTGTACGTGAAATATGCACTCATACACCGATATGATATTGTTTCTCAGCAACGTATTGTGATTCTTTTTATTAAATTAGTGTTTCTTTACAGGAATAACTTTTATGTACTGTAGGCTACCCAACATGGGTAAGAAATGTGATCTATCGCCAAAGAAGAAAGGTAGAATGCTTTCGCTGCTGACTGCAACTGATTATAATCAGAGAAAAATAGCCCGAGAACTGAATGTGTCACGTGCGATTGTTGACAGGATCTCATCAAAAATTAAAGTTGAATGGGATAATCCAGAGCTGACTCCAAAAAGAAAGGGTAAATGTGGTCGGAAAAGGATAACTACACCTAGAGCCGACAGATGCATTGAAAAGAAACTAGTAAATAATAGGAGAAGCACTACTAACAAACTTAAATTGGAGCTGGAGAAGGAAAACATCAACACTTCGACAATGACCTTAAGAAGGCGTGCCAGGGAATTTGGATTGGGTAGTCGCCGGCCAAGGAAAACGCCAAAATTGACTCCAACAATGATCAAAAAATGCTTAAAGTGGGCTAAATACTACTGAAAGTTCACTGTAGATGACTGGAAATCAGTAAGTCACAATATTTTAGTGATCTTGTATGCTTATTTTGAGTAAAATGTATTATTTTGATATTTGTATGACAAGGCACATTTCATTTTGGTTGCAGTCATTTCTTCCTCTTTTCATTTGCAGGTGTGTTTCACTGACGAATCCACATTCCTAGTCATGTCTGATAAATCACAGTACGTTCGGCGACGTGTTGGTAAGGAATATCATCCAGACTGTGTCGTAAGTACGGTTAAGCATCCAACATCTGTCATGATATGGGCAGTGATAAGCGGTAAAGGTACTGGACGAATTTACATTGTTGAGGGTACTATGAGGCAGGACCAATACCGAAAGGTTTTGGAAACAAGACTTATTCCACAGATCGCCGACTGGTTTCCAAATGGTGAGCCATTCCATTTTATGCAAGATTCGGCCCCATGCCACACTGCAAAGTCAGTTAAAAGTTTTCTCGCTGCAAAGAATATTCCTCTCTTGGATTGGGCAGGAAATTCTCCGGATATGAACCCTATCGAAAACCTATGGGAAATAGTAAAGCATAGACTGAAAGGCGAGAAAATAACAACTCGAATACAGTTAATAGAACGAATAATTGCCGTTTGGAACGGTGATCCTGAGATACAGGCCAGCTGCAAAGCCTGTATAGAGAGTATGCCTAGACGGGTTGCTGCCTTAATTAAGGCCAAAAGAGGACCCACTAAGTACTAAATGTGTTTAATATGACTGTAGAGTGTATATAAATATATTCTGAAATAAAATAAGTGTTTAAATTAGCCAAATTTTACTATTATTAGCATTACAAATAAACTTATCCAAGAAAAACTATTTTTTATGTAGTGGCTCTAATAATTTGACCACCTTCTGTATATATTTACTTGTTAACGATATGTTTATTCTATTTATTACGCGTATTTGAATATATAAACACCATAAATTATTTACTTGATGGTTATGTTTATTTAATAAATCATGTTTCAATTAGCGTTTCATTTTCTCCTTCGTGTGTGTGTGTGTGTGTGTGTGTGTGTGGTGTGTGTGTGTGTGTGTGCAGGAAAAGGCTAAGCACCGCCCAATGAATGATCAATCAAAGGACCACGTGACTCCTGCTACTACCTGGGCATATCTCTACCCCTGCTTGCTCAGTTGACCGCAGCTAGCCCTGGATCTCAGACATGTATTTTGAAGAATTTTCGCGTAGACGATAAATAGTGATGGCTCCCTTTGATATTGCGTGCTCGGCGTTTATGAAGTGGTATTCGATAAAGTCTACAGATGTGGTGAATACTAAAAGAATCCCTAGCCCTCCCTCCTTTGAGGCTTTTGAGGTTACATTGAGACCGTGCGAAGCGGGAGGAGCAAGAGGTTCAAATACTCTACGGCTATTCTGGCGAGAGCATTGCGGGCTTTCGTGGCACAAAGGATGTAATGGACTACGTCGGAGGACTAAACTGTGTAAAGGCGTACATATACCGTGAAGTGAAAGAAACAACACGTGCAGAAGAGAAGCAACGGGTATGGGTAGTGAGTCTTGTTGATGAAAGTGATGAATGGTGTACCAAGCAATATTATGTCATGCTGCATCATACCGAGTACGCATACGCTGCGGCTGGAAATTTAAATCTTGTCATCATGGACAATCTGAAATATTTTTATAATTACATTCATATATATGATGACGAGGTTCGCAGTGAGGTTGTGGCTAAAGGCCTGTGCGAGTTTTTAATAGAGTTTAAAGACGAATATCGCTTGCTAAGCAAAAAGGACAAATATGGACACATGTTTCTCTGAAATTGTGCGCCGGAGTGTTAATAAAATGTGCGTAGTTCGAAAAAATACAATGGTGAATACTCCTGAACGAAGATGTCTGGTTCGCATTTCAAGGAGTGGGAGTGGTAAAACATTAAAGCTGTTATTACTTCATGTAACAGAAAAATTCTGATTGCCCGGCATAATGGGACACACGTATTCACATGACTCTGTCATGCTGGAACAAACCCGTACACGAATCACTAACGCATGGTATGACACGCCCGTGTGACTCGTTCCCCCACACCTCCCTCCGTGCCAAACCGCGCCCTGGCTGCTCATAGTCACCTCAGAGCTTGACCCGTCTGGACGCGCACTCCTCACACTAGAAAACGATGGAGCTTCCGTTGAGCAGCATTCTCAATGCCGTATACGATGTGAAAGTGGCGAAGTCATTGCGTGTGTTCATGCGTAAAACCGGCGCCGTTAACTATGTACTTGAAACGACTTGCAGACAAACAAACTTTGGTAAACGGAATGTTATTTAAGTGTTGAAGAGATGAATAGAAACTTCGTGATAGTTGAGAAGAGGGGCGAGGATCGTTATAAAATACCTGCAGGTGTAGGCACAAGACGAGAACAGATTAGTGATGCACCCTCATATGCCATTATTTTTATGTTATGTATAAATCGCGACCATCCATGCATTGATATACGGCTGATGTGGAAGAATTCGTCTGATAATAACGTACTTGTCTCCACGCGAATCCGTTTCATCCTCGACAGAGTGTTTGAAATCGTCGGTTTCCGACCAGTGTCATGCATGTTTGCATGGAATGTTCCAGTTTCTCGCAGTCGCCGATGCAAATGCGCAAACGTTTGGTGGTTTG
The DNA here is from genome assembly GCA_023014485.1 of Bathynomus jamesi. Taxonomy (NCBI): domain Eukaryota; kingdom Metazoa; phylum Arthropoda; class Malacostraca; order Isopoda; family Cirolanidae; genus Bathynomus; species Bathynomus jamesi. Next base: position 702,944 of record JAJOZX010000761.1, on the reverse strand, counting down.
GCACACGTCTGTTTGGGAAGCGCTGTCGGTACAACCTCACAGCAGCTCTTCCGTTTCCATTGGCAGCCCCATACACCATATGCATGTCAGCAGTCTCAGCAGTCGTGAAGCGCTCCATGTTACGCGTATTACGTCCGATTTAAGAATGCCCGCGGCAAGCGCGAGTCTAACCCACTTCACCTTTTAGCCAATTGCAGCGGCGCCCTCTCGCGCCGAATGGTGACGTCAGCGGACATACACTTATAGACGAAAAGGGTTTGTCTTGGTGTTGCCTATCCCCCATTACAATTTGTACAGAAAGTTTTCAAACACCCTGTATACAGTAAGTGTGTATTTGCTGGTACATATAATAAATGTGTATATAGATTTCTCCTTTACTAATATTATTATTTAAGAATATATATATATATATATATATATATATATATATATATATGTGTATATAGTGTTTATATATATATATATATATTATATATATATATATATGTATATAGTGTTTATATATATATATATATATATATATATATATATATATATATATATATAGTGTTTATATTATATATATATATATATATATATATATATATATATATATAGTATATAGTGTTTATATATATATATATATATATACGAGTGTGTGTGTATATACACATATATGTATATATATATATAATATATATATATAAATAATATATATATATATATATATATATATATATATATATATATATCCATCGTTAAATGTGTGCGTTTTTTGCTGTATAGAATTCTTTTGAACTATTTTGATTGTATATTTATTTCCTATATATTTCATGTATGTTAAGTTATTTCCATTAATTCGTCTAAATAAACAGAATGATGTAGTTGTGTTTTATTATCCAATAAACGAATGAAACATATGCTTTCATGGGTGTGTATATATATATATATATATATATATATATATATATATATAATATAAACGATATTAAGGAATAACTGGGATGGTGGGAATATATAAACAATGCATGTATGCTTCAATAAATATATATATGTATACACTATGCCAAATGGCTGGTTCTGCTTCTTTGCCAACTGGTTGCTTAAGCCAGTTGGCTGATTTACAACTTCTAAGGCAAGTGCTGAGATCAAGAGCGTTCATTAAGCGATGCGACATGCCTGCAAGAACATCTTCTCTCCTCTCCTTCCTCTCCTTCTCTCTCTTAGGTTAGGTTTCGGTGGCAGCTTGGGAGATTCCCCCTTGCTTGTGGCAGCTTGGGAGATTCCCCATTGCTTGTGGCAGCTTGGGGGATTCCCCCCGCTTGCATCTTCATTTTTTCATTTTCTTGTGGCCCTGGCACCATGTGGGAGTTGGCATCGTACTCTACCATTTTGCGGTTATACTACTGTTACCATATATACTCGTATATGGTAACCGATTTTCACTTAAATTTTATTAGATATGACACAGTTCGCAAGGGATTAAATGTAAATATCTACAGTAGTAGAGAAACAGACTAATTTCGTCTGATTTTGTTTTTAGCCAATAAACTGCCCAATTTTAATTGTATATAATATAATATATATATATATATATATATATATATATATATATATATATATATAAGTTTATATATATATGTATATATATATATATATAATCGAGAAAACAATTAAACTTTTTACAGAACTTGTTTAGTAAATTTTTATAATTATTATTATGTACAATGTTGCCTTATGAGGTGGGCTATTTCTCTAATGTAATTTGGGTTGTATTTCCTAATGTTGCCCTTGGGTATGTATTTATTTGCATTATTGATGATCTGATTAAATGTCTTAAGTGTTGTACTGATGTTTATGATGGGTGTGCTGTTTAATGTAGTGAATTGTTCCTCAGTCTGCTTTCTTTTAATTTCTGTAAGTGTGCCTAAGGCTGTTGGGGCAGAGTGTAGAACGTGTTGTAATGATGATGGGCAGGTGGTCTGATGACAGTTGTTTTTCTGTTCTCCAGTGTGTATGTGTTGCTAGTGAGGGGGAACAGAACGTTATGTCTGGGGAGGAGTTTGAGTATCCTGTTTGATGTGGTATGTGTGTATGTTATACTGTATTGTTAAGAATGAAGAGGCTGTTTAGTTGTGTGGCTATGTTGGCGCCTCTGGTGTTGCTTTGGTTGTGCAGGTACCAACTAGTGTCTTTAGCGTTAAAGTCTCCTCCTAAGATGACATTAGTGAGAGAGGCCAGATTGGGTAATTGTGGATTGTAATTGGCTGGCACTTGAGGTGAACTATCTGGTGGGATGTAAATGTTGATTAGTGTGGTGTTGTGTTTTGCGCGTGTTTTAATGTTAACTGCCTGTATTTCTATCGTGTTATCTGCTTGGATTGTGTTTGTAATATTTTGGGTGGCATCAGGTCCCGAGGTTGTACACCTGGGTGTTAATAAATTAAATAATTAAAATTACTGGTCCCGAAGGCCCCAGCACCGCGATAAAACTACAGAAAAGAACGCAGCCGTGAAAATCTTGAGCTTCACATTGTGTCAAGATTTCTGAATCTTAAGATAATTGAACCCCCAATTGCTGTCGGTTCAATTATTTGGTCAATAAAACTATAGAAAAGAATGCAGTCATGAAAATCTTGAGCTTCACATTGCCACCCGTAATAATAATCTATAATAATAATAAAAGGACGTGCGTGTGTCTGTGTGTGTCTGTGTCTGTCTGTTCCAGCCATACGTCCAAAGCAGTTACAAACATGAAACTTCACACACATATTGATTAGGTCCAGAGGTTGTGCACCTGGGTGTTGAATGCCCGGTTAGGTTAATTGAATGTCCCGTTAGGTCAACTGTACGCCTTTGACGATTGGTTAGGTTAAGTCGTTATATTTTCGTTAGCTTTAACGAAAATATCACGACTCAATCTAACCAATCGTCAAAGGCGTACAATTAACCTAACCGGGCATTCAATTAACCCACCCGGGTTTTCAATTAATCTAATCGGGCATTCAGTTGACTTAACCGGGCATTCAATTAACCTAACCGGTCATATACTGTATATATATATATATATATATATATGCGAAGTTAAGCGACATTGGGTCTGGGTAGTAGTTGGATGGTAGACCGTACTCTGCGCCCAGATTATGTAGCGACCCGTGGTTCGGATTCCACGTAAAACTGTAGGTCCCCTCCGTCATATGACCTTAGATGTTGCGAAGGAGGTTAAACAAACCCAATTAAAAAATATATATATATATTTATGTATAGCGTTCAACATCCACCCGGCAACGCTGCGCTGGGTCGCTTCGCTAGTAATAAATAAAAATAAAATTTGTTGCTACAGTTTTCAAACACCCGAGCACCGCGGTCTAGCCGGTATCGCCGAAGAAGCCCAGAGGATGGTGGATTTACAACTGCCAAGATTTGTGGTTCTGAAATTCAAGTTGACAACAGGCGGATTGTTCCATATTGCCCACTCCTCTCTCGACAAGAGTTAGTGAGAGTAAAAATCTTTTCATTTTTGGTGCTGATGGGAAAACAGTCAACATAGTCTATCCCGAAGCACTGCAGCGATAACATGTCACTGATTATATTGTATAAATATTTGATTTAATGTATTTTTCTCAAACATTTACAGTAATAATAACTATTGTTCTTGATTTCTCATTTCATGCAACTTTTATTAACATCTAAAAGATCACTAGATATCAATTATCTATTATGCACTTTATTTATACTTTTGAACCATTTGTTGAGAAATAAAGATAATCTTCAAGACTGGTTTCCTTAACGTATCTTTACTTTATCGTTTGTTTTCAATTTATAGTTACCATTTTTTTAGACTAAATTTAATTCTGATCAAAGACACAGGGTCAAGGTAATTTCATATATACTGAACCCGAACGAAGCTGGGTAATTCTGCTGGATCACCTGAAGATCAGGGCCCCAAGCTTCTTTAGTTAGCTTTATAAAGCTAACTAACGAAAATATCACGACCTAACCTAATCAATCGTCAAGGGCGTACAGTTGACCTAACGATTGGTTAGGTTAGGTCGTGATATTTTCGTTAGTTAGCCTTATAAAGCTAACTAAAGAAGGCTGGGGGCCTTTATGGATCTTTTAAACTATTTCCCCCCTCCCCCAGCTTCAGAGAGGGGGGACATAGCTTAAAAGGTCAATATTAGGGGGGAGATAATTTAACAGGTTTTACTTATCTTATTTGCATAATAGAATTTTTAAGATATGTATATAAGATACATATCTTGAAAATTCTATTATATTCTATCATATTTCCGGCTTATAGAGAACCATTATTTACAGACGATAAAATTTGAATGCCCGGTTAGGTCAACTGTATGCACTTGACGATTGGTTAGGCTTAGTCGTGATATTTTCATTAAAACTAACGAAAATATCACGACTAAATCTAATCAATCGTCAAGGGCGTACAATTGACCTAACCGGGCATTCAGTGAATCTACCGGGTATTCAGTTGACTTAACCGGGCATTCAATTAACCTAACCGGGCATTCAGTTTTTTTCTACCCTTCGTGCGGGTAGCAAAAATATCCTACGTTTTAATGAAAATATCACGACTTAACCTAACCAATCGTCAAGGGCGTACAGTTGACCTAACCGAGCATTCAGTAATTTTACTGTAGGTTTTGATATATATATATACACACACACACACACACATATATATATATGTGCCCGGTTAGGTTAATTGAATGGTCGTTTAGGTCAACTGAATGCCCGTTTAGGTTAATTGAATGCGCGGTTAAGTCAACTGTACGTTCTTGACGATTGGTTAGGTTTAGTCGTAATATTTTCGTTAAAACTAACGCAAATATCACGACTAAACCTAACCAATCGTCAAGGGCGTACAGATGACCTAACCGGGCATTCAAATTTTATCTTATGTAAATAATAGTTTTTAATTTATTATATGTTTGCAATAAATAATAAATTTGTTGTTATTGTTTTCTTATCTTATTTTGGTTAATTTGCAGAGTTTAAACTTTCGGGTGGATATAGTTGAAAAGATCAACATTGGAGTGGTGATTGTTGAAAAGAGTATGTTGGGGTGGGGAAATAGTTTAAAAGATCCTTCTTCATTTTCAGTTGATCCAAAATTTTAATTTTCTTTATTTTATTTTTGCTAATTGATGAATTATTTATTTTTTAAATTACCTAATCATTTTTTAGATTAAGCTTACTCGTGTAATCGTGTTCAATTCTGAATGTTCATTTTTTTATACATTCTCTCTTAACTGTAAAAGATGAAGTCATAACTTGCTAAAACTCTAAATTAACACTTAATTTTAAATTTTAATAATTTAATTTTGGCTCATATGCATGTTTAATTTTAATCCATAATAAAATGTATATTTCAATTTCCAGTTTTAGTTAACTGGGCAAATCATGACAACATCAGATCTGTCAATATGCTGTTTAAATGAAAAATATGACTTCATCTTCAAATACTGTATATTGCTCATCTGCCACAAAATTTACCTTTATCTACAAATATTTTGCAAAAAAATTCGGGCTATTGAGAATAAAAAACAAAACAGGTCAACATTAAATAATAATGATGTCACCAAATTATTATTGGTATATAAATTGTTATAATTTCTCAAATTATCATTCTGATTATTCTGATCTGACCTAGAGGTTGAAGCATTACCTGTAATATTTTAGAAGCAGTAAAATTCAGTCAGAGGATGTCTTTGTCTTCTCCTTTGAGACCTGCTTTCTCCAGAGAACTTAGTTTTAAAATAGAATAAATAATTTTCCGATAGGCTACAAGAAGAATCGGGAAACCGTCACATAATTTAATAAGTTTTCACAGAATCCTCGGATCCACTACAAGAAGAAATCGGAGTGTAGTATAAAAGAAATTACTGCCATTCCTACATGGTACCAGCTACCACAGAGTGAGAAAATCCGTTGCTGCCATCTAACCAGAACCCCCGTCAACCTCGAACCACCCACCCATTGCCATAGACGGAGTGTTAACATATATATATATATATATATATATATATATATATATATATATATATATTATAGGATAACTGCCCTATTCATACTGCCAGGATCATGAGACAGTGGTTTCAGGAACAACGAGATATCGAGCTGCTAAACTGGCCCAACAAGGGGTTTGACCGAAACCCCATTGAAAATGTTTGGGCAAATGTGGTTAACGCTTGATAGCCTGGGCAGGAGCGGACATCTCGGCACCTGCTGGAACACACCATGGCAGAGTGGGAACTTTTCCGCAGGAACCCACAAGTCATCTACAATCACGTGACATCTGTTCCAAATAGGCTACGAGAGGTCATTAATAATAATGGAGGATGAACCAAGTATTGAGTAATTGTGTATGATAATGTTATGGTTGTGATGTAGTAAATATATACGACTATTTATTTACTTGAACAATTGTCAGTTCCTCATAATTTAAACATTATGTTTTGTATGTTCTTAAGAAAATCCCTAAATTTACTTGATTCATTTTCATTCTTGTAATAAAAAATTTAACTATGTTATCATTATCTCTCCATGGATAGACCTTTTTCTGGATAATCATTTGTCAATCATACTACAACTTATCTTACACTTTAACTATAACATGACCACATCAAAATGCTATGATTGAAAGTTTTTAAAGTATCCCACGTTTGTGAAATAACCTAACTACTCTATTCCCTAAATTTAGGAATAATGCATGAATAAAATACATAGTCGTCCAAGCACAACCACAGTGAACAATGTACAGTGAACAGTCAACAATATATTTATTCAGTCATTGGTTTTTAAAAAATAAAAGTATTACTATGACAACACCTGAGAGGGGGAGGAGGAGAGGGAGGGAGTGAGGGTGTGGAACTGGGGTTTAAGAGGGACTGCGTTGTTTCTACATCTCGGAGAGGGTGGAGCACTATTCGTTTCTAAAATATTTCATTCTTAGAAAAAACAAGTTAATATTCGTTTTCCTACTAATCCCAAAGAATATATACACAGTATATATATATATATATATATATATATATATATATATATATATATATATATATACACAGGGTGATTCACATCCGGTGTGCCGTACTTTGGGAGATGATTTGGGGTGATATTGAGTAAAAAAGTTAGTATAATATCGGTGCTATTTCCAACCGTTGCGGAGCTACGGACGTTTTAAGGTGCACGGAAAAAAATAAACGAGTATTAATCTGATGTATTTATTGCTAGATTTTTTGAGATACACCTTATAAATGTTCAAAATGTCCGCTCGGTTTTCAATGCACAGCCTTACTCGTTCCAAACAAGAGTCCACTGCCCATTGAATCATTTCGGGGTGTTCTCATATGTAAGCAGCGGTATCCATAATCCGATGGAAGAGTTCCTCTCTCGTTTGTACTTTGGTCTTGTAGATCATCTCTTTCATAAGGCCTCATAAAAAGAAATCTAACGGGGTTATGTTCGGAGATCTCGGGGGCCACGATATTGGACTAGCACGACCAATCCAACGATTCCCGTACCGCTGATTCAAGTAATCCGTAACATGACAACCAAAATGTGGTGGCGCCCCATCGTGCTGAAAGAACATCCTGCGCCTTGTCTCCAAGGGCACGTCCTCCATCAAAGCGGCAATTCGTTCGTCAGGAAGTTCAGATAAATATCAACAGTTAATCATTGTTCCAAAACGAACGGTCCAATCAGCTGCTCTCCAATTACACCGCACCAAACATTCACCGGGAATCAATGTTGAAAGTTTCCTTCAACGATACCGTGGGGATTATCGGCGGACCACAAGTGAGAATTTCGTCTATTGTTAATTCCATTCCGAATGAATTGTGCTTCATCACTAACAGTATGCGATTAAGAATTTGGCGATGCATAACCATCCACTGGCAAAATTGAACAAATTTATCGTAATCATCCGGTTGAAGAGTCTGCATACGTTGCAAATGATAGGGTACAAACCCTCATCATGTATGGTTTGCCATACACGCGATGCGTGATTCACCAATTCGTCTGGAAATCCTTCGAACACTGGTAGTTGGGCTACGTTGAACTAGGCCCAGTATGCGCTCCTCCACAACAACGGGCCGTCGTGCTACATGTTCTTGGTTACGTGGAACAATTGTTCCTGTTTCCCTTAATCTCTGGTGTGTGTCACTAAACACTTGCCTGCTCGGTATTCGGCGGTTCGGAAAACGTCTTCGATATTCCTCAACTGCCTCTCTCTGACAGAATCCATAAATGAAATAGATATCAGCGTATTCAGCGGGTGTGAACTGTTGATTCATTTTGATTGTTCACCTTAGCGCAACACAGTGTCTCGTACCACAGATCAGAACCAACTGAAAGAAAAAACTGAGGTAACCTGAGGTTACCAGTAGTGGCAACCCCGTTAACCCAAACTACCACAATGCTGCCATCTATCGAATTGCACACAAGTAGATATTTATTGTTTGCACATCTTAAAACGTCCGTAGCTCCGCAATGGTTGGAAATAGCACCTATGTTATGTTAACGTTTTACTGGATATCACCCCCTCCCCCTAAAGTATGGCAGATCCGTTGTGAAACACCCTGTATATATGTATATACACACAAACACACACACACACACACATATATATATATATATATATATAGTATATGCACGACAATTTACATATAGGATTTCTATTTACCGATTTATAGAGAAAAATTTAATGGTAGCAGCCACGACGACAAATTTGACCTGGTGCGTTCACCGTACACCATCTCAAAGTATCAGGACAAGTTTTCTTTTTTCTTTGACTAAAAGCAGATAATCAATTATTTATTTAAAAAAAAAAATAATTTCTGTTATAGTATGAACGCCTGGTATCATTTGAATCAAATAGCGTCGAATGGGGTTCTCCTCGATTCCGACCTCTTGGAAGTAGAAAGGAATACTTCTGAGATTATGTGAGAACCTATTCGTTATTTTATTTTCATTTGTGCACGAAGCGCCATTCGTATCTTTCTTAGAAAAAAACAGTTTAATAATTATTTTCCTACGAATTCAAAATACCATTTATATACAGGGTGTTTCAGAAGTCGCGCACCATAGGCTTTATTCAGATTTACGAGGTTTATGAGTCAAAATGGTTTATAAGTGATGTTTAATTAATATATGTTCGATAATGTTCGAATAATAAAATTAATAGTATGTAAAGTAATCAAAAAGCTATTTTAAAATAATTAAATTGAATGAAGCTACATTAGCCAATGGTGTCTCAGAAGTCGCGCACCATTCGCTAATGTAACTTCATTGAACTTAATTATTTTAAGATAGCTTTTTGATTAACTGTACATACTCTTAATTTTATTATTCGAACATTATCGAACATATATTGTAATTAAACATCACTTATAAACCATTTTGACTTGTAAACCTTGTAAATCTGAATAAAGCCTATGGTGCGCGACTTCTGAGACACCCTATATATATATATATAAGCAGGGTGTCCCAAAAGTCCCTATCTATTTTGTTGAAATAGGCTGAATTTCAAATGAATGTTTTAATGACATGATTGGATGCACCTTTCTAGACAAATACATGCATTAGATTTCTACTTTAATTATTTTTAAATTTTTAATTAATTTTTTCAGATCCATATCATTGGTGATGGATGTACATGAACGCGTAATGATAGTAACATGTTGCATCAGAGGAATGAAATGTTGTGAAATTAGAGACCGATTCTCAAGAAGGTTTCATAAGCCTGTACCGACAGATAAAGCAATTCGTGAATTGGTGAACAAATTCAAAAGGACTGGATCTGTGCATGATGAAGGAAGAAGTGGACGCCCAAGAACAGTACAACAAAACATTGAATCTGTTCGCATAATGTTCGAAGACAATCAAAGAATGTCAGTTCGCCAAGCATCCCACAGATTGACCATACCCAAAACAACTGTTCACTGAATCTTGCGTTCGACGCTGAAGAAGAAGTGTTATCACATTCAGCTGTTACACAGCTTACACGAGGAAGATTTTCCAAAAAGAGCAGCAATGTGTGCGTAACTGGTCGAACAAATCCAAAATAACAATTTAATGGACCACATTTTGTTTAGCGATGAGGCGACTTTTCACACCTGTGGTAAAATCAATCGGCATAATTGTCGCATCTGGGCTAATGAAAAGCCAACTGAGTTCACTGAATTGGAAAGAAACTCACCTAAAGTCAACGTGTGGCTTTGAATGACGAAGTCTAAGATTTACTGGCCCCTTTTCTTTGCAGAGGCTACAGTGACAGGGCCTGTTTATTTGATATGCTTCAAAATTTTCTAGAACCTCAACTTCTTGAAGATGGCATTCTCGACAATGTAGTCTTTCAGCAGGATGGGGTACCATGTCATTATGCCAGAATTGTTCAGACATACCTAAACGAGCGTTTTCAAAATCGTTGGATTGGACGTGGGGGAAATAGGCCCTGGGCAGCGCGATCTCCGGATTTGACCCCAATGGATTTCTTTGCTTGGGGTTTCATTAAATCAGAGGTCTATCGCAGAAATATTCGAGATTTATCAGATCTGCGAGATCGCATTAGGCAAGCAGTTGAGAAAATAACCCCTGAAATGCTCGGAAATGTGTTCTGCAATGCAGCTGACCGCTTTGAGATTTGCAGAGATACAGATGGAGCACATGTGGAAACTACTAATTAAAGATTTTAAGTGTAATACTTGTAATTTGTATAGAAATACATCTGTATTCAGGTCAGTGTGATATTTAGTTGAAATTCAGCCTATTTCAACAAAATAGATAGGGACTTTTGGGACACCCTGTATATATATATATATATTATATATATATATATATATATGAAAATTATTCACGAAAGTAACACGTGAAAAATATTTATGATGAATAAAACCACGAAGGAAACACAGAATGGTGCTTAAACGCTTTCGTCTAATGACATCCTCAGTGTTCCTGAGGATGTCATTAGACGAAAGCGCTTGAGCACCATTCTGTGTTTCATTTCCTTCGTGGTTTTATTCATATATATATATATATATATATTGCAGTTCTGAACCCAGCCTAAAAAATATGCAACCCAACTCACAAAAACACTCGGTAATAAGTTTAATGTTTAGTGATTACTAATTTATAAGAAGAACAGCTAATCTATAATTTTTTTAATGTTCAACCAGCTCCAAGAAACACCTACTTGATAATAGAAATAATGAGCAGCCAGTTTTTAGCTTGCTGTCCAACCAAACACAGGAAAAAAGACTCCTCTTGTTTGTTAATTAGAAAACTAAAATTACATTTACAACTGTCACTCTTTAGCTTGCTGCCATTGTTGTAAATCTGTGAAATGACGTAAAATTACTGTAAAGGGAATTGCTGTAAATTATAACATTCTGATGAGGAATGAATTACGAAAAAATTGTGCCAATGGATCGTACCATCTCATAAGACTGCCAAACAAATTCTCTTCACTTCAAGAGGATCCTGGTTTTTTTTAGGTGGGGGGGTGCAAAAATGTCAACAACTTTTTCGGCATCACCTCCAGTGCGAATGGCGTTGTTTTACAAGTTTTCTTTTGATTTCTAACGGCTAACCGTCGTTTTAGGCGAGTCTACCGTTATGCGTTGTCCTGGTAATTAAGTTTGACAGAGTGAATTCGGGGTTCTTTCGTCGGTTCTGTTTGTAGGCTACACAATAACAAATTGTAACAATAACAAATAACAAATAACAATAACAATACACAACAACAAATTCTCTTCACTTCAAGAGGATCCTGGTTCTTTTTGGGGGTGCAAAAATGTCAACAACTTTTTCGGCATCACCTCCACGACATGAAATGACCTCAATAGACTGGACGCGATCGCGACAGATTTAAAATGGGGGCCAGGCATAGGCGGACACGCAAATCTAGACAACTTTCAAGTTGATATCTTCGTCAATTTGTTAAATATAGTCCAGAGTTTCATATTTCATCTCGAACCGTGCCTGGGGAATGCCGAATAATCACTAAGAGCGCATGATAACTCATTTCATGCACTAAATGTGGAAAATGACATTCTTAAGTCTCATAAATTGTGTAGCTACAAACAAAACAGACGAAAGAACCCCGAATTCACTCTGTCAAACTTAATTACCAGGACAACGCATAACGGTAGACTCGCCTAAAGCGACGGTTAGCCGTTAGAAATCAAAATAAAACGAAAAACAACGCCAATCGCACTGGTTTGTGTGAATGCTAGTCACAGCACTGGCACGAATACTCACGTGCAAGCACAGTACGCTCACAATCTCACTACCCATAGAAATGTATACACATGTACCCACTCTAAAATGATATGCACTAACCATTATATTTACCTCCTGCACGCTTGTCTAGTGACGTCTACTCAGAGAATGTGGTTGATTGACACAGGAAACATCATTGTGAATGCGAAACCTCTCTATCAATGGGGTAGCTGGAGCCCCCTAAGCCTCCTGGCTCCGCCACTGTATATTGCTTATTAATAGTACTTTATATATGGAACCTTTCGGATGGGTGCTGCGAAAATGTTTATAGTATACTTTACAATACAGTTTTCTATTACAAACTTTAATACGTTTTCTACGATGACTCAAAAGGTGACGAAAGTAATGTTCATTATTTACGATAAAAATGATTTTAGTTTTATATATTTAAATACAGTACTCCCCCATCTTTCGCCACCCGATATAACGCCAACTCCGGTTATCGCCATATTTCGCCAAAGACCCAATTTCCCACCATTCTAACTTACCCCCATGCACCGCTACGCCGCTGTCCGCCATCCGCTAACCTAATTCATTCCTGAAAAAGAGTATGAAAATCCCCTGCTTTTACTACCAAAACCATTTGAACAGAAATGCTGACTACAAGCATTGTCTTACGTGACGTAGATTACATATTCGCGAAGGTTTAGTTTGTTTCATGATGATACCACTGTTCGAGTATTTTGTGTCGTCTGATTTGGCAAACGTGGAAATGGGCGGAGCTTAGGGGCGTCACAGAAGGTTTTCTTTACTCTGCAGGAATAACGTATACCGTTACAGGGAAAGGATTTCGAAAAAAATCATATTATAAAAGAATTCTTTTAAAGGATAAGGATTCATTTTATCAAAGATAAAGGATGTGTCTGAAAAATGAACGACGTATAGAAGAAATTGTTAAGAGCAAAGCGAGACAATCATCAATGACTGAATGTTTTGGTAAAATGTAAATTTTTTGCATATTTGTAAAAATTAACTTGTATTCAAATATCTTAACTCTGAATAAAATTAATACAGTTGCGCACATTATTCCTAGGACACTCTTGAGAACAGATAGCGACACCTGGCATATATTTGTTGTGTATTGGTTGGTGTACTACAAACGGTTGTAATATTTTATGAATGAATCTGGTGTTTAGCGTTGATTGTTTGGTTGACTCATTGCCAAATGTCTTTAGAACACAATTATTTCCATTCATCACTCTGGTTTACATATTACTGCGTTTACATATTGCGGGATGAGGCAAGGCTCCTTGCTCTCTCCTATGCTGTTTAATGTGTATATTGACGGATTAATTGCTTCACTTAATGAGGCAACAGTAGGATGTTGTATAGATAACACAAGGATAAATAACTTAGTTTATGCCGATGATATGGTGTTAATAAGTTCCTCTGTTAAAGGTCTGGATCGGCTATCAAAAGTCTGCAAAGTGTATTTGCAGAAACATGATATTCTTTTAAATGTTACAAAAACTAAGGTTATGCAATTCCATCCTAAAAGCTGTAATCAGCCAGCTGATATTAGGTTTAAAATGAGAGGTGAAGTATTTGAGGAAGTACAAGAGTTTAAGTATTTGGGTCAAACTATTACCATCTCCTTGAGTGATGACTCGGATATAAGAAAACAATCTCGAAGCCTTTGTGCTAAAGCGAATATGACTATAAGGAACTTTCGGTTATGTACAAGTGAAGCTAAAGACACTCTTTCTCGTACTTTCTGCATAAATTTATTCGGACAGCAACTCTGGATGAATTATAAAAAAGGTTCTGGCAGAACCCTAAATTTGCTGTACAACAGGTTTTTTAGACTCCGACATAAATTACTCCCGAGATGCTGAGCTTCGCAAATGTTTGCTACCCACAATGTCCCAAGCTTCCGGGAGGTAGCAAGACGTGCTAAATACAGTCTAATGCAAAGAATTAAGAAATCAACCAACCCGATTATCCAAGCTATCCATGAGTCCTGCCGTTTGTCTTCTAAGCTATGGAATTCATGGTACGAAAATGTCTGTCTGTAGCTCCACTTATCTCCGACATTACTGTATTATTTCTAATTAACTGTATAATTTCTATCCTTAGTATGTGAACTGTCATTGTATTATTAATATTTGTCATATGAACTATAGTCTGCCAATAAACCTTTTCATTTTCATTACTAACGAAATATAAATAATTAAATATAAATTCAAGAAGGGGATATATATATTAATTTAATAAGGAGGATATCAATGAAGTGAATAAAAAGTGGTCTTGTAAAAACTAAAAGAAACCTTTGGACGTGATGACAGTGTTCATGGTATTGGCAAGCCTGAACGAACTGAAGTTTCAATGTATAAAAACAGTGGTTGGTAGGCATTAGTAGTATGACCGCAAAAGGAGAGAGTGCAATGCAATTGCAAATGTTCATCAATGTTCCAATGAGCGCCAGTGCCAACCACCCTCCCCCTTGTTGCAAGACCCCCAGTGCCAACCCAAGGGTGCGAAAAAAATGGGGGGGGAGAGGAATTCCCACAGCAAGCTGGAGGAGTCCACCTGACCTCTTTGGGGGAGAAGTTGGGACGGCCTCACCCCCCCCAAAGGGGTATACCTACCCTAAAAGAGGGCGAGAAATGAGGAGGGTCTTTGGGGGAGAAAGTGGGACGGCGTCACCCCTCCAAAGGGAAACCTAACCTAAGCCCTAACCTAAGAGAGAGAGGAGTGTTCCCCTGGCTCCTGGAGGATGCATATTGAGAGTTCATCCGAGCCCCGTTGTCTTATATGGTCCTAAAGCGCCAGTTGGGGTAGAAGCCAGTGGCTCCAGGCATTATCAGCCAGTTGGTACAGTGTATACAACGTTTGGACGGCCAAGAAACGCACTCAAACGCACGTACACTCCCCGACTATACGCCCATAAAGCCCCTATTATTACACACACACAACTATATGCACGTTCATGGGTCGCCAACTCCCTCCGTCATCACCCGTTTACACACAACGTTTGAACATCCAAGGAGCGCACACAAACGCCCATAGATTCCCTTGGATGTTCAAACGTTGTGTGTAAACGGGTGATGACGGAGGGAGTTGGCGAACCATGAACATGCATATAGTTGTGTGTGTGTAATAATAGGGGCTTTATGGGCGTATAGTCGGGGAGTGTACGTGCGTTTGTGTGCGTTTCTTGGCCGTCCAAACGTTCTATACACTGTACCAACTGGCTGATAATGTCTGGAACCACTGGCTTCTACGCCAACTGGCGCTTTAGGACCTTATAAGACAGCGGGGGCTCGGATGAACTCTCAATATGCATCCTCCAGGAGCCAGGCGAACACTCCTCTCTCTCTTAGGTTAGGGCTTAGGTTAGGTTTCCCTTTGGAGGGGTGACGCCGTCCCACTTTCTCCCCCAAGGACCCTTCTCATTTCTCTCCCTCTTTTAGGTTAGGTATACCCCTTTGGGGTGAGGCCGTCCCACCTTCTTCCCAAAGAGGTCAGGTGGACTCCTCCAGCTTGCTGGGGGAGTTCCTCTCCGCCCATTTTTTTCGCACCCTTATTATTTTAAAAATAATTAACATATATATATATATATATATATATATATATATATATATATATATATATATTAACATATGTTAATTATTTTTAAAATTATTTTACGTGAATGTAAAAGCCGCTAAATCCAGCGTGTATATATATATATACTAGCACGGGTAATAAACTTTGACACCATAAACTCTGATGACGAATGCGTCCCCGCCCATCCCATCTCTGTTAATTATTTTTTGAATTATTTTCTCGCTCTGCCTCTCCTTACAGTAATTCTTTGATTTGAGAATACTAAAAATCACAATAAACAAAATAAATATTCTATGAGATTAATATTTTTTTTTTCACCCTTTTATCATCACTATAAAGGGGATATGATCTGCCTTAAAAAATCTAAAAAATATCTTAACAATTCATGCTCCCAATTTATTAATAACCTTCGTACAAATTAAAAACGCACACAAACGCACGTACACTCCCCAACTATACGCCCATAAAACTCCTAATATCACACACACACACACACACAACTACATGCACGCTCATAGGTCGCCAACTCCTACCATCATCGAGTCTCGAATCCAGATGGAGAGCAACTCGCTCCTCCACCAAACCATGCCTAGAGGCGGGGACCCCCAACTTGACCTTCATGTGAAGAGAGACACTAGCAAGTACGAATTGTTCTTCATCAAGTAGTTTACGATCAGCGACAGAAACAATTCCCTCTGTCGTTTAAAATGAAGTTTAGCTAGACATACTATGCATCACCTACCATCACCGGGTCTTGAACCAAGGTGGAGGGCAACTCGCTCCTCCACCAAACCATGCCTAGAGGCGGAGCCTCCAACTTGACCTTCATGTGACGAGAGACACTAGCAAGTACGAATTGTTCTTCATCACGTATTTTACAATCAACGAAACTCTTATTATTGTACACACACACGTACATTAGGGTGGAGTGAAAATGGCCCCAAATTTTTTTTTGTGAATTTTAACTTACTTGAGGTTTTAAAAGTTGCCAATGGACTAATAGAACAATATGCAAAAAAGTTTATTAAAATCAGACAATCTTTTGATCGACCACCAGACGTTATAAGTTTACAATAATATACGATTTTACACAAAAATACCTAAAATACGAGTAAACATCAGACTATATATTTTTAGTTATTTTGGCACACTATTATGCTAACGATAGAGTCTGAGTTATGCATGCATGGTTAATTCAGAATTGATAGTCACGTTTAGACTCAAGTTTCGGCATAAGCTGCCGAGAAGCGACGCGAGCCCGAATAAATCCATGGCGGGACGTCTCGCCACACACAGCGGCTGAAGCTTCGGTAACTAGGTTCACGCATCTTTCCACCGCCTGTGTGTGACAAGGGAAGCGAGGGAGGAGGACACTTGGTGAAATTTGAGAAGAGATCATGTCGTTCAATTCGTTGTCTGTCATATCCATCGTAACAGGAGGCTCCGTCACGGTCAAAGTCTGCCAATCGACCATGTCCTGGTATTCGGTCGCGTCGAGGTTGAGCGGTGGCACTCGAAACCTGCGGATTTTGTTTGCAGACACATGTGATCTTGTCTTCATGATTCTTCTGAGTCCGAGTTCCCTTATATGTGGTCGCTCATCTGTGATCATGGCTAATAGCACGTTCTCGGGGTGTCCGCAGAAGCCGTTTCGCCGAATCACCGGGTCGACGACTTTCTTTAGAGAGGAGCTGAGGTACCGTGTTCTCACCATCATCCCGTGCAGATGTTTGGCTCCATCTTTGCATGATGGCTGCGTCTTGATGGCGAACCATGTTGGGGCGTAGACCCGGATGATGAATGTGACAAGAGTTTTGATATTGTTGGATGGTGCATCGAGGCCAACATAGAGGCGGAGGATTCTGTTGGCAGTTGTCAACCATCGCGAGTGGTTCAATGGTCCGGTTTTCGCAATGCTAGATCACACGAACAGTGTCCTTCACTGACAGCTTGACACATCTGCCACAGGTACTGCTGGTCAGTGCTCAGGTCCTTCACGTCAACATGCGGCAGTGGCTGTAATGGAGATATAGGTTCATACGATGTATATGGAGTTCCGTGCATGCTGTGAGAGATTTCCCTATCGGTCCTGAGAAGCACTTAGGTCCTGTAGTTGCTCCATCTAAATGCTGAAACAGGTGTCGCAGGGGGAGCTCGTTAGCATGTAATAAGCACACGAGCCATTGCAGCGGTTTTTGTAGTAATTCCTCAAGCTGCCGAATAACTCCGCCATTATGTCCAGTGTTGACAGCGGTTCTGTCGCATCCGACGACTTTCACACTGTCGAGATCCACACTTCGCGCAGCCAAGCATTCAAAGATTACTTTGGAAATCGCCTTGCTTGAACCACTTGACGGCGTCACGTGGCCAAAGTACGATGAACCTGGTTCACAAATAATGCTGACGTGCTCTTCTGTATCTCTGTCCCGGTGGCCATGTCCTGCGGCGTCTCGTACATTTTTCATCGTTCTATTCTTTCGACCGTCGAAGTACAATCCAGGCAAGTCTGTCATACTGCTGTCTAGTTTTGTCAGTTCTTGACGAGTTCTACTTCTTTCTCGGCGAATTTTACTACGATCAATGACTTTGGAGGTGTCATTTGTAGACACAATTCCAATGTCTTGTAGCACGGATGAGGCAATAACGGCTGCTGCTCGATCTGACACGCCCGTTCTATCGCACGCTTGAGCCAAACATGGTAATCGTACAGTCATCGTCATTCTTTGACGTTTACTCTCCAGTGTCGATAGTCAGGTTTACAGTGTGACTTAGATAGGGTGTATTCTTCGTCGCTGTTGTCGGTGTCGTCGTCCTTGTCTTCCTCGTTGTAGCTTCCAGAATTGCATTGCTGCTTCGATTGTTCTTGGTGAATGCTGTGTCTTCTCGATTCACAGACTTTCCTGGATATTTTCTTCTGTAGCTTTGTTGTTTCCACCAAATCGATGCCTCCTATAATCATCTTTCTGGCTCCTCTGTGGTCCTCTAGAAACTTTCTTTCTTTGAGTGGTACTTTGTCCGCTCTTTCGCACTTACAGCTCATGACGAAATCTACACATTTGCATTTGCTAATGTCGAAGAGTTTATCTGCGTCTTCTCTGAACTGTTCAAGTTGTTGCTTGTGGATATTTGTTATTCTTCGTTGTCAGCTGTTGTCTTGTATGGATGTAAGCCTTCATAACATCAGCGTAGGTGGGAAGAACATTTGTGGGTATCTCGCGTGGCGCGCCAAAAATCACACATGCCGCCTTCTCCCTCGTAATAATTTCCATTCTGAAAAAAAAAAAAAATTATTATAAATTGTAAGCAATGTAAGACTATTAAAGAATTTCTGCAAGAAAAGAAATATCAAATTAATACTGTCACACTCACTTGTCAAACACCTATAAACAGATATCAATATGTAATTAACTTACTTTTAATATCAAGTTTCACGAAAAAATGATGATAACAGCACAAATAACCTTCAATTCTCACTGCCACATGTGCACTGAGCTTGGCGGAGCAGCCGCGCTTTGCATATTACTCACTCTCCCCCCACTCCCAATCTCCCATCCCCTCTGACTCACGGACTGCATATGTTATCGCACCAAATCACTACCATCACTGAAACTAGCATTAAATCAATATATGGTTAACTAAACTCTTTCTTATCTCACTTACTCACATCAGCTCTAATAATTTGGCCACCCTCTGTAATTGCCATTAATTTACATTCCACACATGTTGTAATCTTAAATGTCAACCTCAAGTATGCAATAACACAGTCTACAGCAAACTAAGCTGTTAATTATTTGCATAAACATGGATGAAAGACCAGCATCTTGGATGACTCCTGATGGGCAAAGCGATCGTTAAAACATGAAATATGCCATATATTAAAATCGCTGTTGGTCAATCAAGCAATGCTTCAATTGTATTATAATTTCACATGCTTGTTTCTAAAGCCCATTGGCAACTTTTCCACACTCAAGTAAATTAAAAATCCAAAAATGATATTTTCACTCCACCTTAACGTACATACATCCGTCAGTCTGCTTAGAAAGCAGCCACTTGGTATATATTTATTGAATGTGCATTGTTTATAATCCCATCCCCCAGTTACTCCTTAGTATCGTTTACATATATAACCAAAAGAACTAAATAAAACACCATTACATCATTCTGTTTATTTAGACGAATTATTGGATTTAATTTCATGAAATATACATTCGATAATATAAGAAATACAAACGAGGAATATATCATTAAAAAATAATATTCGCATTTGTTTTCTTCTAAAGTCAAATAATCGCCAAAACAAATAATAATAATAATAATAATAATAATAATAATAATAATAATAAACGAACTCAGATTTTCTTAAGATTTATCCATTAAAAAAATAAAATTTAGAACGGGATGAAATCTATGGAGTGGGTAAGATATATTTGACACGCCCAGGAATTCACGGATCGGCCAATTTCAGTAGAGTGGGCGGCGCATGAGAACAGCCTCAGTACCTCTGGTTGGTGAATGGCAGCACTCACACGTTATGCGCCACCCAAATTTCACCGACAGCCAACAGGAAACTAGCGATTCGAGTATTGTGGGTGTTTGCAATTAGACCCCGTATATAAAAGGGAGCATTTTCATATGGAACCCACAACAGCTGTATTTACCAACGAATACTACAGAAATATATCGCCATGAACCACTCACAGCAGCTTTACATCTCCCCGCAAGTGTTTGAAGACGGAGACCTCTATGTAGGGGTTACGCTCTACCTTTTCGGAGCAACAGACCGGAACGCTCTACTTTCAACGCAAAACATTGCAGAAATTTGTGACGGGAAAAAAGAATTTACCATTGATGACGGCATTGAAGTGTAAGTAACTAATTTAATTTGTGAATCGGGCTTTATACTAAGGTTCATCCGGTGCAAGTGTTATAATTTATAAAAGGCCATAATAAATGCGTTTTGAAAAGCTAGTTTGTGATTTAAGCGGATGGCCGGGATATATATACAGTGCCCGCGAAAAGTATCCGATCACCCTTAAAATTTGTATTTTTTACATAAAAAACAATGTTTAAATGTATACTAACCTTATATTAGTATTTTGTCATCTGTCCTTTGGTTTGGATGACTTGTTCTAGACGTTTTGGCATGGATTTAATCAAGTTTTGACAAACTTCCACTGATATTTCCTTGCACCATACCTTTTTGATGGCCTCTTGTAATTTTTGACTGAGCCAGTGTCGTGGCATTCAACCTTATTTTTTATTATTAGTCACAGATTTTCTATCGGATTGAGATCTGGACTATTACCAGGCCAATCCAAAATATCAAATTTATTGTCAGTAATCCATTTTGTCACTATTTTGGCCCTGTGACATGGTGCACCATCATGCATGTATGTTTTTGTCCTTTGGATTGCCATTGCCATTGGAAGTTTATCCTGTAGCATTGCTAAATACCGTGCACCATTCATAGTTGTGTTCTTCGGAAGAAAATATAAGTTTCCACGCCCATAGTAACCGAAACAACCCCAAACCATCACACTTGGAGGGTGTTTCATTGTCTTTAGGGTGTATTTAGGGTCCATCCTATTTGAGCCAATAGGCCGGTGAACCTTTTTTGGACAACTTCTGAATGTCAAAAATGTCGACTCATCGCTAAATAAAACCTTCTTCCAGTCATCAACAGTCCAATGAATGTATTTTTTACAAAATGCGACACGTTTTTTACGCATTTTTTCATTAATGAACGGTTTCTTAGCAGCATGGCGAGATGGTAATCCGAGTTCTTTTTGGAGCCGCTCCTGGATAGTTCGTTCAGAAACACCAGATAACAAATTATTCATATTAAATTTTATTTCTTTCGCAGTTATTGTTGGGTTTTTCAATACTAAACGTTTCATAAGTTTGTCTGTTCGCGAATTTGTTTTTCTCGGTCTGCCAGATCGTTTTTTAGGGACTGGCGTGGTTAGGCCACCATTGTTCTCAGCCCGTGAAACCCATAAATTAACGGTACTTTGGGATATGTTTAATTCCTTAGCTATCTGTCTCTGTGATTTCCCACATGCATGCAAAGCAACAATAGCACCTCGACAATCACTCTTAAGTTGTTTTTTAGCACACATTATATAAATTTTATTTACACCACTTTCTGTAAAAAAAAAAAAATATCAAGAAATTTACACAAACAGTGAAATCTGACAAATTTGAGACACAGCCACCGCAACGAAGGCTACCAGAACACTAATTTGAGAATGCGTTGGATAGCTCTCATATCAGCGAGCAACCTCAAAGTTACCAGATGTCGCTAGAACAAATAGAAAGTGAATTACGTGTCTCTGAATATCAAGGGAAAATATTGTATTTTCTTGAGTGATCGGATACTTTTCGCGGGCACTGTATATATATATGTATTGCTTCGTTCAGTGCAAGTGTTATAATTTATAAAAACTCGTAATAAAACGAAGTGAAAGGATATCTGCCCAGGAGTCGAGGCCCGGTGCCGCAGACGCTGCGTAGCACACCCATCTAATCTTCCTTACTGATAACTTAAAAATGTATAGATAGTTCTACAGGTATGATTTTAGAATTACTAAAAACTTTTTAGATTTTCCTGCAACCCCGGGCTCGTTACCCGGTGCCGGCAGATGATGTGTAGCACATCCAGCTAATCTTACTTTTGAAGCCTGTCAGGATATCTGCTTTGTGATTATAATTTGCCAGGCACCCTAATCAAAATTTTCTATTATTGTAACTCTTTAATTAAACTTTAATTTAATTTAACTTAAAATAAAAAAGATTCTCTATGAACTAATCATGTTAATTTCTCCTTAAAGGACCGATGCGGAACTTCATCGTGTTATAGCTACTCTTCGCGACAGCTTTGATGAAAAGCAAATAAATGACGACGATTTGGAGAATTTACCACGCAGCCACCCCAATGACCTGAATACCGAGGTCGAGGTATTGGCTCACATCCGGTCCAACGAATGGAGGGCATCGAGTAACTAATGTAAGCTTTTCTTGTGATTAAGAACAAAATACATTGTATTTTCATTCCATTTATTAAATGGTAGAAAGCAAATTTTAGTACAGTTTGGCTTACAGAACTAGCGTCTGTTAAATAAGAGTAACATTAATGGATACATTTTACAGTTATAATTACATATACACACACACGTAAAACCTTACACAATATAGTAACAAATATATATACACACGTAAAACCTTACACAATACAACGAATGCGTACAAATGGAAACCTTTTTTTTATCTGTCTGCATACCAATTCATCACTCATCTCAGTGTCGCAAGAATCGAATAATTTTAAAATAATTATAAATCCTTTCCCACGTGACATTTGCAGGAGAAATGAAAGGGAGTACATGCCACAAGTATTACTAAAATATTCTTGGGAACGGTAAGGATTCCAGACAATTTCAGGGACATGTAGCTGTTCGATAAATTGTACAACCACAGGGTTACTCTAGGGTTGAGTGCCGAGTGAATCAAAATAGTACATTCCTTCCCTATTTTAAAAATAGATTGCAAACCAATGAATCCCTTCACTACCAATAACATCTGTGTTCACGATAAGGCTATACCAATTTCTCGTAGTTGGCAATTTCAATGTTTCATTCTTCGCAAACACTCCGATAAATTTGGAGTGTGATTCGGTCACTTTTCATTAATCTCTGGAATGTATTCGCGTCCATTTTAGAAGTCTGTGACAACGTTCCTGAAACGGTCTAGTTCTATTAGAGCTTGTGATTCGGGGTACACTATTACACTAATAGGCGCGTCTATAGGGTCAGTGAACTTCAATCTGATTGAGATGTTCCCACTTTGTTTTGGAATTAAGGTGTATTTACACAAGCAGATAAGTTGGGGGTAATAGGAAATGGGTAAAGGTTAAATTGATCGACAAATTCTTTCTGCGTTACGCCAAACCCAAGCTCGTCACAGCCACCGGCAATATGGGTCAGATTGCTATAAGCTCTCGCGCAAAGCGGGAACACCGCGACTGAGGAGTAGTCCGTATCCATAGTCCCAACCAACGCAACGCCATTGACGTGTAGAGTTATATTTTTAAGGCCGAAATTCTCGAATTTAAAGGCGCTCTTTTTATATTTTCCATTTACCGAAGCGTGATCCTGCATTCCAATTAATATCCCTTTAAGTAGCATTCACAGGGCCACTTTTATAGCTGCTTCGAGGCCAACCCGGCGGCACCGTGTATAGCTTGATCTATACTCTGTTAATTGGGTATTTTACTCTAGCGTGTATTAAATTTTTTCAATGTCTACATATTTCGGGGAACTTAATTTCACTCGCCGTCCACGCAGATGTTTCCATGATGTGAATCGCAACGAGTTTTGCACCCTCTTCTTGATCATGTCCCAGATTTATGCAGATCTCAGGATTCGTGCGGTTGAGTTTTGGCGTCATGTCGATGCCGCTCATAAGCAGTTTCTCCTGGAAGGTGAAGTCTGAATGAAGACGTCCAAAACATTCGGAAATCTTTTTTTTAGAATTTTTAAATTCATCCTTTATAATACTTTCGTCTTTAGTCTGATAATAGCCCTCGGCAGTTAAAAAGGTATCCTTCGCTTCTTTTGAAAAGTTGAGGACATTTTCCAGATTGGCTCGTAGGTGATAATAACCCGTTCCTGCCGAGATGTTAACCTGATTTAAATACACCTCACATTGGCTGAATATGGAGTGTAGAAAGTTGGTTTCAGGGTATGCAAAGTAACTATCATCGCAGTCCGTTCCATCTGAATGGGTTATACGCAGTTTAGCGTACATGTGCATGCAGCTTGGATCAAAAAAGTATGGGCCTGAGCTGGGTATCACGAATTCTATAGGGGCACTCGGTGAACTAATTGCGTTTAATGGGTTAATTGTAATAAAATTGCTATGCTCAATAGAACCCTGTGTAGGGGGAATATCAAAGAGGGACAGTTCCGATTTACAACATTGTGAGCTACACGGATGGATGAAACGCGCCATGACGAGTCAGAAATAGTGCCACCTCTCGCGAGAAGTAGTAATCAGCCTATTGTTCGTGAGAGTAGTGTCTTCAGCTTATATCAGTTAAAAAATTATCAACCATAGTTTTCAATCGCTTAGAACACTTCATTTTTGATGTCCTTTTACGTTTACCGCCACGTGTTAGTAACGCCCTCTTCAGGACAGCCCTCTTCTTCTTTCCACCACCACGCATTTTTTCTCTCTGCACCTTTGAAGATTTAGTCCCGTGTATCGTTTCAAATGTTTTTTAGAGCTCCTTTAGGTTTAGTTCCACCCATTATGTCTTCTACCGCGTTAAAACCTGATTGTAACGCCTTCCTCCAAGATATCTAGCATCCCTCTTGAACAATGGGGCAGCCGTGCGTAGTATGGTTGAAAAAAATGGAGCCAAGCTCACTCCCACGCTGATATCTCACCCCTCGATAGACTGTGAAAGGCCTTCGCGTCATTATAACTGAATGCGACGAAAGTGTAGCTTTACTGTTAAGCTCCCATCACCGAATGGCAAATTTTTTCCCTCAATCGTTCTTATATATATTGAGATATTGCTTAATAGATTAGTCGCAACATTCACATAATGGGGCTTGTCATATGTGATGCTCAAACTCTTCCCTCTATGGTTGGGAATGTGTACAATGCGCAGCAGGCACGCCTGGGTGTCCCCAACAAATTGATGCTCCACGCTATTGCTGTAAATATAGCACAGGTCTGGAGATGGGTAGCTTTCACCCAATTTCTCCAAATTTAACTGATACATTAAGCTGGACAAGTCATGTTGTGCCTCGTGAAAGGTATCTCTTTGGAGGGCTGCACCTTATCGACCTTCGGCAACAATTGTGAACACCTCTTGTTTAATAATTCTACACTTGTCGAGTGTGGTGGCGGTGCTCCATCTCTTCTCACCTCTGCGCGTACCTCTTTCTAAAACTTCGTTAGGTGTTGTACCAATGTACGGTGGTGTGAACGGTTGTATGACGATGCCAATGACCCCAGAACGTTTATATATCTGTATGTGTTTTTATGTGTAAAATAGCAATGCACGCGTTCCTTTATGGTACGTTGAACTCTTTCAGCTAAAGAGCCTTATGTATAGAATTGCTAGTGTAGTAACTGATATTAAACTCTGTCAGCATGTTCTGAAAAGCGGCCTATAAATTCTTTCCCATATCCGTACAAAAATAGCCAGGAACCCTGTCTTCTTTCAACATCAACGTTTTGGTAGCTTTAGCAACTGTTTCAGGCGATTTATTTTTCAGAGAATTAGCCACAGATATCTAGAGAATACATCTATTATGAATAGGATGTAGCGGTAGCCGTCGTTATACACTGAATATCTTTGCATGTCTGTTAAATCCGCTTGCCAAATAGAGTCAATCGAAGCCGCTGTGTTGTCTTGGCCGTTTTAAACCTTTTTCTCACCGGTTTATGAAGTGTATAAGCATCTGCTCCGCAAAAACCTCTCAACATCTTTTTTCCCTACTCCATCATTGTAAACACCTCTGTACAGTCTATTAACCGCCATAGGAGGCGGGTTAGAAATGTCATAATAGCGTTTTCTTAATATGTTAGCCATTTCGTATTTTAGAGACACGTGGATAAGGTTGGCGTTTTTCTCTTCTTTCTCCTCTTCAGAGATGCTACTGTTGGGGGTGATGGCGTACTCAGTTGTGACACATGCGAGACTTGCTCCAAGTTTTAACCTATTCAGATTTCCTATCAATGTTTTGGGACATTTATTTGTTGTAGTCTTGCTTTAATATGCTTCCATCCTGTTGGTGAGGGCCTGTCCCACTTTCTCACCAGATCATGGACAATGTCGACGATATTGGATCCCTGTACCCTTGTTCCTTCAACAATGACCTCGCCTGTATCGGTCCACTGTATGATGGGGTCCTCACTCAATAGATTATAAAGACTTAAGCCTTTATTCCTCAATGTATGTGGGAGACTGCTTTTTAATACATGCTCGATGTGTTGCGTTCCGTTATTCTTTGGTTGGTCATCTCTAACGTCGGGCCCAGGTCCTATGTCGCCATGCTCAGCGTTGCTCGCGCTGCCTAATAACCACGGGAGCTCTGTCGGATTCTTATAATCTTCGTACTCATGAAGAAATTTCTGCAGAGCCTCTTGGTACAAGATCCTTTTCTCATCAGGTGACTTTTCACTGTTTAATAGGGCTAACAACTCGCTTTCCATTCTTTTAAGCCTACTTTTACGGGGTTCTAGAACCGTGTCTGGAATCTTTGAACTTTGCAATGAAGCATACACCTCGTGCGGAATCACTACCACTTTCTTCATTATATTAATCTAGTCAGTATAGGTCCAAAACTGAAAATAAGATGGGAGGAATGATCCCCCTCTTTGTACAATAATTCGCTTTTTCTTCCCACAGTTTGACTTTTACGAGCGAGCGCACGTATTATGTTCTTGTAACGACGTAAGCGAGCCTTCTGAGGGGGTTTCATTGGCACATTACATTTTATAACATTAAGACAGATTTCACAGATGCATTTTAAAAAGTCGGAGTCGATATTTTTAACAAACATCTGTTGCAGTGCCCGGGGCAATCGTTGATAGATTTTTATTAATTCACGATATTTCTTCAGCCTATTTGTCATTCTGGAATATATACCGTTTCAGGCTCGTTTGGGAATATATTCGTTCTTAGAAGCACCCTAAACGTGTTTCGCGGGTGAAGGTCACAAAGCAAATATCCGTAACGCTGACTTGTGGCTTCTTTATAAACCTCCAAAAACTCCTTACGCTGATTCGGGAACATTTGATTGGCTAATACCCCAATTTGTGACACATCTCTACGTTGCGCGAATAAGACTAGATATTGTGTATTTAACGACACATCGCGCATGTATCTATTTTTGAAAAATAGATTCTGATTGATGAAGAATACGCTTATGTTAATGGTGGGAGAACACTGTAAATGTCTCGGCAAACGTTTTATCCATTTCCAACATGAGATCGTCAATTACAATGACTGTATGCTCATTTCCCTTTAATGAATTAACGTCATATACCCTTTGTGGAACAAAATATCATCTTGGTACTCGTTGAACACTGATTGATACGTCGAATAGCACCATATTACTTTATGCACAAATTTTGAGAACATCTCCCTTATCTTTAATGATTTTAAGCATAAACACAGTTTTACCACATCCTGTAGGGCCAGATATAATACATGTGGAGGGGCTTGTGAACCTGAATTTTTCTACAGATTCCATCTCTAACACGTCACACCCTAAGTGGGCCATTTACAAAATATAACAAAATTTAAGTGTGCTCCTTATATTCTTGTTTTTCTTCTTCCACAGAACCGTGAATGACAGCGATGTAACCCCCCATCATCGATATTACAGATGGCCCCGATGACCGTAGCTACAGACCATCCCGCTGACGAACCCTCACCAGCGATACCTGTAGCACGCGACAATTCAAAGCGGAAGCATGATGAAGAACCCTCCACGTCAGGTATAAAGCGCGCCAG
The DNA here is from genome assembly GCA_023014485.1 of Bathynomus jamesi. NCBI lineage: Eukaryota > Metazoa > Arthropoda > Malacostraca > Isopoda > Cirolanidae > Bathynomus > Bathynomus jamesi. The sequence goes on along the minus strand of JAJOZX010000761.1, from coordinate 674,587 downwards.
GATTGCGCCGGTTGTTAGACCCCAGTAATAAATACGTCTTACGACACACCCCACAATAGTACCTTCCTCAAATATACCCCTTATTCCTGTTCAACTCCGGGTACTTCCTCCACACAGCAGCAGCAGCTTCTCGTGCTGTGGAGGAAGGTATAACATTCGAGTTGGTGCGCACCGCTACCCCACCCCTGCCCTGACTAGAAATCGGTACGTGGTCAGGGTTGACCCTGGATCCATGTATGCAACGGTGTTGGACTGCGACGCGTAGTTGAACGTATTGTGGAGTTCGCCCTTCAGAACCGCGACGAACGTGAAGTCCGGACGAGGTTGTCCTTCAGGTTCGGTTCAGATGACGGGGATGTAGATGATTTTGGGTAGTAATACCATTCAGACTTGGCAACTGTAGACATAGAATATATCTTGGGTCGTATAATGCAGGTCTCTCAAAGTAGTACAGCCTTCAATATGGACAACTTCACGTAGATATTGACAGAGTATTCCGGGTTGCGGGTCATAGTGCCACACCTTATACTCTTAATTTCAATTCTCCGGTTATTTACAGAAAGCATTTAAACGTCGATCGTGGTTGCGGCTTTATAGCAATAGTCTTAGCTCATATTCACTGTGCTAAATACATGGACGCAAAAATTGGTTGCCTACGGTTGTGCAGCGTGCCCGTAAACTGGCTTCAGATTGCAAGCTTGAGTTTGAGTGTAATATGGGTCCTGAAGAGCTGAGAAGGGTAGAGCAGGAAATGAATGTTCGTATAGTTGTATTTGGAATGGATGATCATCGTAGGACTGTGTATGTTTTTAAAAGCTGTGTGAGAGATCGTACAAACCTCTACTTATTTTAGGATTGTCAGGAACATCGTATCTCCCATCCGTAATATAAGGACTCTCTACGCTAGTTATGATAAAAGTCGAAAATATGGAAGGCATCATGATTTGTGTAAGGGATGTCTCGAGTTTGCGGATGATATAGTGAAACATTGTAAGGAGTGCTACATGGTATGTGAGCAGTGTAAAAGCCCCAAATGTGAAAGTCGTGTAGTTGAAACCGAGAAGAGGGAATGTAATGTGTGTAGACGTACATTTTTCAATAATAAATGCTTTGACTCCATAAATCAGTTGGCACTTGCAGGAAAATGAGAATCTGTGAATGTGGCATTTCATATGATGGATAATTGGGGTAAGTTTGTGCATAAATGCAATGAAATTCACTGTTCTACATGTCATGAAAAATATAAGGCGGATGGAGTGAAGCATGTATGTTATATGAAAGATGCTAAGCCTAAAAATAGCCCTTGTATAACCGTGTACTACGATATAGAAACATACACGAACGCTGAAACCAAAGAGGTTATTCCACATTTACTTGTAAGCCAGACTATCTGTGATGAGTGCATGGAGATCGAGTGTGATGAGTGTCACAAATGTGGTAAACGGACAAACGTTTTTAAAACGCTTGCACACGACAGCCCTGTGAAACTCTTTGTATCCTATATTGTCAAGTTAGCGGACAAGTTAAAAAAATGACTGTGTATATTCTTGCCCATAACGGAGCAAAATTTGACACACAGTTCCTTTATAAGGAGTTGCTTGAACACGAGTCATCTGAGATATTTACAGGTGATCCCTTGAAAAGAGGCAACAAACTAATACAGATGCAGATAAGAGGTAATGTACAGTTTAAAGACACCCTGCTGTTCACACCTTGTAAATTAGCAAAGCTACCCAAGGTCATGGGCGTAGCCGCTGAAGTTTCAAAAGGGTATTTCCCTTACACATTCCTCACTAGCGAAACTTTAAATTACGTAGGACTACCTCCACCCAAACATTACTTTAACTACACCAACATGAGTGATAGTGAGCGTGAAGATTTTGACCGCTACTACAACAGTTTTAATGAAGCTAGTCCATACAATATAGCTGATGAATGTGAACGTTATTGCGTGAATGAATGATGTGCGCGTGCTTAGAGTATGTTTCCAGGCCTTTAGAAGGATGTACATAGCCCGTTTCAAATGCGATCCGCTGCAGTCGCAACCACGATCGCCTCATTATGTTTTACGGTGTTCAAGAATAACTTCATGCCTAAAGACACCTTAGCCGTCATTCACAGAAACAATCCCCGCAGTTATGGGCACAAGGCTATTTACTGGCTCATACACTACAGCAACAGACCGGGGTATATAAAGACGCCCGCAACACGGGGAAGTACCCATTAAGGTCAATGGTCGTGTTTTTGGGTTGATGGTCTAAGTGAGGATCCAACCACTGGTGAGAAGACTGTGTACTCCTTTAACGGCTGCTGGTGGCATGGATGCCCACGCCCTGAGTGTGCCGTCACAGGGGACCTCCATGGAAGATCCCCGCCGACAGCCTCGCATGGACCCGTAACCGCGATCAACTTATAGGCTCCCAGTTCACTCACAAGATCGTGGGAGCATGAGTATGATGCACGGATGGAAACAGATGACCAGTACCGTGAAGAAATAAGGGCCATCAAGCGTTCAATGGTGTTGGATCCTCTCAAATGCGGGATAGCTTGTTCGGAGGCGTACAAATCCATTCAAGCTATACTTTCCACCTACGGAGGGCGTGAAACTCCATTACTACGACTTCTGTTCTTTATACCCTACGTGATGAAGAACAATCCGTACCCGTAGGTGCCCTGAAAAACTGTGGGTCCCGCCATGCCAACCACTCAGAGGAGTTCTCAGCTAACTTGAGTGAGCGCTACTTTGGACTCTCTTTCGTAGACGTGCTCCCCCTCGCGATTTATGGATGCCGATCTTACCCGTCGTTATAGATCACAAGCTCATGTTTCCCTGTGCGTGAAGTGCGCAAGAGAACAACGGTGATTGTAATCATACAACCAACCAGCGTAAGATCAGAGGTGTATATACAAGCCCTGAGCTGGACCTAGCCGTTCGCCATGGTACAGAATATTGAAGATACATGAGGTGTGGAGGTTTCAGAAGCTCCAACCTTTTCACGCCATATATAAACGCTTTTTTGAAGGATAAGGTAGAAGCATCGGGGTATCCGCGAGGAGTTGATACCGAAGATGAAAAAACGGCTTATATTCAGCGTTACCGTGCCCATGAAGGTATACAGCTTGACCGTTCCCAAATTGTTAAGAATCCTGGCAAGCGCTTTAGTGCAAAGTTGTGTCTAAACAGTCTTTGGGAAAATTTGCAGAATACTGGCAAAGGGAACGTTCATTTGGCACAAAGTTATAGTGAAGTCTGGGATTATGCCAACGCTCCGATAAAGAGGTTATGGAGATCGTGAATGTAGGTACTTACATAATAAAGTACAACATCACCGAACTGGCCACAGATACCTCACGGTTACAAACATACCTGTAGCCAGCTTCACAACGGCCTACGCCCGCATCAAGCTTTGGGGACTACTGCACTCTCTTGGGCGGAGGGTGCTGTACGCTGACACAGATAGCGTAATATTCACAGCGAGGGAGGGTGAATACATGCCTGCTATTGGGGAATTCCTCGAGAGTTAACTGACGAGATCAAGGATGAGTATGGTGATGGTGCATACGCTGACTCTTTGTATCAACAGGGCCAAAAACGTATGGGGTACGGTGAGGGTGGGGGAGGATATGAAATATATCGTGAAGGCTAAGGGTATCACGCTTAACCATGCGAACCGACGAGTTGTTAACTTTGACTCGTTGAAGGATCTAGTGTGCTTGGAAGATGAGGGAAATCATCCACCCCAACTGACTGTGGGGACCCACAATTTTCGGGGGGAGAAACTGGGGTGTTTGAAAGAATTTAGGGGCACGAAGGTATGCCGTAACACCTATAGGAAACGTTACCAGATGCCTGGTACCTATGATACCGTACCCTTTGGAAACCTTAAACCTTGAGTGTTTATATATATATATGTATTGTTAACGATATGTTTATTTATTACGTATATTTGTTTCAATTAGGGTTTCATTTTCTCGTTGCATGCGTGAGTATTTACATTCCTAAGCCCCGCCCACTGTAAGATCGGTCACGTGAATCCTGCCACTACCTGAGCATATATCTATCCCTGCGTGTCAGTTGACCGCTGCATGCCCAGGTGCTCAGACGCGTATTTTCTCACGTATACGAAAAATAGTGATGGCTACTTTTGATATTGCGTGTTCGACGTTTATGAAGTGGTATTCGGTAAAGTCGGAAGATGTGGTGAATAGTGAAAGACTGCCTACCCCCCCTTTCCTTTGAGACTTTTAAGGTTAAGGATACATTGAATCGCACGAAGGAACAAGATGTTCAAATACTCCATGGATATTCTGAGGAGAGTATTGCCGGATTTCGCGGCACAAACGATGTAATGGACTACGTTGTGCGGCTTAACTGCATAAAAGCGTACATATACCGTGAGGTGAAAGACAAACGGATATGGATAATGAGTCTTGTTGATGAGTGGTAGGCCAGGCGGTATTATGTCATGCTACATCATACCAAGTACGCGTACCCTGCGGCTGAGAATGTAACCCTTGTCATCATGGACAGCTAAAGTACTTTTACCAATATATTCATATATATCATGACGAGGTTCGCAGTGAGGTTGTGACTAAAGGCCTGTGTGAGTTTTTGATAGAATTTAGAGACGAGTATCGATTGTTAAACAAAAAGGATAAATACGGTCACATGTTTCTCTCAAACAGTGCACCGGATTGTGAATAAAATGTGTTTCGTTCGTGAAATTCCCCCTTAGCGAAAATGTCTGGTGCGTATTCTGGGGAGTGGGAGTGATAGAACATTAAAACCGATATTGCTTCATGTTTCGGAAAATTTCTTAAAACACCTACCCATTATAATGGGATACAAGTATTCACGTTGGAACAACGCCGTACACGTTTCAACAGCTTATGGTGTGATTCGCTCCTCCGTCGAGCCGTTCCCTCCACCCGTAGCTCATAGTCATCTCAGAGCTTGAACCGACTGGACGTGCACTCTTCAAATACGATGGAACTTCCTTTGAGGAGCATTCTGAATGCCGCATACGATATGTCTTTGACGAATTGCACGTGTTCAGGCGTGAAACCGGTACCATTAACTATGTACTTGAAACGACTTCAGAGAAGCAAACTCTGCTAAAAGTAGTTATTTATTTAAGTGTTTAAGAGATTAATAGAGTCTTCATGATAGTTGAGAAGTTGGATGAGGACAGATTAGTGATGCCCCCTCATATGCCGTTCTTTGTCCGTTGTGTATAAATAACGATCAGCCATGCATTGGTATACGACTGATGTGGAAGAATGCATCTGATAATAACTTTCTTATCCCCACGCGAAACCGATTCATCTTCGACAGAATGTTTGAAATCGTCGGATTCCGCAAGCTGAAGCCTATATTAGACGCGCGTGTTACGGATATTATTTATTTTGAAACGGTTCTTGAATACGCATACACCGCTCTGCTGGACGGATTTATCGAATGTAGGAATGAACAAGGCGCAAATGGTCTAGATTTGGATGTTTATTTAAAAGGTTTAGACTCTTTGAAATATCCCGAACTTTGGTACAAAGGACTTGAGCAGTACAGGCTAGAGCTCGCCTACACTGTTCAACTTGAAGAGTTGTACCTCTATGTAATGAGCAGCTGTCGTTACGTCTTGGAAGATTATTTCAATTGCCGCTATGCGTTGTGAAGAAGAGTTCACGATTGAAAAGCTCGGGTCGGTAAGAAAAAACCCTCGATTGGAAAAGAGTGTTTATAAATTTGTATTTAATAATGATGTGGTGGCTAACGACACCCGCTTTGTGCGTGCTTTTGATTGTATTCTATCCGTGTTTAAAGATAAGTTGCCAACCGAAAGTAAAGTGGGAACAAAATAGTATTGAACGATATGAAGGCCATTTACACCGAGTATAGGAGCCCGCACACCTTAAGCGGTGAAATAATGTTAAATCGTATTTCCTGCTTAGTGAAAAGCAATAATGATGTGACTGTAAACTCAATTATGTGCGAATTTAGTGTTTTAGTTAAGCGCAGTGGAATATAAAGTATTGTGATGTATATTTATTTTCAATATATTTAATTATTTAATATAATTGTTTATATATATTATATATATATGTATTTTTACTGTACTAACATCTTGATGATTATACTCCATCGTTTTGTATATTATTTATTTTCAATATATTTAATATTATTTTTTATTTTCAATATATTTAATATTATTTTTTATTTTCAATATATTTAATTATTTAATAGCATTGTGTATATATATATACATATGAATATATATATATATATATATATATATATATATATATATATATGATGAATAAAACCACGAAGGAAAGGAAACACAGAATGGTGCTCAAGCGCTTTCGTCTAATGACATCCTCAGGAACACTGAAGTACATAAAGAATTACAGCCTATATATAGGTTACAGAAAAAAAAATATATATATATATATATATACAATAAACGGAGAAACAAACTTAAAGGATTGTGGGAGGGGCACACAGATTTATAGGAAAAACTATCGATTTTTAGCACAAGATTAAATGAATTGTTTCCAACCAATGTTATAGATAAAAAAATATACAAATTTATACTGGAAATCTGCCCGGATTTTAGCACTCTACCCTTTCTTGTATATAAAAATTGAAAAATAAAAGTTATTAGGGTGGCATACAAGTTTACCAAAGATTTAGCGTTCTACCTTTCTTATCTAAATCTGTTCCGAAGGAATTCAAAACAACAAGATCGAGTTGAAAAAGACCTTTGCTTATGTTGAAGTTATTTGTAAGTTGGATAATGGCAGACTCAAGAATATTTCTATTAACAATGTTGCTAGAGTGAAATAAAACTGAAGCATTATTCCAATCAATACAGTGGGATAACTCTGACAAATGGACAAAAAGGGCACTGGACAACTTTCCTGTTCTAACGGAATATTGATGCTGTTTTATACGTGTGTGCAAATCCTTTCCCGTCTGACCTATGTAAAAGGAATCACATTGTTTACAACCAATTTTATAGATAATGCCTGAATTATTGGTAGGGCTATTTTTTACTATGATATTTTTCACAATATTGTTATATGAAAATACTACATTAATATCCAAAAGTTTAAGTACATTAGCAATGCCTAAAAAGCCCTGGAAAAATGGAAGTACTAAAATATTTTTTGACAAAGTACGAGTGTTATTATTGACACGATAGAAAGTTCGTTTTGCCTTGTTGAGACAAGATTCCATAAACGCAGATGGATAACACAGATCACTTCCAATACCGTTGATTTTTTCTAATTCGGCATCGATGTATTCCGGACTGGCGATCCTAAGGGCGCGGAGAAACATTGAAGAAAAAATGCCCTTCTTAGTGGGGGTGTCATGTCCCGAGTAAAAGTGTACGTAGGACAAATTGTTTGTTTTTTTCCGATAGATACTAAACTTAAAACCTGGGCTTTCCCTATGTACACGCACATCCAAAAATGGGATTGAATTGTCTTGTTCCACTTCTAAAGTAAACTTAATGGAGGGGACTTGATCATTTAACTGAAGGAGGAAGTTATCCAGGTCACGATTCATGGGCCAGATACACAAAATATCGTCGACGTACCGCAACCAAGGGATGCCAACCCCCAGGATTCTCGGAATGTAAGTAATTTCGAAAAACTCCATATAAATATTGGAGAGGAGGGGCGACAAGGGGTTGCCCATGGCCATCCAAAAAACTTGTTGATAATACTCGTTATTGAAAGTGAATTTACAGTCTTTGATGCAAAGCTTAATAAGTTCCAAAACAATGTGTGAAGGTAGTGGCAGGTCATACTTATGTAATTCTTGGGAGAGAAAGTCAAGCATGTCGTCAATCGGCACTTTTGTAAACAATGAACAAACGTCAAAACTGATCAATCTATCGTTAGTTTCAGTACGTGCATTATTCAATTTTTCAGTAAGATCCATGAAATTTACTTTCGTGAAATAATTTTCATATAATGAACACCACGCGTTCCTTCGGCTTGCTGTTCCCTCTCTTGTCTCCGTTTGTGTCCGTGTTTTCTTCTACATTAATGAAGGGGCATGCAATTCGTATCCGACGAAAGTTTCTTACTAATTGTCTAGAGGAGCAAGTTCTTCCCAAATCCCTGCTTCCGATTCGCCTCAGACAAATGACGACCATCCGTTCAACAACTTCAGCAGATTAATTTTAAAGAAACATATTGAAGTCACCAGACAAAATGAGTGGTCCGCCTTCAAAAATTTAAACATCTCCAAACATAATTTTGTAACCGTTATTCCCCAACCGTGGATCCAACCTTTGTTTGATGAAATTTACAACGAGTTGCGTCGGAGAACTTCACTTCGTAACATTTTGGATCGAAAAATTAAAAGTCTCATTCGAAATAGTCAGTGGAGTAAAAAAGCAAGCTCAAGTGTGTTTTGAACCTTTCTTCGAAAAACATTAGTGACGATGCAAAAAGTGCCCTTGGATATGGTGTCCTTTTTTATTGTTAAAAAACCTTCGGCTTTACAAATTTGTTACAGTCTCGCTCGTTTTGAAAACAGTGTAATCTCCCTCAGTATTTGTTTAACATAGTTAAAGTCCTTGTTTATAGTGCGGCGAATAGTAATTACGAAGATAACTTTCCTAAACGTTTTCGCAATAGCCTCTCACAATTAAAAAAAGATGGGGAGCTCCATATTACTAAAGCAGACAAGGCTAACACCATAGTTATTATGGACAAAGTGGACTACATCGGAAAGATGAACGAGCTTCTCCAGGAACCCGCCACATACAGCAAACTTAGGAAGAACCCGCAGGATGACGTCATCAAATCATTTAATAGTGGCTTGAAACGCATTCTCAAAGATCATAAGGACTTAATTCCGCTTTTCATGTCCACTTCACCTTCTCTGCCCTACCTTTACGGTCTTATTAAAACCCACAAACCTGGCAACCCTATGCGCCCTATTATTAGCTCGGTGGGCTCTATTACTTATAAACTCTCCAAATGGCTTGTCAAAGTCTTGTCCCCCATTCTCGGAACTATCTCTGATTCACATGCAAAAAATTCCATGGATCTTACTGAAAAATTGAATAATGCACGTACTGAAACTAACGATAGATTGATCAGTTTTGACGTTTGTTCATTGTTTACAAAAGTGCCGATTGACGATATACTTGACTTTCTCTCCAAGAATTACATAAGTATGACCTGCCACTACCTTCACACATTGTTTTGGAACTTATTAAGCTTTGCATCAAAGACTGTAAATTCACTTTCAATAACGAGTATTATCAACAAGTTTTTTGGATGGCCATGGGCAACCCCTTGTCGCCCCTCCTCTCCAAATTTATATGGAGTTTTTCGAAATTACTTACATTCCGAGAATCCTGGGGGTTGGCATCCCTTGGTTGCGGTACGTCGACGATATTTTGTGTATCTGGCCCATGAATCGTGACCTGGATAACTTCCTCCTTCAGTTAAATGATCAAGTCCCCTCCATTAAGTTTACTTTAGAAGTGGAACAAGACAATTCAATCCCATTTTTGGATGTGCGTGTACATAGGGAAAGCCCAGGTTTTAAGTTTAGTATCTATCGGAAAAAAACAAACAATTTGTCCTACGTACACTTTTACTCGATACATGACACCCACACTAAGAAGGCCATTTTTTCTTCAATGTTTCTCCGCGCCCTTAGGGTCGCCAGTCCGGAATACATCGATGCCGAATTAGAAAAAATCAACGGTATTGGAAGTGATCTGTGTTATCCATCTGCGTTTATGGAATCTTGTCTCAACAAGGCAACAGGAACGTTCTATCGTGTCAATAATAACACTCGTACTTTGTCAAAAAATATTTTAGTACTTCCATTTTTCCAGGGCTTTTTAGGCATTGCTAATGTACTTAAACTTTTGGATATTAATGTAGTATTTTCATATAACAATATTGTGAAAAATATCATAGTAAAAAATAGCCCTACCATAATTCAGGCATTATCTATAAAATTGGTTGTAAACAATGTGATTCCTTTTACATAGGTCAGACCGGAAAGGATTTGCACACACGTAATAAAACAGCATCAATATTCCGTTAGAACAGGACAGTTGTCCAGTGCCCTTTTTGTCCATTTGTCAGAGTTATCCCACTGTATTGATTGGAATAATGCTTCAGTTTTATTTCACTCTAGCAACATTGTTAATAGAAATATTCTTGAGTCTGCCATTATCCAACTTACAAATAACTTCAACATAAGCACAGGTCTTTTTCAACTCGATCTTGTTGTTTTGAATTCCTTCGGAACAGATTTAGATAAGAAAGGTAGAACGCTAAATCTTTGGTAAACTTGTATGCCACCCTAATAACTTTTATTTTTCAATTTTTATATACAAAAAAGGGTAGAGTGCTAAAACCCGGGCAGATTTCCAGTATAAATTTGTATATATTTTTTTTTATCTATAACATTGGTTGGAAACAATTCATTTAGTTTTGTGCTAAAAATCGATAGTTTTTCCTTATAAATCTGTGTGCCCCTCCCACAATCCTTTAAGTTTGTTTCTCCGTTTATTGTATATATATATATATATATATATATATATATATATATATGTGTATATATATTTTTTTTTTTTTCTGTAACCTATATATAGGCTGTAATTCTTTATGTACTTCAGTGTTCCTGAGGATGTCATTAGACGAAAGCGCTTGAGCACCATTCTGTGTTTCCTTTCCTTCGTGGTTTTATTCATCATAATTATTTTTCACGTGTTACTTTCGTGAAATAATTTTCATATATATAGATATGTATATTTTTCCTATACTAATATGTTGATGATTATACTCCATCGTTTAGTATATTATTTTTATTTTCAATATATTTAATATTAGTATTTTTTTATTTTCATATATTTATTTATTTAATATAACTGTGTATATATATATATATATATATATATATATATATATATATATATATATATATATATAGTTCTTCTGTACTGATATACTGATGGTTATACTCCATCCTTTTGTATATTATTTTTATTTTTTGATTATATATACATTCCTCGTTCGTATTTCTTATATTATTGTTATTTTTTATTGCATATATTCCTCGTTTGTATAGGATTGTATATTTATTTTCTATATATTTCGTGAAATTGATTCCAATAATTGGTCTAATAAACAGAATGATGTAATAGCGTTTTATTTAATTCTTTTGGTTGTATATATAAAGATATTATTATTTAATTATATGTATACCAAATAGGTGGTTAGGCCTTCTAAACTGACTGACGAATTTCTAAGCCAAATGTCAAAAATATCTGAATAACGCAATCTGGCAGCTGAAAAGCTAATTAATACATATACCTGCCTTCTAGGTCTTCTACGTCAACTGGTGGGTTAAGCTAACTGGCGGATTAAGCCAACTGGCGGAAAGCCAACTGTAAATAATATATGCTTTAATTAAATAAAGCAAAATCTGGCAACTCAACCCTAATAATGTACACTTGAACAAGCCATTTACGCCTTCTAAGAAGCCTTCTATGCAACTGGCTGATTAGGATCTTATAAGAAAGTGGGCGCTCGGATGAATTCAATACGCGTCTGGCAGTAGCCAGGCGAACACTCCTCTATCCTTCTTAGGTTAGGGCTTAGGTTAGGTTTCCCTTTGGGGAATGAGGCCGTCCCAACTTCTCCCCCAAAGACCCTCCTTCTTTCTCTCCCTCTCTTAGGTTAGGTATACCCCTTTGGGGGTGAGGCCGTCCCAGCTTCTCCCAAAAGAGGTTAGGTGGACTCCCCCAGCAAGCTGGGGGAGTTCCCCTTCATTGCTGCTTGGGAGATAACCCCTCCCCTTTGTTGCATACCCCCTCCCCCTTTGTTGCATACCCGCTTGCAACATTCCCCTCCCCTTTTTGCAACATTGATCAACATTTGCAATTGCATTGTACTCTCTCCTTTTCCAATCACACTACTGGCATTATGGAGCCCTGAACAAATCCCACGACTTGCACCATCCATCCCCCCTGTATTTATTTATTGATTTATTTATTTATTTACATTTAATAGTGAACATAGATTTAGATATTATTTTGTTTTAACAAAGACAGAGCAAAAACCTAATAAATATAAAGGTACTTTCTTGTTACCCCGAACCCCAGACTTTTTGCCAGTTGCCAGACTTAAATTTTGACAGAATATTTTCGTTAAAACTAACGAAAATATCACGACTTAACCTAACCCTACCAACTAAGTAGGTTAATTGAATACCCGGTTAGGTAAACTGTACGCCCTTGATAATTAGGTTAGGTTAAGTGGCATAAAGTCTGAGGTCGGGGATAACAGGAAAGTACCTATATAAATACATATATAGGCGGCTTATGAATAATAAAACAATGTTTTGATGAATATTAAATTTTAATACGAGTAATATGGTAGTATACATTATAAGTGAAATGATCAATTAATCAGATAGGACAAAGATAATTCATTCTACCCGGTCCAAAAGACCGGGTAGAGAAAACAATTAATCTAAAGATAAATTGTAGTATGTATGGGTTCATTCATTTAAATGGTCTTGAGTATTACAATACGGCTATATTTAGTTAAATAACTACCAATTGTAAATTACAATTGTTTAACAGTCAAATTTAAATTTCCTGTGCATTTTACTTAATTGCCTTATTATTAAATGTCTTCCATAAATAAATAATATTCATTATTGTCAAAAATTTCATTTTTGCATTGTAAGCTGTTGAGTGGTAAAATCTTTGACGAATACATTATTTTTGTAAAAGCCTTTTCAATTATTCCCCTGCTCGGATTGACAGAGAACTAAGATAATATAACAGGCACACCTCGGTGGTATAGTGGGTAGCATCGCTGACTATGAATCTATCGGTCCCGGGTTGGTAGATAAATGGGTACCCTGGGTAGCCTAGTGGTGGCTCCAGCGGAAGAGGTGGCTCCAGCGGAACCCAGCGGACTTTTACCAGTGAGGCAAAATATATTGAGTGGCCCGAGGGCCACTGAATATATTTTGCCCCACCCTATGTACAACGTATGAACCCCCATTTAACGTCAACATGACTTTGGTACCAAAGGTGGCGTTATAAAGAGGGAGCACTATATATATGTATATATACTGTGTGTATATATATATATATATATATATATATATATATATATATATATATATATATATATATATATTATATACAGTATATGATATAAAATAACGTGTTCAATTGTGAAATTCATCTATATATATTAGGGTGGTCCGAAAAATAAAATTTTGTAATTTTTTACCTCCGCATGGTGGCTGCTCTTGTTCCTATATCTATCAAACATCTCCATGTCAAATTTCAGCCTAATTGAATGATATTTACGGGTCGCTATGAATTTCATTTTGCTCCTCATTTTTTAGTAGATTGATCTTCTGGGTTAAAAAATGAAAAAATAAGAGTAAATACTAGTTTGTTTGTTTGAAAACAGATTAAATCTCAAAGAAAACAGCTTATTTTTTTTAGAAAACAGAATAACTCTTAAAGAAAACGGATTAATTTTAAAGAAAAAAATGATATGTTTGATAGAAAATTACATTCATCATTCGTTTATAACAGGGGTCACCAACCTTGTTTTTGTTCACCGCCCACTTTTACGATTTTTTGAAAATTAAAAAAGCTTGTCGCCCACCTTAGATCAAAAAGAATAAATCAACATAATCGATAAAATAAATAATGAAATAAATGTTTCATTACCTTTAATGTGAGCCCACTAGTGGGCGCTATCGCCCAGGTTGGTGACCACTGGTTTATAATATACATCATTACTTAGATTAACGCTTCATCACTGACTCCTTCGAAGACGATGAGTAGTCTTGGCGATGTTTTGCTATTAATCGGAGGATTAATTGTTTTTTGGCTTCATCTTTCGTCAAAGATGTATTATATGCCTTGATAAGGGCGATACCCCTCTCCGCCAAATTATTGACAACTTTTAGGTTGATCGCTATGCGTCGAAACTCTTGAAAGCAATCATCCTCCGTCCAGGAATTGGGATCGGTCCTCAGGAAGGTATCCTCCGCTGCCTTCTTTCCTTCTTTCTTTAACAGATTGAAGATTCCCAGGGTCCGTTTGGTGACCATTTCATACAAATTCAAATCTTCAATGTTTCCTTCAAGCTTCAATCGACGAGTAGCAGTGGTATTCTCGTTACGTTGGAGGTTTACGACCATCTTCCGTTTGGTCTCGGCATCGACTCTAGGATCGAATAATGCAAAGCCGATGAGATGCTCTCCAAGATACCACAGGTGCCGTTGAAGAGCTGTGGATGCTGCTTTGGAAATGGTCTGATTTGGGTACTTTTGCAAGATTTTAAGAAGCAGAATATCGTTGAAAGGAGCGTTGATTCCGACGGGGGCCTCGTTCCAAAAACGTGCGTAGACCAAGGCGATAAACAGAGAGAGCTCGGTGATATTCTCCGTCTCACGTATGTCAGCTGTAGTTGATGCTTGAACAGATAAATTTTGAGGACGTAGATGGCCTTGGCCTTCCAGCGTGCATGGTGAGTTGGTCCTGAGCGCGGACCTTGACTTCTTTCTCATCACGGCACCTGAGGAAGGTGAGGCAGAGTCGTAGCAATTCCTCTTAGTCATCACGCGACTGTTTAGACTACAGTGCCTTTGTGAAGTACCGGATCATTTTCTCTCGAAGCTGGACATCTTTGGGTCTCTGAATAGGTTGTTTGAAGCTTTCATGAAGGAATCCTTCTGAAGTGATGGCCATTTTTTCTGAAAACGTTTAAAGAGAGTCATTTCCTGTCTACCTGTGGGTCCAAGAAGTGCGTTGCAGGTGTTTGACAAGACGACTTCAAGGATATGATGTCGACAAGCGATCCAGACAAGTTCCTTCCCTACTGCTTTTTCAATCATGGTACAGGCTCCCTTGTGAAGGCCAGTATTAGACGCATTTGTGTCAAATACGAGACCTCAGATCTCGCCGCGAAGATTCCAGTCATCAATCGTCGAAATGCAAGCCTTGGCCTGTTCTCCTGTAGCTCGTTGTATTTTTGGCACGGCTAGGAGTTTTTCCATCCAATTTCCCGTAACGATTACCGAGGTTCGTTCGGTGCTCGGACCAAATGCCGAATGTCGAAATGCCGACAGACAAAATACCGACAGACAAAATACCGAATGGACAAAATGCCGAATGGACAAAATGCCGAATGGACAAAATGCCGAATGGACCAAATGCCAAAGGGACAAAATTTGTAATTTCTTACAACATTTTCTATGAAAAATGCATTGCATCGAAATCCCTTAACCAGCGGTTGGTTGGACTCTGAAAGCTCCGCCTAGATCCAACCCCTCGATGGTTTTGCTTAACCTAGACTCTGGAGCATTCGCTCTTCAGAGGTGTAAAGGTAAGCTAATCTTATTTTTGTACAGTGCTTATTTTTGTGCAGTGGATTTCCAGAATTATTTACTTTATATGTTTTGCTTGTTTTCGTGAATTTTCCCTGTGGTTTATTTTTGGTAGGTTTTCATGTTAAAGGTTCATTTATAATTTCCATTTATTATCGCTTAAATATTTACATACTTTTACATTATATAATTTCTATGCATTGGTGGTATGCTGGTTTTTTCTTATCATTAATTTAAACTTGTAGTGTTTGGTATATAAAGCATTTTATGTGACGCCCTTCTTCATTTCAGCATGGAGTTCGTTACAAGTAACAAAGGTGGCAAGAAACTTTTGTATGAGGGCTACGCATACATTGTCGATAAAAGAAGAGAGGAACGTGTTTGATGGAGATGCGAGAAACGCGGTGATTGCAGTGCTAGGATTGTTACGTATGACGATATAATGCAAAATATTTCCAATAACCATTCACATCCACCAGATGCTACCCGTAACTGTACTTTGAAAGTAGTGGAAAAAATAAAGCAGCAGGCTAAACAATCAGATGATGTCACATCTTCTGTAATTAACAAATGTACAAGTGATTTACCTTTAAGTGTATGTGGTGTTAAAAATGTTCAAAAATCAACTTTTTCTTATTTTCATAGGTTTCTGTACATTTTCCCATGCTTTTTGACCTGAAAAAGCCGGAAATCACAACTATTTTGACCTAGGATGTTGGGAAGCATTGCCGCATGGAGCTTTAAATTTTCTGCCTTGAAATCGGCCAAAGCGCCAATTCCGGGGTCCCTTGAATTATGTTTTGCACTTTAACTTTTGATCTAAACAAGATAGAGCAACAAATTAGGTATCAAATGAAAGAGCATAAAATTAATAAATAATAATAATAATAATAATAATAATAATAATAATAATATAATAAATAATAATTAATAATAAAATAATAATAATAAATAATTATCTATCATTTTTCAGGAAACAACAGAAACTCAATCAGAATCTAGAAAACCAACTACAAGTTACAACTTCACAATGGCATTAAGCAAGGAGCTGAGGGAGCTCCGTGGGCGCACAGTTGATATCTCAGAACCTCCACGTACTGTCCACAGGCAGGTGTCAACTGGGCCATCTACCAGATCTCTCACTGAAACTTTCCTGGTTGGATACCCTTCAGCTTTTATCAGTGGTTCCCAGCTTCCCACCAACAGACAGGCGTTCCAGTATTTCCTTAATCTTCAGAATTTACCGGAAAATGCAGGGAGGCCCATGGTTCAAGACCTTGCATATGAAACAGTTGAATCTATCATCCCATTCTGGCAGATGGCTAGGATCAAGACAATGACCAAGTACAACGCAATGAAGCTCTTCATGAAACTACATGAGAAACATCGTGCTCTGGTGAAAAGCAAAGGAAGAGCAAGTAACCCTGGAGGAAAAAGAGGAGCATTTGTGCTGGAATTAGACAGCCTGTTCGATATAGGAGCTCCAGATGCAATCCAGGAAATACAGAACAACAGACTGTTATCCAGAGAGAAGAAAGATGAGGATATCAGGTTCTACGAAGACCAAAACTGAGAGGAAAGGTCATATGTCTGGTCATGACAAGATTTTTGAGACAAGATCCCTGCAGCAAGCAGCGAGGAATGAAAGACTGCAGCATAGACAAGAACAAGGTAAAACTAATTACTTTGAACGTCACAAAAAGTTTTAAGTTTTACTCCATCGCGATATTTAGCATGTACTTAACAATTACTGTCTTAACATGTTGTACTATTTTACAGCTGCAGCAGAACAAGAGGCAGTTCTTCATGTGGATGACATTACCTGGGGTGACTCAACTGACAACGACGCTAACACAGAGGACATGGATTACCATCAGCCTCGTCCTGGATGTTCTCACCATCAAGACACTGTGACTAGTGTGACTTTGACGTTTCCAAGGAAGGTCATGGAATGTGATGTCATCTGCAATACAGCTGATCGTCTTGGTTTATCAGACAATCAAGTTACTGCCTTGGTTTCTGCCACCTTGAAAGCTGGAGGGCTGATCTGGATAACTTCGTCATCTCAACCTCAACAACACGTCGCAACAGAATGCTGTCCAGGTATAATATCAGCCAGAGTCACATGTCCAAGTTTTGTGAAAAAACCCCACAGTACGCTGCCTTACACTGGGATGGAAAGTTGCTCAAAGATGTCTTGGGCAGTGAACCTGGAATTACCTCAGAGACTTTAGCTGTGCTAGTGTCTGGTCCACCTTCATACACTGAAGGAAAGTTATTGGGAGTACCTGTCATCGACAATTCTTCTGGCACAGCTCAGGCTGAGGCTTCAATGGATTTACTGGAGACATGGGAACTTACGGATAATGTTACTGCCCTTGTTTTTGACACTACATCCAGTAACAGTGGAGTTCACAGAGGAGCTGCCAAACTGCTAGAGAAAATGCTGAACAAAAAGGTGTTTTATCTGGCCTGTCGACATCACATCCTGGAAATCCTAGTAGGAGCAGTTTGGGAGAAGCTGTTTGGGAAGGTGAAGGGGCCAGATAATCCCTGGTTTGAGCATCTGAAGGATGTTTGGACGGACTTGTCCAAGGAAAACCCAAAGATGCTGGCTATCAACAGCAAATGGCTGAAGGAAAAGAAGAAGAACAGTGAAGAAATACTCCAAGACATTCTAACAGCAGAAAGGCTTCCAAGAGCCGACTACAGGGAAATGGCTGAACTGACAGTCATTGTTCTTGGAGGAACGCCTCCTCGAGGTATTCACTGGAGTCGACCAGGCGCCATTCATCAGGCCAGATGGATGGCCAGAAACCTGTACTCCATGAAAATGCTGATGTTTGCAGATCAACTTGAGTACGACGAAGACACTGTATCAAAGCTGGAAAGACTCAACACCTTCCTTGCGCTGTTCTACACTCCTGTATGGATGATGTCAATGTCTGCTGCAGATGCTCCCGTGAATGATCTAAGTCTAATCCAGGACATGTTGAAGTACAAGAAAACTGACCCAGAGCTTGCTGATGCAGTACTTAATAAGATGGAAAACCACAAATGGTACCTGACGCAGGAAGTCGTGCCATTTGCCCTGTTCAGCAGTAGATTGAGTGACACATTGAAGCACGACATTGCTGCCCAGTTACATGCTACTGAGAAGCCAGATAGCTTCAGAACAGGAAAGCCTCTATTCCAGAGAGTCACAGCTAAGACCACCCTGGTTGATCTCATTGGCCCAGAATCACATTTCCTGCTGGAGACACTGAACATTGGATCCGAGTGGCTTCTGGAACCTTTCACGTCTTGGCCACAGAATGAGGACTACAGAAAAGCGTTGGACTATGTTAAGAATCTGAAAGCGGTGAATGACATTGCTGAACGTGGTGTCAAGATGATGAGCGACTTGCAAATGTCATAACAACAGATGCCAAGCAAAGGGACTATCTCCTTCAAGCTGTGGAGTTCAACAGACGCCGCTTTGACAGCTTCAAGAAACAAA
Organism: Bathynomus jamesi; assembly: GCA_023014485.1. Classification (NCBI taxonomy): domain Eukaryota; kingdom Metazoa; phylum Arthropoda; class Malacostraca; order Isopoda; family Cirolanidae; genus Bathynomus; species Bathynomus jamesi. The sequence continues at coordinate 655,676 of JAJOZX010000761.1, read as the reverse complement.
CTCTCAACAACTGACTGTGTAAATGTCATTATGAAATTAATCATCATGTAATGCTTTCACTTCTTAATCGATTAGACTTGTGACAAAATGTTAATCTCAAATTTGTGTCATGAATAAGGCGCCTTGTCTGCCTTGAGTGTGAGAAAACGAATTTTGTGATATTTCTGAAATCTTTGTATGTACCAATGTGCCATTTCTTGTTCCAAGACTATCATAATTGTATAAGTTAGAAAGAGGATTAAAAACACTTTAATTTGGTGCCTATTTTGTTGCTCTATCTTGTTTAGATAAAACGTTATAGTGCAAAACATGATTCAAGGGACCCCGGAACTGGTGCTTTTGGCCGATTTCAAGGCAGAAAACTTAACGCTCCATGCGGCAATGCTTCCCAACAACCTAGGTCAAAATGGTTGTGATTTTCGGCCTTTTCAGGTCAAAAAGCATGGGAAAAGTACAGAAACCTATGAAAATAAGAAAAAGTTGATTTTTGAACAGGGCTACTGCAGCATATCCACATCAATTCGCTCAATAGCAGCTGTGATTCTTGCTTTTAAATCATCAATGTCTGTCACCCGCGTACATTTCTAAAAACTTGTCAAAACGTGGTATCAGACAAACTTAATGAGATTCTCTGTAAAATGGGACAACACTGGAATTTCTACACTTCATGGTTGACTTTTAATAACAGCCACAAATTGTACACATAATTCTCGGACACCCTGTATATGAATTAATACTTACTATGAGAGACTATTCCTAAGCTCTTGAAGTTTGAACGAACTTAAACCGGTCTCCAACAAATTTAAAATTGAAATGATGCATGAGTAAATGATTTGTCTGATTCACAAAGAGCATTATACAAGAAATCGAACAACTGCATCATCCTCTGAAAGGTGGGCGGAGTCGGAGTGTGAGTAGTATGAGCGAAAAATGCCAGAGTGCAGAGCAATTGCATAATGTTGCAAGAATGCCACCCCACCCCCTTTGTTGCAAGGCACCCCACCCTCTTTGTGCAAGGCACCCCCTTTGTTGCACCCCACCCCCTCTTTTGCAAGACACCCCACCCCCTTGGAGGCAAACCCCACCCCCCTTTGTTGCAAGGGGGAAGACTCTTTGGGGGAGAAGCTGGGACGGCCTCACCCCCCAAAGGGGCATACCTAACCTGGTGGGACCTCCTTGGGGGAGAAGATGGGACGGCCTCACCCCCAAAGGGGCATACCTAACCTAAGAGAGAGAGAGAGAGGAGGAGGAGGGGACCCAGAGGAAGGGTCTTCGCTTGGCCAGAGCCAAGCGCATATGCCTCCTTCAGCTACCCGCCGCTCTCTTATAGGACCCTTAATCAGCCAGTTGGCTGATTTGCCAGATTCGTTATTAAATTATTCCATATATTAATCAGCCAGTGGGCTTAGAAGGCTGAGTTGCCAGATTGCGCTATGTATTAAATTATTCCATATATTAATCAGCCAGTTGGATTAAAAGGCTGAGTTGCCAGATTTCTCTATTTATTAAATTAAAGCATATATTATCCAGCCAGTTGGCATAGAAGGCTGAGTTGCCAGTTTGCGCCATGTATTTAATTATTCCATATATTAACCAGCCAGAGCCAGCAGGCGCAACAGCCGGTTGGCTTAGAAGGCTGAGTTGCCAAATTCGTTATTTATTAAATTATTCCATATATTATTCAGCCAGTTGACTTAGAAGGCTGAGTTGCCAGATTGCGCCTTGTATTTAATTAATCCTTATATTCTTTCGTCATCTGGCTTAGAAGACCGATTTGACAAATAGCAATTTATTAACTATTCTGAAATCCGAAACCAAACAAATTATCTAATTGTGTACGAGGAATAATAAAACACCAATACATCATTCTGTTTATTTAGCTGAATTAATGGATATACAATGGGACATATATATGGTCAAATAACATCATCATGAATGGAAAATATATAATCATACAAAACGGTGTATTATCAAAATATTAGTACAGGAAAAAATACAGTTATATTAAATATATTGAAAATATACAAAACATAGTATGATCAATATATTAGTACAGGAAAAATATACATATATATTAAATTATATTCGAAATATACAAAATGTATAATCATATTATTACAGGAAAAATATATATTGTCTTTACGTTCTACGGTGCAAAACGGTAAACTCGCATTTGATAGAGTCTATATCAACATCGCCATTAATTTGTACGATGTGGTAAAGCCGCCCAAGCATCACTTCACCGTTTAACTGATACAGTGGCCTATATTCAATATAAATGACTTTCATATCGTTCGATACTATTTTTGTCCCCACTTTACACACGGCGGGAAGTTATCTTTAAGCACGGCTAGAACACAATCAAAAGCACGCACAAAAATGTCATCGTTAACCACAACATTAAATACAAGTTTATAATCATGCCTTTCCAAACGGGGATTTTTTCTTACCGCCCCGAACTTTTCAATCGTGAACTCTTCTTTATTCGGCATAGCGGCATTGGAAACAATCTTCCAAATCGTAGCGACAACTATCCACTATATAGAGGTACAACTCTTCAGGGTGAACAGTGTAGGCGAGTTCAGCTCTGTACCTCTCAAGCGCTTTGTACCAAAGTTCAGGGTATTTCGAAGACTCTAAACCTTTTAAATATGCATTCAGATCTAGACCGTTCTCTCCCTGTTCTTTCCTACATTCAACAAATTCGTCGAGTAGAGAGGTGTATCCGTATTCAAGAACCGTATCAAAATAAATCATGTCTGTAACACGCACATCTAATATAGGCTTCAGCTTATGCAATCCGACGATCTCAAAACATTCTGTCGAGGATGAAACGGTTTCGTGTAGGAACAAGAACGTCATTATCAGCTGTGTTCTTCCACATCAGTCGTATATCAATGCATGGCTTTTCGTTATTTGCACTCAATGTACAAAGAATGGTATATGAGGAGGCGTCACATATCATCTCTCCTATTGTACCTACGTCAGCTGGTATTTTATAAAGGGTCTCAGCCCACCTCTCAACTACCACGAAGATTTTATGCATCTCCTCAAGACTTAAATAAATAACGCTGCGTTTGCTTGCATGCCTGAAGATCGTTTCAAGCACACAGTTAATGGTGCCGGTTTCTCGCCTGAACACGCGCAATGACTTCGTCACGGAGACGTCGTACGAGGCGTTGAGAATGCTTCTCGAAGGGAGTTCCATCGTATTTGCACGTCCACTCTGTTCGAGATGACTATGGCATGTCCACTCGGCGCAAGCTCTGAGATGACTATGAGCCACCGAGGCAGGCAGGCAGGATCGGGTCGACGGGCGGGGTCAGTCACCCTGATGAAACGTGAATGGGTTTGTTCGGACTCGTATGCTCCGGGAGGAGTGAGTCACACCATAATCTACTGAAACGTGTGTGGCGCTGATCGAATCGTTGTATCCCATTATGTTGGGCAGGTGTCTTGAGAAACTTTCCGATACAAGAATTAATTTCGGTTTGAATGTTTTATCACTCCCACTCCCCCGAATACGCACCAGACATTTTTGCAAAGGGGGATTGTCACGAACTAAACATTTTATAACGTTTTATCACTCCTAAACATCTTCACAAACCGGTGCGCTATTAGAGAGAAATATATGTTCATATTTATCCTTTAGATTTAACAGTCGATACTCATCTCTAAAATCTGATAAAAACTCACACAACCCATTAGCCACAACCTCACTACAAACCTCATCATGATATATATTAATGTAATGGTAAAAATACTTAAGATTGTCCATGATGACAAGATTTACATTTTCAGCCGTAGGGTACGAGTAATCGGTATGGTGTAACATGATATAATACCGCTTATCATACCACTCATCCACAAGACTCACTACCCATAACTGTTGTTTATCTTCTGAGCGTGTTGCTCCTTCTACCACGCGGTATATGTGAGCCTTTATAAAGCTTAATTCTATAACATACTTCAGTACATCGTCTGTACTGCGAAATCCTACAACCCCCTCTCCAGAATTTCCGTAGAATATTTGAATAGCCTGACCCTTCGCACGATTCAATGCAGCCTTAAAAGAGGCAAAGGAGGCGGGAATAGGGAGTTTTTTAGTATCCTACATCTACGCACTTAGCAGAATACCACTTCATAAATGTTGAACACGCGATATTAAAGGTAGCCATTACTATTTTCTTCTATGCGAGAGAATACACGTCTGAGCTCAAGGGTATACAGAGGTCAACTGAGTACGGAAGGGTAGATGCCTGCTCAGGTTGCGGCATGATCCACTTTGCCGGTCTTACAGTGGGCGGAGCTTAACTTTTTACTGTACACACGCACACACGCAAAGTGAAACGCTAGTTGAAACATGATTTATTTAATAAACGAAATAATCAGGATGTATATATTTACAAAAACGTGTAATAAATAAGTTAGCAATAGACATATCAAAGATTATGGTATCCAAAGGGCACGGTGCCATAGGTACCAGGCACCTGGTAGAGTTTCCTGTAGGTGTTACGGCACACCTTTTTGCCCTAAGTTCCTTCACGCCCCCCAGCTTCTGCGCCCGAAAATTATGGGTGCCTACAGTCAGTTGGGGCGGACGGCCACCCTCATCATCTTCCAAGCACACTTACTCCTTCAGCGAATCAAATTTGACGACCCGCCGATTCGCTTGGTTGAGCGTGATACCTTTCGCCTTCACGATATACTTCGTTTCATCCCCTATCTTCACCCGTACCCCATAGGTTTTTGGCCCTGTTGACACAAACGAGTCGGCGTATGCGTTATCCCCATATTCATCCTTGATCTCGTCAGTTAGCTCCCCGAGGAACTCCCCAATAGCAGGCATGTATTCACCCCTCCTCGCTGTGAATATCACGCTATCTGTATCGGCAAACATAACCCGTTGCCCAATAGAATGCAATAGGCCCCAAAGTTTGATGCGGGTATAGGCGGTTGTGAAGCTGGCTACAGGAATGTTTGTAACCCTTGAGGTATCTGTGGTGAATTCAGTATTGTTGTACTTTATTATGTAAGTATTACCTACATTCACAATCTCCATGACCTCTTTATCGGGAGCGTTGGCGTAATCACAGACTTCGCTATAACTTTGCGCCAAATGAACGTTCCCCAAAGGCTGTTTAGTTACAAATTTGCACTAAAGCGCTTGCCAGGGTTCTTTACAATTTGGGTACGATCAAATTGTATACCTTCGTGGTCGCGGTAACGTTGAATATAAGACGTTTTTTCGTCTTCGGTTTCAACCCCTCGCGGGTATCCTGACCCCTCAACCTTATCCTTCAAAAATGCGTTTTTATATGGTCTGAAAAGGATGGGTAGCTTCTGAAACCTCCACACACAATGTATCTTCATTATTCTATACCCATGACGAAAGGCTATGACCAGCTCTGGGCTTGTGTATACGCCTCTGATCTTACGCTTGTGGGGTGTATGGCTACAATCGCCGTTGTTCTCTTCCACGCACTTCATGCACAAGGGAAACATGAGTTTGTGATCTATAACGACGGGTAAGATCGGCGTCCATAAATCGCGAGGGGGGAGCACGTCTACGAAAGAAAGGCCGAAATATTACCCGTTCAAATTTCTTGAAAACTCGTTCATGGAGGGTAGGTTATGGCCCACCATTTTTTCAGGTGCACCTACGGGATACAGATTGTTCTTCATCACGTAGGGATATAAAGAACAGAAATCGTAGCAGTGGAGTTTGACGCACTCCGTAGGCGGAAAGTATAGCATTTGAGAGGATCCAGCACCATTGAACGCTTGATCGTGTTTATTTCTTCACGGTATTGTCCGTCTGTCTCCATCCTTGCATTATATTCATGCTCCAACAAGACTTTGTGAGTGAACTGGAACCCTATAAGTTGATCGCGGGTGCGCGTCCACGCAAGACATTCGGCAGGAGATCTACCGTGGATATCTCCTACGATTCCACACTCAGGACGGGGGCAACCATGCCACCAGCAACCGATAAAGGAGTACACAGTCTTCCCGCCAGTGACACGTTTTCACTTAGACCATCAACCCAAAAAGCGCGACCATTAACCTTAATGGGTACTTCACCCGTTTTGTGGCCATACTTTATGTATACACCTGTCTGCTGCTGTAGGTGTATGAGCCAGGAAATAGCCTTGTGCCCATAACTTCGGGTGTTGTTTCTGTGGATAATGGCTAAGGTATCTTTAGGCATGAAGTTATTCTTGAACACCGTAAAACATAATGAGGAGATGGTGGTTGCGACTTGCATCGGATCGCATTTGAAACGGCGTATACATCTTTCTAAAGGCCTGGAAACATACTCTAAGCACGCGTACATTATTCACGCACTAACGCTCACATTCATCAGCTATATTATAAGGATTACGTTCATTAAAACTGTTGTAGTATCGATCAAAATCTTCACGTTCATCTGCGCTCATACAATCATAGTTAAAGTAATGTTTGGGTGGAGGTAGACCTACGTTTTAAAGTTTCACTAGTGAGGAATGTGTAAGGGAAGTATCCTTTTGAAACTTCAGCTGATACGCCCATCACCTTTGGTAGCTTTGCTAATTTACAAGGTGTGAATAATAAAGTGTCTTTAAATTGTACATTACCTCTTATTTGCATCTGTATTAATTTGGTGCCTCTTTTCAAGGGATCACCTGTAAATATCTCAGAGGACTCGTGCTCTAGCAACTCCTTATAAAGGAACTGTGTGTCAAATTTTGCCCCGTTATGGGCGAGTATACACAGTCATTTTTTTGAACTTGTCCGCTAACTTGACAATATAGGACACAAATAGTTTTACAGGGCTATCTTGGGCATTCGTTTTAAAAACGTTTGTCCGTTTACCACATTTGTGGCACTCATCTCACTCGATCTCCATATACTCATCACAGATAGTCTGGCTCACAAGTAAATGTGGAATAACCTCTTTGGTTTCAGCGTTCGTGCATGTTTCTATATCGTAGTACACAGTTATACAAGGATTGTTTTTAGGCTTGCCGCCTTTCATATAACATACATGCTTTACACCATCCGCCTTATATTTCTCATGGCATGTAGAACAGTGAATTTCATCACATTTGAGCTTGAAATTTCCCCAATTATCCATCATGTGAAACATACCACATTCACAGATTCTCATTTTCCTGCACGTGCCAATTGATTTATGGAACTCAAAACAGTTATTATTGAAAAATATGCCTCTACACTCCTCCTGAGAAGAGGGATTGTAATGTGTGTAGACTCTACACACATTACAATCCCTCTTCTCAGCTTCAACTACACGGCTTTCACATTTGGGCTTTTACACTGCTCACATACCATGTGGCATCTTTACAATGTTTCACTATATCATCCGCAAACTCGAGACACCCTTACACAAATCATGATGTCGTCCATATTTTCGACTTTTGTCATAACTCGCGTAAAGGCACCTTATATTACGGATGGGGATATACGTTGTCCTGACAGTCCTAAAATAAGTAGGGGTCTTGTACGATCTCTCACACAGCTTTTAAAAACATACACAGTTCTACGACGATCATCCAGTCCAAATACAACTATACGAGCATTCATTTCCTGTTCTACCCTTCTCAGCTCTTCAGGACCCATATTACAGTCAAACTCAAGTTCACAGTCTACAGCTAGTTTACGGGCACGCTCCACGACCGTAGGCAACCAAATTTGCTCGGATCATATTTAGTACAGTAAACATACGTGCTAAGACTACTGCTATAAAGCCGCAACCACGATCGACGTTTATATGCCGTCTAAAATAGCCTGAGAATTGAAGTTAAGAGTATAAGGACTGACCCGCAACACGGAATACACGGTCAATATTTACCGTGAAGTTGTCCATATTGAAGGCTATACTACTTTGTGAGGCCTGCATTATACGACCTAATATATACTCTACATCTTCAGCCGCCAAACGCCTGAATGGTACTACTACCCAAAAATCATCTACATCACCATCATCTGACCCGAATCCGAAGGACAGCCTCGTCCTGACTTCACGCTCGTCGCGGTTCTGAAGGGCAAACTCTACAATACGTCTACTACGCGCCGTAGTCCGTATTCAATACCGTTGTTATACACGGATCTAGGATCAACACTGACTATATACCGATTCCTAATCAAGGCCGGGGTTGGGGTTGCGGTGCGCACCAACTCGAATGTTATGCCATCCTCAACAGAACGGGGAGCTTCTGTGGAGGATGAATAAAGGGTTATATTTGAGGAAGACGCTGTTGTGGGGTTGGTTGCCTAAGACGTTGAGGGTTGGGGTTCTATTACTGCAGCCTCAACAGAACGGGGAGCTGCTGTGGAGGGCGAATAAGGGGGTATATTGGCAGACGGTACTATTGGGGGGCTGAGGGCTGGAGTTCTATTACTGGTGTTCTAACAACCCTGGAACGCTTTATACCTAACGTGGAGGGTTCGTCATCACACCTCCGCTTTGAACGTGCTACATATGTCGTTGGTGAGGGCTCATCGGCGGGTATGGGTACTGTAGATGCACGGTCAACGGGTTACCCGTGATATCGATGATGGGGGGCTGTACATCATCGTCATTCACGGTTCTGTGGAAGAAGAAAACAAAATATAAGGAGCAGCACTCGTTATTTGCAATATTTCGTAAATGACCCACTTAGGGGTGTGACATGTTAGAAATGGAGTCTGTAGAAAAATTCAGGTTCACGAGCCCATCGACATGTATTATATCTGGAACTAGAGGTTGTGGTAAAACGGTGTTTATGCTTAAAATTATTAAAGAAAAGGGGGAAATGTTCTCAAAATTCGTGCATAAAGTTATGTGGTGCTATTCGACATCCCAATCAGTGTTCAACAAGTACCAAGATGATGTGTTGTTCCACAAGGGGGTCTATGACGTTAATTCGTTAAAGGGAAATGAACATACAGTCATCGTAATTGACGACCTCATGTTGGAGATGGATAAAACGTTTGCCGAGACATTTACAGTATTCTCCCACCATTTTAATATAAACGTGTTCTTCATCAATCAGAATCTATTTTTCAAAAATAGATACATGCGCGATGTGTCGCTAAATACGCAATATCTAGTCTTATTCGCGCAACGTAGAGATGTGTCACAAATTGGGGTATTAGCCAGTCAAATGTTCCCGAATCAGCGTAAGGAGTTTTTGGAGGTTTATAAAGAGGTCACAAACCAACGTTATGGATATTTGCTTTGTGACCTTCACCCGCGAAACACGTTTAGGGTGCTTCTAAGAACGAATATATTTCCAAGCGAACCTGAAACCTGTATATTCCAGAATGACGAATAGGCTAAAGAAATACCGCGAATTAATAAAAATCTATCAACGACTGCCTCGGCATTGCAGCAGATGTTTGTTAAAAATATCGACTCTGACTTTTTAAAATGCATCTGTGAAATCTGCCTTAATGTTATAAAATGTAATGTTCCAATGAAACCCTCTCAGAAGACTCGCTTACGTCGTTACAAGAACATAATACGGACGCTCGCTCATAAAAGTCAGACTGTGGGTAAGAAAAAGCGCATTATTGTACAAAGAGGAGGATCGTTCCTGCCCATCTTATTTTCAGTTTTGGGCCTTTACTGACTAGATTAATATAATGAAGAAGGTGGTTGTGATTCCGCACGAGGTGTATGCTTCATTACAAAGTTCAAAGACTCCAGATGCGGTTCTAGAACCCCGTAAAAGTAGACTTAAAAGAATGGAAAGTGAGTTGCTAGCCCTATTAAACAGTGAAAAGGCACCTGATGAGAAAAGGATCTTGTACCAAGAGGCTTTGCAGAAATTTCTTCATGAGTACGAAGATTATAAGCATCCTACAGAGCTCCCCGTGAGGCACAGCTCGAGTAGCGCTGAGCATAGCGACAGGACCTGGGCAACCAAAGAGCAACGGAACACAACACATCGAACATGTGCTAAAAAACAGCCTCCCCCATACATTGAGGAATAAAGGGTGTCTTTATAATCTATTGAGTGAGGACCCCATCATACAGTGGACCGATACAGGCGAGGTCATTGTTGAAGGAACAAGGGTACAAGGTCCAATATCGTTGATATTGTTCATGATCTGGTGAGAAAGTGGGATAGGCCCTCACCAACAGGATGGAGGCATATTAAAGCAAGACTACAACAAATAAATGTCCCCAAAATTGATAGGTAATCTGAATAGGTTAAAAGACTTGGAACATGCACCGCACGTGTCACAACTGAGTACACCTTCGCCCCCAGCAGCTGCAGTGTCTCTGAAGAGGAGAAAGAAGAGCAGGCGGCCAACCTTATCCACGTGCCTCTAAAATACGCAAATGGCTAACGTATTAAGTAAGCACTATTATGACATTTCTAACCCGCATCCTATGGTGGCGTTAATAGATTGTACAGAGGTGTTTATGGTGTAAGGAAAAAAGATGTTGAGAGATTTTTCCGGGGACAGGATGCTTATACACTTCATAAACCGGTGAGAAAAAGGTTTAAAACAGCCAAGACACCAGCGGCCTCGACTGACTCTATTTGGCAGGAAGATTTAACAGACATGCAAAGATATCGAATGTATAACGATGGCTACCGTTACATCCTATTTATAATTGATGTATTCTCTAGATACCTGTGGTTAATTCCCCTGAAAAATAAATCGCCTGGAACAATTTTTAAAGCGGTCAAAACGCTGATGTTGAAAGAAAACAGGATTCCTGGCTATTTTTGTATGGATATGCGAAAAGAATTTATAGGACGCGCTTTTCAGAACATGCTGTCAGAGTTTAATATCAGCTATTACACTTCCAATTCTATACATAAGGCTTCTTTAGCTGAAAGAGTTCAACATGACATAGAGGAACGCATGCACCGATATTTTACACATAAAAACACACAGATATATAAACGTTCTCGGTTCATTGGCTTCATCCTACAACCGTTCACGTCATCGTACAATTGGTGCAACGCCTAACGATGTTTTAGAAAGAGGCAAGCGCCCGAGAAGAGTTGGAGTGCCGCCACCACCACCACACTCTGCGCGTTCCCAAATCAATGACTATGTAAGGCTGTCACGTTCGGGGAATAAATTCGCGGAGGGTTTTGAGTAAGGCTGGACACGCGAGATTTTTAAAGTTAGGGGTATGAGATCTAAGGGCAATATTTGAATGGAGAAGAGATCTCGGGAGGCTTTTACCGCGAGGAATTGCAGAAAGTGGCATTTAATTTGCGAAAAAATGTTTTTAAAATTGAGAAAATTTTAGGAAGGAAAGGTACAGGAAAGAGAAAAATGTACCTGGTGAAGTGGCTAGGTTACCCAGAAAGCTTCAATACCTACATAAAAGCTGATGCAGTAATGAAGCTTAATTAGTATGCAGCATGACTCCTAACCATTTCTACGTCACACTCCCGTCCTCCTCGTCCCTGTCTGTACACCCTCTAACAACACACTAGCCAACTTTGTAACAGAGCTCCATGGACCCATTGAATTGGGTCGTGATTCGTATGAGGTGGGGATATGTGAAATTCAGCTGGACACCCTCTTTTTAAATATCGATTATAAAGATACCGTTCTTACGATTCTTAGAGACTGTAATGAGTGTACAAAAGCCGGGTTAACTCGGGATGAAACTATACGTATCGCCGGACTAAGGTTGCACGTTTTACAGTACAGAAGTAACACTAGGGCCGGGCGTTATGGTTCGGCTGAGGATGTTGTGAGAGACTTAAACGTAGTTTAAAAAACTCAAATCTTACGAATGATTTATTATACGAAATCGTAAACAAAGGAAACCCTGCACATACTCTAATCCTAAAATCAAAGGTTAACAGAAATCTTAAAGACGGAAGTGTTCAAAATTATAACCGAGGGGCGATATCGATCGCAGCCTTCCAAAGAGACACCTTTCACGAGGCACAGCATGACTTGTCCACCTTAGTGTATCAATTGAAGATGGAGAAATTGGATGAAAGCTCTCAGCCTCCAGACATGTGCTATATTTACAGCAATATAGCGGAACACCAGTTTGTTGGGGATAACCAGGCACGCCTGCTACGTATAGCTCACATCCCCAACCATAGAGGAAGGAGTTTGAGTATTACATATGACATACCCCATTCTGTGAATGTCGCAACTAATCTAATAACCAATATCTCAATATATCTAAGAACGATTGAGGGTAAAAATTTCCCATTCAGTGACGGGAGCTTAACAGTGAAGCTGCACTTTCGACGCACTGAGTTATAATGGACAGAAAGCCTTTCACCGTCTATCGAGGGGTGAGATACCAGCGTGGTAGTGGACTTGGGTCCATTTTTCATCCATACTACGCACCGCTGTCCCATTGTTGAAGAGGAGGGCCAGGTACCTAGGGAGGAAGGCGTTACAAACAGGTTTTAACGCGGCAGAGGACATATTGGCTGGCACTCAGCCTAAAGAAGCTCTAAAAAACATTTAAAACGTACGCGGGATGAAATCATCAAAGATGCGAGAGAAAAATGCGTGGTGGGGGAAAGAAGAGATCTGTCAGGAATAAGGGGTTACCAACACGTGGCGGGAAGAAGAGATCTGCTAGGAAGAAGGGGTTACCATCACGTGGCGTTAAACGCAAAAGGAAACCAAACAAGAAGTGCTCTAAGCGTATGAATCCTAAGCCTGATCATTTTCTTAACTGATATAAGCTGAGGACGCTACTCTCACGAATCATAGATTGACTAATACTCGCCGAGGGAGGTGGCACTATTTCTGACTCGTCATGGCACGTTTCATCCATCCGTGTAGTTCACAATGCTGTAAATCGGAACTGGCCCTCTTTGATATGCCACCTACCCAGGTCTCTATTGAACATAGTGACTTTATTACAATTAACCCGTTAAACACAATTAGTTTACCCAGTGTCCCTATAGAATTCGTGATACCCAGCTCAGGCCCTTACTTTTTTGACCCGAGTTGCATGCACATGACATGTATGCTAAACTACGCATAGCCCAATCTGACGGAACGGACTGCGATGATAGTTACGTTGCCTAACCTAAAACCAACTTTCTGCGCTCCATATTCAATCAGTGTGACGTATATTTAAATCAGACTAACATCTCGCCAGGCACTTGATAATATCACCTACGAGCCTATCTGGAAAATGTCCTCAATTTTTCAAAAGAAGCGAAGGACACCTTTTTAACCGGCGAGGGGTATTACCACACTAAAGACGAGAGTAGTATAAAGACTAAATTTAAAAATTCTTAAAAGAAGATATATACGAATGTTTTGGACGCCTGCATACAGACATTACATTCCAAGAGAAGTTGCTTATGAACGGGGTGGATATGAAATTGAAGCTTACCCGAACGAACCCTGAGATCTGCATAAATCTGGGGACTGACCAAGAAGAAGGCGCGAAACCCGTTGTGATACACATCATGGAAACGTATTTGCGTATACGCCGAGTGAAATTAATTTCCCCGAAGCAAATAGAAATTGAGAAAGACTTGATACACGCCACAGTGAAATATCCAATTAACAGGGTACAGATCAATCTGTACACGATTCCCGCAGGGCTTGCATCGAAACAGCTAGAAAACGTTGCTCTTGGAGTCCTACCTAAAAGGATATTAATTGGAATGCAAGACCACGCCTCGACGAATGAAAATATAAAAAGAGTGCCTTAAAATTCGAGAGTTTCGGACTTAAAAATATTACTCTTATACGTAAATAATATTTCTCTGGGTGGGGTAATGAATATGGATTACTCAACAGATGCTGTGTTCCCGTTCTGCGCGAGAGCATATAGTAGTCTTGCCCATAATACAGGAGCTTGTGATGAACTTGGTTTCGGCATAAAGCTGAAAGAATTTGTGGAAGAGTTTAATATTTACTCATTTGACATTACGCCACCCTTAACTGCTGGTGTAAATACGCATTTAAGCCCACAACAGAGCGGAAACATCTCAGTGAGGTTGGAGTTTGCAAAACCTATAGACGAGCCTATAAGTGCACTCGTGTATCTAGAATCACAGGCACTAACAGAGGTTGATCTTTTCAGGGGCGTCACCCCAGATTTTTAAAATGGATGCGAATACAATTCAGAGTGATGAAAAGTGATTGCTTCGCGCGTTCCAAATTTGTCGGTATTTTTGCAAAGAATGAAATATTGAAGCTGGCTAGTTCGAGAAACTGGTACGGGGTTATCGTTAACACTGACATTATGGGTGGTGAGGGTATTCACTGGTTTGCAATCTATTTTAAAACTAAGGAGAGAATGTACTATTTTGACTCACTCGGATTTCCACCGTGGAATGACTCGGCAATCGTGAATTTTATAGCGCAAATAGGCGTGCCTAAGATTATTTGGAACCCATATTGTTTCCAAGGATATTATACTGAAACATGTGGATTGTATTGTGTTTTGTTTCTCATGCATATGTCACGTGTGAAGGGATTTATGAATTTTTTAAAATTATTCGATTTATGCGACATAAATATGAATGATAAAAATGTATGCAGACAGAAAAAAAAATGAACCCATATGTTAGTACCCCCTGTAATGTGTAAGAAGTATATTGTGTAAAGCTGTATATACACATTTTTATCCATTAAGAATTATGTGACGGAAGCTGTTACCGTTTTTGTACAAGTTTTCTACTATTTAATAAATGAAAATATATTGCGTTTTGTTCTTATCCTAAAAAAATACTTACATCACCTCCTCTACAAACTGGCGCTCGCTGTCCCGTGCCAGTACCACAACTTCTGGATCGCTGGGTTGGCTAGGCGGGTGGCTACCACTTCATTTATTACCCTTTCGTCAAAAGTGTCTATAATATGATCTAGCTCCGTTTCGGTCCTATAAGGTTAAATAAATATCATGAAATTGGATGCAGTTAAATCGTCCACCATATATATATCCTGACCTGTCGTCGCCTAACCTGGCCTTCCCAAACTTATTGTTTACGATTCCAAAAACATAATATATAATCTAAAAACACTTACATCAGCTCCTCTACAAACTTGCACTCGTTTGACCGGCTGTAATTCAATACCGCGACTTCTGTATCTCTGGGTTGGCTGTGCGGAGAAGCATCCGTAGCATTTATTCCCCTTTCATCAAAAGTAGCTATAATACGATCAAGTTCCGCATCGGTCCTATAAGGTTAAGTTAAAATAAAGAGATACAATAAGAGAAAATACCACGTATTTAAAAAGCAGATAATTCTTAAACGTTTAGGTAATTTAAAAATCCTAATGCGGTGCTGAATTATCGAGAAAAATGAAGCTCCAAAATATATATATATATATATATATATATATATATATATATATATATATATATGCCGAAATAATCACGATGGAAACAGATAATAATTGAAAACATAATGGGGTTAATTTTACGTTGTGGAAAAATTCAGAACAAAAGGAAATTAGATTGCCAATTATAAACGAGAAACAATACAAACTAATTTTCAATGCTAATAAATAAATGAGATTTGTTTGCGCTGAGAGACACTGTCTGCGGTTAGGTCAGGTTAGGTTACGCACGGTTAGGCTATCCTAGGATAGGTTAGGTTAGGCTAAGTTAGGTTAGGTTAAGTTAGACTAAGTTAGGCTAGGTTAGGTTAGTTTACGCTCAGTTAGTCTATGCTAGGATATGTTAGATTAGGCTAAGTTAGGTTAGGCTAAGTTAGGTTAGGTTAGTTTACACCCGGTTAGGTCAGGTTTGGTTAGGCTAAGTTAGGTTAGGTTAGGTTAGGTTATGCTAAGTTAGGTTAGGTTAGTTTAGGGTAGGTTAGTTTACGCCCGGTTAGTCTATGCTAGGATATGTTAGGTTAGGCTAAGTTAGGTTACGTTAGGTTAGTTTACACCCGGTTAGGTTAGGTTAGGCTAAGTTAGGTTAGGTTAATTTAGGTTAGGTGAGTTTACGCCCGTTGGTCTATGCTAGGATATGTTAGGTTAGGCTAAGTTAGGTTACGTTAGGTTAGTTTACACCAGGTTAGGTTAGGTTAGGTTAGATTAGGGCAGGCTAAGTTAGGCTAGGTTAGGTTAGTTTACACCCGGTTAGTCTACGCTAGGATATGTTAGGTTAGGCTAAGTTAGGTTAGGTTAGGCTATGCTAAGTTAGGTTAGGTTACTTTACACCAGGTTAGGTTAGTTTAGTTTACGCCCGGTTAGTCTATGCTAGGATATGTTAGGTTAGGCTAAGTTAGGTTAGGTTAGTTTACACTCGGTTAGGTTAGGTTAGGCTAAGTTAGGCTACGTTAGGTTAGTTTACACCCGGTTAGTCTACGCTAGGATATGTTAGGTTAGGCTAAGTTAGGTTAGGTTAGGTTAGTTTACACCCGGTTAGGTTAAGGTAGGCTAAGTTTGGCTAGGTTAGGTTAGTTTATACCCGGTTAGTGTACGCTAGGATATGTTAGTTTAGGCTAAGTTAGGTTAGGTTAGGCTATGCTAAGTTAGGCTACGTTAGGTTAGTTTACACCCGGTTAGGTTAAGTTAGTTTAGGTATGGTTAGGTTAGTTTACACCTGGTTAGTCTACGCTAGGATATGTTAGGTTAGGCTAAGTTAGGTTAGGTTAGGCAATGCTAGTATATGTTAGGTTAGATTAGTTTACACCCGGTTAGGTTAGGTTGATTAGGTTAGGCTAAGTTAGGCTAGGATAGGTTAGTTTTCACCCGGTTAGGTTAGGTTAGGTTATAAACGAGAAAAATTTATCTTTAATTGTCGAGAAAAATATTATTAAGCTACATCATATATATATATATATATATATATATATACTCTGTATATATATATATATATATATATATATATATACACACCGAAATAATCACGAAGGAAACAAACAAAAACAATGGGAATAATTTTACGTTGTAGAAAAACACTGAATAAAGTTAGGTTAGGCACTTATAAGTTACTCACATTTCAATATCGTCTTCATTGATCGGCTCTTGCATTTCGTTGCAATTTTCCGTAACAAAATGGGTAGAAAATAGCTCCCCCTGGTCTATAGCACTGAAGAGATGTACCACTGCATGGGCATATGCGGACTCGCCCTCCATCAAATCAGGGGTGTTGTACAGTTGATTCATGGTGTGCAATTCACTAGCTGGAAATGATCGAACGAAACTGAGTCTCGCTTCGAAGTTCTCCCTTTATAAGGGGGCATGTGACCAACCCACAAGAGCGAACCTTAGCTTCCTATTGGCTAGCGGTGAATTTTGGCTGGAGTTTAACGTGTAGGCCTGTATATCGACCAACCCGAGGTCCTGGGCCCCGCCCCACAGTGTCGTGATTGGCTTATTCCATGAATTTTGGGCGGAGCATACTGCGTAGGCATGCATGTCAGCCCCACAGTGTCGTGAATGGAATGGCTGTCCCGCATCAAATCTGGGCGGGCCATCTGCCCCGATTCGCGGTCCCCATTATCTGATACAAATTTTATTTTCTGCGATAAACTTATATTCCCTATCGTTGAACAAATATTGGTTTAAGATTTTGGAAAAGTGGTTGGCTATGAAGCCTTTGTTTATTTTCCGAGCGAATCAATTTAAATTTGGATTTCTGCGAGAAATAGTCTAAAAATACTGCCTCATCTTGAGCCTTATCTGAGCAAATATTTGCTGAAGAAACCTTACCCATTATGGGTAAAATGATTATTTGTTTATATGGCCACATGCATATTACAAAAGAGGTGTATATGTTAATAAGGTTTCAGATTTTGTTGTGGAAGAAACATTTGTTATTTGCACTGAAAGGAGGCAGAAAGGAACCCAACTCGAATCTTGTTTTGTATGATAAATTTGTTTATTTACATGGTCAACTCAATTTTAACTTGTGCGTAAATGATTTTAAAATACTGGCTGATGATGCCTGGAGTTTTGTAGTTTGATTAGCTTATCCTTGGTAGGCCTAAACATACAATAAATCATCTGAAATATGTATGAAGGATTGAAAAACACCTGTTCTAAAATTGCCTTCGTGTATCCTTGGGGAACAAAGACAATAGAGTCTGGATAAAATAATAAATGTTCCCTTTTTTAATACAGTTAACAAAAATATAAAATAAGTTACAGACCTAAAACTTTACTTTAAAAATAGAATAAACTATATGTTCCCCGTATTTTAGATGGATATGAAAAATTATTATTTTTAAAATCAGCAAGAATTCATAATTATAAATATTATAATTATGAAAACTGAAATTGCAATTTTATATTTAATTTTCTCGATTTGTTCATTTATTGAGTTGTTCAGATTAGAATGTTTTTTTCGACATGTGTTTATATGAAATAATATATATATATATATATATATATATATGTGTGTGTGTGTGTGTGTGTGTGTGTGTATGACGGGCGTCGTTAGGGAAATATTTTCTTTTATTTTTAATTGAAATTTTTCCCCGTATTTTAGATGGATATGAAAAAATTATTATTCTTAAAATCAGCTAGAATTCATAATTATAAATATTATAATTATGAAAACTGAAATTGCAATTTTATATTTAATTTTCTCGAGACGATAGACAGGTAGATAGATAGCTATATGTTTCGTTATTATTATGCTAAGATTAAAATATTGTGAATGTAATTCGTTTAAACCGTATATATGGGGTTAAAGTTATTGCAAAAAGTTATTGCAAAAATAATGCAGGATAGAATTAAAACAAATATTCTTAAATTTGTTTAACCCTTTAAGGACTGAAGATGCCAATTGCTAACGTTTCAAATACACGCATTCATAACTTAACCCTACAAAAAATTCAGGGCTGAAAGGGTTAAGTATATATAATGAATCATTCGAAAGCTTTTTTCGGTGATTTAATTTTCTTTTTTCGTACGAGATGTTTTACCCGCACCTTAGACCCATGGTTGGGATTTATTTTGCATACGAGTTGATTCTACACCCCACCTACGTGGCTCTTTTTCCTTTCCTTTTGAATTGAAGTGTTTTATGCCAGCCTTAGACCCACGGGAAGGCATTAGAGTACCCTGAGTAACGAGCCCCGTCCGGGGTGCGAACACGGCTCCTTTTAGCTCACATAAACGTACACTGTGACACCTGGCTAGGCCCCACAGCAACCGGACGGACTGATGCCTGGGCCCCCAGCAATCGGACGCACGGGACTCGTGCCCGTCAACGCGCGACGTGTCAACTGATGCCAGGAGGCACTGGCTGATTAGGGGCACTATAAGAGAGCGGCGGGATGGCTGAAAGACTCATATGCGCTTGGCCCTCGCCAAGCGAAGACCCTTCCTCCTCTTCCTCTCTCTCTCTCTATTAGGTTAGGTATGCCCCTTTGGGGGGAGTGAGGCCGTCCCAACTTCTCCCCCAAAGAGGTCTCCCTAGGTTAGGTATGCCCCTTTGGGGGGTGAGGCCATCCCACCTTCTCCCCCAAAGAGGCTTCCCCCCTTGCAACAAAGGGGGTGGGGGTGGCATTCTTGCAACATTATGCAACATTATGCAATTGCTCTGCACTGTGGCATTTTGCGCCCATGCTACTAATGTGGCGTGACTGCCGCGTCCTCTAAAAATGAAGTGGGTGGAAAATGATTAGCTAATTAATCAATTGAAAATGTGAAAATCATAGCGACCTCTTATTATGTACTGAATCGACAGATATTTTGCACAAAATCACTTCACATCTAAAGGAATAAGAGCAGCCATGTGGAGAGCATTTCCAACTATTTTGAAATTTTAGCCCAAATTTTGGACCACCCAAAATTTTATATATATATATATATATATATATATATATATTTTAAAGTATTCCGGATTATTCAGGTTTTTTAAAAGAATAATACAGAAAACAGATACTCCTTTATTAAAAGACGTCACATTGATATACAACTATATTTTAAAAGGTTACAGTAATTCAGCCATGCACAGAATATATATATATATATATATATATATATATATATATATATATACAGGGTGGGCGGAAAGTAGCTCCCTAATTTAAATTACATATAAATTATGTATAAATTGTGATTGTAATGTTATATTGTTATGGTGTGTTCTCTAAAGTGGTACAATTGTAACGGTAATCTTTTTTTCTCTAAAGTGTTCTCTTTGTGTTCTCTAAAGTGGTACAATTGTAACGTTCATTTTTTTTTTTTTCATTTCAGATTGAAGGGTAACATGGCTGAGCGTTTAACACTGCAGGAGCGTGCCCAGTTGGCGGCACGGTACGAAGTTTGGCAATCTGTCGTTCGAGTTCAAAGATGGTGGCGGGCCATTCACGGACCACGTGCCCAAGTGGACCCGAAAACAATCAAGAACTGCCACTCGAAGCTCATGACCACGGGGTCTGTGGCAGATGTTCGAAGATGTGGTCGCCCTTCGACATCCAGGGCCCAGGAGACGGTGCAGGCAGTTCAGGAAATGTTCGCACGGAGTCCACGAAAGTCAACTCGCCAGGCAGCTCGGAAAGTGGACTCTCCCGCTACTCAGTGCAAACTGTGCTGAAGAAGGAGCTGAACTGGCGTGCGTGGAAGCCGCATTACTGCCAATCTCTCTCGGACGAGGACTGCGACATTCGCATGGAGTTCGGGGAAATCATGCTGGCTTGGCATGAAGACTGGCCCCATCTCTTCCGCAACATCCTCTGGAGCGACGAGGCGGTGTTCCACGTCGGAGGCTTTGTCAACCGCCACAATTGCCACTACTGGGCAGGAGAGGATCCCATGGTTACCGCTGAAAAACGGCAGAATCGGTTCAGTGTAACGGTGTGTGGTATGACCTCAGATCAGGTTGTGGGCCCGTTCCTTCTGCGCAACACCATGAATGCTGAGCGGTACCTTGCTATGTTGCGAAACGAGGTCTGGCCGGTTGTCAGCACATGGGAGAACATCGACGATCTGATATTTATGCAAGATGGCGCCCTCCGCACTTCGCTCTTGTTGTCCGTGAGTGGCTGGATGCCCACTTCCCTGGGTGTTGGATGGGTCGTCGTGGTCCACATCAATGGCCAGCCAGGAGCACCGACTTGACACCGTGCGACTTCTTTCTTTGGGGGTGGGTAAAGGAAGAAGTCTACCGCACCAAACCGAGGACATTGGAAGAACTGGAGGACCGAATTCGGGAAGTCATGTCCTCCATCCCGCCGGAGTTCCTGCTAAAGTCAGTGGACGCCATTCCTGGGCGGCTCCAGAAGCTGGTGTAAAGAGTTGGAGCCCACATTGAATTTTAGAGAAAACCTACCATGTATGCCTACCTTTTCATATTATTTCTTCTGAAATAAATGGATAATATACGTATTTTTTTACCAATCCAAAATAGGGAGCTACTTTCCGCCCACCCTGTATATATATATATATATATATATATATATATATATATATATATATATATATATATATATATATAAGACTTACACTTGTAATGATCATAAACTTAAGAATTAATAACTCTGTCAGAGTTGACAAGGCATATAAGAAATATAAGAGAAAAACCTTCATTCTTATACACTGGTTTTTAGTTACAAACGGGAAGAGGTATTTTATTTGGTTACATAAAAAAATATTATTTTGGCGAGAATTTGCTAAAAATTATTAAAAAAAATCATCATACGAATAACCCCTTGATATGTCCAGCAAAAAGAGCAGCAGCAGTATTGAGCACATACATTACTAAAACTGCTTTAATGCCTGTAAGGATTCAAGATAACGGTTGATGTATGTAGTTGTTTTAGGAACTTCGCGATACTTGTGTCATGAAACGGGGACATACCAAGCGAGTATGTCCCTTCTGTCTCCTAAAATATAGAACAATCCAATGAATATCCGGTCCTGTCGATATGTCGGTATTATTGTTTAATGCAGGAAGAAGGGGCCAAGAGCGAATGCCCGCTAAAGCCCCACCCCAATAGAATAAGAAGAGCCAAAATCACGGTCCAGTGTTTCAAGATGCTTGGACACTCTGAAAGATTAAAAGATTGGAGGTCATAGATAGGGGGAAAGATGGATTTAAGAAGATTGTTCCAGAGTTCACCGGTTAAGTAGATGAAAGATTGAAAATACCGATTAACCCTTGCGATAGAGAGTTGAACAAAAACGGAATAAGAAAGTGTAGAAAGTCTGGTACTGCGTGCTATCCTTAAAGGAGGAGTCATACAGTTTAGAGTTCAAAAGAGCAGTCTCCATTATAATAGCGATAGTAAGGAGTGAGTGAGGCAATATTGCGGCAAAGAGATAGAAATTGAAGATAGTCAGTAAGAGGCACGGAACTGATGAGACGAAAAGCCTTTGCTTCCACCCAGTCAAGTAAAGCTGTGAGGGTTGAGCCACCCCACACATGAGAAGCGTACTCCATACAGGGGCGGACAAGATCCCTGTACAGAGAGAGCAACTGAGCTGGGGCGAAGTAACTGCGGAGACGGTACAGTACACTAGGGTGGCCCACTTTTCAATTTTTTTTAAAAGTATAGGTTATCGTAGTTTTTCCCATTATTTGGCACTATACTAGCACATTGGTACCATTTTTACAAAAATTGATCAATATTTAGGGGTCTCGCATCGACCTTGAAATTACGAGTTTTTTTTTAAAAATGCGTACTTTTTAACTTTTTACTGAATCAAGATAAATCATTAAGTAGGGATGTTTTCTGAATCCTCTTGATGAGAGAAGTCGTTTGGTGGGCCTTCCAATGTCATACGACTAACGGTTTAAAAGTTGTGCCTGTATACAGGTAATACCAATGTGCTAGTAGAGTGCCAAATAATGGGAAAAACCACGATCACCTATACTTTTCAAAAAATCAGCAAATAGCGACAGTCCGGTGCCGTCAGTAACAGCTGGGACTGACAGCAACTTTCCTTCTGTGCAATGAGGAGCCCCGGAGATGAGAATTGCTTGGCGGTGCTCCGCCGTTCCAAGGAAGTTCTGAAACACATGCCATATATTTCAATTTCATGGTTGTAAAGTAACCTATTTTTGTTCACATTCAGTTCGCTTTTTAATTGACATTATGCTTCATGAATCTCATTACTAAATTGATAGCTATGAAAACTTAATCAACTGACCTTGACCATTTTGCCATCCCAGTGGACAACAGTGTGCCTCGGTGGCGTGAAGGAGTCCTTCACAGCCGTCGCCACTTCACGGCGATGTGACACTCTTCCCCGGCGAGCCGTTTCTTTCGAGATGCTGAACTGATTGAGGTCTGCTGGTGGATCCGCCGAACGTGTGATAGCAGCCACAATGCTTACTACCTATGTAGAGAATGGAAAGTGGAAAGGAAACTGTCAAGAATACATGTGGGTTACGGGACACTTTAAAACTGACGCTATCGATGAATACTATACACAATACGCACCTGATTATTGGACATGCGGAAAAGATCAGCCACTTCCATGACAGCAGGTGCATTAAGGATGCGGCGAGGAAGATTGACAGACACACTTGGCTCTTTCGGCAGGGGGAACGCTAGTTCTGTCTCCGACTCTCCTGACATGCCAGTATCATCTTTCTCCATGGCCTCATCTCCGGTTTCGTATGCACACTTTGAGGTTTGCGGCTCCTGGCGAGGACGTTTTCTTCCTTCCTGTAGCTTTCTTTTTACAGCGAAAACTTTATCGTTCCCGCTCATCGTTGCCACCCGAGGACCACGTTGATCGAGGTAGAAGTCAATGTCTTCTTTCTTGTCCTTGTCGGACAGCAGTCGATTCTTCTTTATATCTTCGACAGCGTCAGATGCTCCGATATCCCACAGCTTGTCCACACTGTCCGAAAACTTCTGCCGTTTTCCTCCGGCGTCAGTTTCTCGTTTTCTGCTCTTTCGGAGTAAGTGCCACTCTTTCCACAATGCCTCTAGCTTCCGTTCGCAGTTGAGCTTTGTGATTGTTTTAATGCGGGCCATGTTCCAAAACTTTAAGACGTTGTTTACGGTTTTTTGAATGCGTCTTTCCTGTTAGCAGTGTACTGGATAACACTGAAGAAGTATTGCAAAACCTGCCATGTTGTTGGCAATTTGCTACCACTGATGGAGGACGACGGTTGGCCAACTAAAAAAATTTCCGAGGCCGATCTTAGAGAAGGTAGCGATGTTATTTTCGCCTTTCCTTTTGATGACTCTCTATTTGTAGCTTCAAGAGTTCTTCCAGTTATGGTTGCCATCGATTTGTCCATGACAAAGGATGAGGAACTCAGACAGAATTTCAAAATGTTATGATCTTCAAAAAAAGAAATAGGTTAGGTACCTGGCACAGGCATAGTGCATTTTCTAATTACTTATATACATTATACATTCCACCCGGGTATGGTGACTCATTTTTTTGAAAAGTATAGGTGATCGTGGTTTTTCCCATTATTTGGCACTCTACTAGCACATTGGTATTACCTGTATACAGGCACAACCTTTAAACCGTTAGTCGTATGACATTGGCAGGCACACCAAACGACTTCTCTCATTAAGAGGATTCAGAAAACATCCCTGCTTAATGATTTATCTTGATTCAGTAAAAAGTTAAAAAGTACACATTTAAAAAAAAAACTAGTAATTTCAAGGTCGATGCGAGACCCTTAAATATTGACCAATTTTTGTAAAAATGCTACCAATGTGCTAGTATAGTGCCAAATAATGGGAAAAACCAAGATCACCTATACTTTTCAAAAAAATTGAAAAGTGGGCCACCCTACAGTACACCTAACGTCTGAGAAGCTGTTTTGGAAAGAGAATATAATGTGATCTTTCCAGGAAAGTCACGAGAAAAGGAAACGCCAAGAATATTAAGAGAAGAGGAAGGACTGAGTTATGTATTGTTGAAGGTAAGGGGATTGTCGTGTGGAAGATTGTAACGACTAGATAGATGGAGGAACCGAGTTTTTGAGGCATTGAAAACCACAAGGTTTTCTCTGCCCCAATCAGAGATGACAGAAAGATCAGAGGTCAGGTGCACCATTAGCTGTCCGACGCGAATCATGGAATGACTCTTGGCAGAAACGCTTTGCGAAGTGGGTGGAAAAGTGAAGAGTGGAATCATCGGCATAGGAATGGATAGAACAGAAAGGGTTGGTTTAGAGGCTTCTTCACTATCCTCAGGCAAGTTTAAACAAAGTAAGCAAAGCTGGGGGCCGAGCGGGTGATTTTAATCTTCATTTCAGTCCCATTCACGAGAAGTTTCTCTTGAAATGAAAAGTCGCTGTGTAGATGCACATAATAATAAAAAAACTTTTTCCTTATTTTTTTCAAATTTCTCTTTTACATCTTTTTCTGCTTCAGGGTTATAATACGCTGAAGCACACAAATGGGTTTTCTTGGCATCTTTTGAATAATTTAGAATATTCTCTAAGTATGCGCGGTAATTATAATAATTGGAACCTGCAGAGACATCCAATTGATATAAATATACGTCGCATTGACTGATCATTGCATGCAAAGAGTTAATTTCAGGATAGAGTGGGTAATCTTCCTCACAATCTGTCCAATCAGAGTGTTCTATTCGGGCTTTTTTATGTAGGTATATACTGCTGGGATCGTAAAAGAATGAGCCCGCACTGGGTATAACGAATTCCATAGGAGCGGTCCACGATCCAAATGTGTTGAGGAGTTAATCATGATGTAATCGGAATCCTCTATACCTCTCTAGATGTTTGAGTAGGTGGGATGCCGAAAGGGGAGAGTTCCGATTTATAGCACTCGTCCCTGTGTAGATGGATGTGGAGTTGCTTGGAGCGATTACCCGACACTACCTTACGCTGTAGAATCACAATTACTTATGAGAGATAGTTCTTCAAGATTGTCGTTTATATCAGTTAAAGAAGTCAACCGTAGGTTTCATACGTTTAGAGTATCTTTATGGTTTTTTATAAGTCATTCTTTTCCGTTTTACACCTCGGGCTGACGCCTGCATTTTCTTCTCCTCCTTTTTCTTCTTTACTGGACGTTTCATTTTTTTTTACTATTTTTTAGCGCCTTTACCGAACATTCTCCTTTTCACGACTTTTTTATCGTCATCAATAATCTCATTTCCAGTACGACGTAACTGTCTTTTCAAAGCTTTTTTAGGCTTCCCACCAGCCATCACGTTTTCAACCGTGTTAATACCTGATTGTAGAACCTTCCGACCGACCGAGATATTTGGCACCACCCTTTAGTGAGAGGACAGCCGTTTGTAATATAGAAGAGAGCGAAGCGAGTCCATTATCCCGTTGGTATCTCATACCACGGTACACGACTAGAGGTTTTTGCATCAAACTGACACGTCGAAATTGAAGTTTCACTGTTAAGCTCTAACAACTGAATGAAAAGTTTTGACCTACAACCCCCCTTATATGAGGCATTGCGAATACTAGTGACGAACTCGACGACATGGGTGCGAAAATCCGCTTTCTATACCATCATATTCTCCAGGATGTATTCTTTTAAATGGATAATAACACATGATGAAGGTTCGTTATTAGTCCTCGCGCTCAGGGAAGATTTATTGGAAAATTCTGCGGATACTAGTGACGAACTTGGCGGCCAGCTAAGGCAATAGGCACCTCACCATCTCTTGCGGAGTGCAGTCTAGTTATTATTATCATTTCAACAATCTACACCCATTTCCTATCAAAATAATACAAACCCCATCAAAATCTACCAATTTTTGGCAAAGTTATGGTTATTTCTTATTTACAAAACATTGGAGCCCATTTACTCAACACATAGTTCAGAATTATTTGCAACGCCCCATATGTATCACAATACTGTTTAGTGGGTTAGGTTAGAAACAACTTTGACATAATGAGGATTATCATACGTTGTGCTCAAACTTTTTGAACGATGATCAGGAATATGCACAATGCGTTTCTGTCCTCCAGAAACTGATGTTCCATAATATTACTGTAAATGTAGCATATAGGAGACCTGTCTAGCAATTTTAGGTAAAATTGCATCTTCCGTAAGGTAAAATCTTGAACCCTTTGTTTCCCTAATATTTCTTTTCCTCTTTGATCTTCACAATAGTGTATGTTCTGATCATGTAATCCATGCTACGCGTATGAGTTCGAAGAATAGATAATTTGTAAGTTTGGATTTATCCAAGCTCTTATTTAGGCCTTACAATATCCTCCGTGCTGTCCTAATGGCCAGGACCGAGCGTTATTACTGTGCTGTAGTACTGTACACCACCGTTCTGTGCTGAACGCATGGTTTTATCCTTTAACATACCCGCTTTCTCAACTTCATCGCGTTTTCTAAGAACCATAACGACTTGTTTCTACTCAATAATTAAAAGCGTGGCATTCAGTTGAAATTCATATAATCTCACCTCGTCTGACTCAGGTTCCACATCAATAAGCCCATGTAGATCTGTTGTGAAGTTGGCCAGAGTATTGTCGGGGTACGGGGCTGAGGAGGGCAGTAGAGTGTATCATGCTCAGGTCGAATATTGAAAAACTTGGAAATTCAAGATTGGCAGTATGAATTCCTATGTAAAATTGAATTTTAAGAGGGGTTCGTCTTCTGCAACTTTTGCGAAACATCGCATTTAAGTGTTCAAAATCACACTTTTTTGTCAAAAAATGGAATTTTTGGCCAATTTCAAAGATTTGGTAGCCTCAAATGAGCTCCAGATGGTCCATATTGTTCACATACACCCTTAAGCATTTCTAGGGGCAGGCTTGGACCCATTTAAGATCAGCCAAAGTGGTTCATAACCCCTAAAATAACGAAAATCACCAAAAATGGCCCAAAACTAAGGAATTGTATGATTTTTGGTCTCCGATACACCACATTTCGCGGGTGTTCTCTTCATCAGGCAAAATCTTTTTGTTCTTCTTTCTTGGTCTTGCATTTTCTTTTTTAAAAACGCCTCCACCAATTTTTATTTATTTTCTTTTCGGCATCACTGAGTGTGATGGCAGCTGCCCCCACCTTTCCGTAAGCTGCTGTGACGTTCAACCTTTTTTTTGCAATTGCAATTCTTCTTTAATATTTGTATAAGTCCTTCCTCCACCCCAGCTTGTAATAATATGCTGGTCAACTGAATGTTTTGAGATTTTTTCTTCTGAAAACATCTTGCTTTGTCCAGTAGGTCTTGTAGAGATCTAAAACATGTTCATAATGTCTTGCTTTGACTTGAAAACTGGTACCAATTCTCTGTGATCGATCCTAGCACGAACAAAACCATCTATTCTCTCTTGCCCATACACTGCATGAGCTGCAGCTGAAACTTCCTGGACTGTTTTTTCACAGCTTTGAGTATGAACTGAGAAGTTCTCAACTTCAAGTGGAGACCTGAGAAGCTCCTCAACTTCTCCTCTTGACATCTTACAAGTGAAGAGTGGCTCATACATTTTCTCCTTATCCCAATTAATCAGAGTAATTGGAGACATGGCATCAAAATTCAGTTTAGGGTTTCTATGAGTTCTCAGACTCATGTCTCCATACTCAGACTTACCTCTGATCTTCTTGATCATCTCAACCCCCCCCCATGCCCTCTCCTCCTCATCCTCACTGCACAGGACAGAGGCAATGAGGTTCTCACTGTGAGCATATGCTCCAGGAACTATCACATGAGTGATTATGTTCCTGACTTCAGAGGTCTGGCTTCTCAGCAGTCCCAGAGCTGTCACAATATTGTGAGGTCCATACCTCATGTGGTGCTTCACCTTCATCTCAAAATACATCTTGAAGTAGAAGTCCAGGCAGAACTTCAGCAGCACCTTCAGCTTCTTCAGCACCTCCCCCTTCAGACCTTGCTGCCCCATCCACAGCTTCAACAGAGCCTCACCTGTAGTCAGCCAGCGTGACTGATTCAGTGGGCCACACTTCAGACCAGCAACTTCCTTGCTCAAATCTCGTCTTCAGAGCTTTGATCAGTAGGTAGCAGTTCTTATGGTCAGTGCTAAGGTTCTGGACAATGTCTTCTGGCAGTTCAATTATACCTTCTTCTCCTGGCAGAACCTTGAAGCTAAAGTTGACAGGTATGTCACTGATCTTCTCCAAAAGTTTTCCTATTTGGCCACTGAACACAGACTTGTGCGTGTAGGGGCCATCAAGCTTGATAATCATGTGCCTGAGGCTGAGTTCATTAATATGCAACTGGCATATCAGCCAGTGACACTTGTAACCTAGCAGTCTATCCAAGTGAGTGATGGCCCCTCCATCAGGTCTTGTGTTTCTGTTGGTGGAGTCACCACGAAGGAACACAATAGTATCTTTAGCACCATGAGCACTAATCCACTCAAAGAGAGCCTGAGCTATCTTCAGTGTAGGTTTCTCATTTCCTTCAGGTTCTTCTGGTGTACGATGGAAGAGATACTTCCCCTCAGGTTCCCAGGTAACACTATAGTGCTCTTCAGTTGTAATATCAGGATGGAATCGGCCAGTTTCTTCATTGTACCTCATGATCTTTGTCTCCTTATCTTGTTTTCCATCAAAGAAAATTCCCTTGATCTCCTCTCCCTCTGTCCTTTTCTCCAGGCCCTCCACCGAGGCACCTGTTACAGACTCCTTGCCCCTCCACATCTTCATCCTGTCAACAGCTAGATATGCCTTATCAGCAGATAGATGGCCAGCTTTGATGAGATCTTGCAAGAAACCAATTGCAATGGCTGCTGCAGGAGTGTTTGCCACATTGAACCTGACTGCAGCCGCAGCAGTGCTTGAGATATCCATGTAGTTTCTCCTGGCAGAGGTGGAGACTTTGCCAGTGTTGACACTGGAGCTTGTGCCTGGTGCAGTACTGGAAAAATCTGTGTCAGCAGTAGGAGCTGCTCTGCCTGGAGACTCTTGCAAGGAAGTCACCTCATATTGATCATCATCACCATCATCAGCTCTAAGCAGTAGCTCTTTTTCTTCTTCCTCTTTTCTGTTTCTCTTCTCAGCTGCCTCCTGTTCTTCCTCCTTCCTCTTAGCAGCCTTCACCTGCTTCACTGTTTCCTTCACATCAACAGATGCCATCCGGACGCCACAAACTTCTGAGGTTTTGATCCTCTGGTAATGGAGCCACTTTAGCTCTAGCTTCGGAATCTTCTGAGAC
Source organism: Bathynomus jamesi (assembly GCA_023014485.1). Taxonomy (NCBI): domain Eukaryota; kingdom Metazoa; phylum Arthropoda; class Malacostraca; order Isopoda; family Cirolanidae; genus Bathynomus; species Bathynomus jamesi. The sequence goes on along the minus strand of JAJOZX010000761.1, from coordinate 625,718 downwards.
AGAGGACAGTCACAGTTGACATGAACTCTAGCAGCACAGCCAGAGCAGCCACATGCTTCACTTCCACAGAGAGTGATATCATGTCTGCAGGTTGTTATGTCAAACAATGTATCAAGCTCAGATATTCTCTTCTCTCTCTTTGCAGCCTTCACTCTGCCATTCACTAGGTCAATCATTTCATTCCACCTGACAAGAATCTTCCTGGCAATGGATCTCTCTTGAATGATCACAGGAGTAGTGAACTTGGCATTGCTTTTGCGCCACTGTGCCAGTACCAGTGATGCCAAGTCCTTAGCCAAATCTTGCAGATCGTGGGTACTGAGCTCTCTTCATATCATCCAGAAGCAGCTTCTCTTCCTGGAAGAGGATTCCTCTCTGAAACACAGGTCTCCAGGTTGGAACTTCTGTGGGAAATAACTGCTTGCCTGGACCCACCAGATCACTCAGCTTTGAACCAGAACTTTTTCTGGTCTTTCGTCCTTGCTTAGCCATGGTGGCTACACAATCTTCACCCAGCTTTGTATCTGAAACATAGAAAATTGTCACAGTGAAACTATAGTAGCCTATAACAGCTGTTACAATGGTTTTGTTTGGTAAGAAACCGGTCTGTTACATTTGTACTATAGTGTATGTCCTGCACAGCTGTTCTGTACATAATTGGAAAAAGAAAAAGTTGAAATTTGAACACTTAAACCTGATTTTTAGCAAAAGTTCAAGAAAACAAACCCCTCCTAAAATTTAATTTTACATAGGAATACATAGTGCCAAGCTTGAAATTCGCGCTTTAATGAGCATGATACACCCTAGAGGGCAGTGTGACGTAGAATTGATCAGTCATGCTTACTATCAGTCTCATTAATGCACTAGCTTTTATACAGGAATTGAAACTCTCTGGGTAAAGAAGCCATTTTACCAAGTACATTTTGAGTTTCCCCATACTTTTACTTCCTAAGATTTTCTCATTTTTAAACGTCTTTTTCCCTAAATTGAACTTAACATTCTGAAGTTCTTCGCCATAGACACCACCCTCAATTTTTTTCGTCATTTAGATTTTCAACATAACCACCCCTCCTTTAAGTTTGATGGAGCTAACTTTAAAAATTTCCTGTTTCCATCCTTGTTCAAAATCTTTCTTGAGCTTTCCTCCTGGTCGTGAAACACGTACATAACACTGAACAACAAAATATAACGTTTTTCCCTCCTTCGAATGTACTTTTTTACGCTGATTACGAATTTGAAAACAGAATTTTTCTTTCATCCACCAATTTCGAAGGAAATGCAAATGAAAATTTACAGATTTTCTTACTTTTGGTATATTTAATCGTACAAAAAAGAAGAGTACCTTACCTAAAATGTTTTTGCAGCTGATTTTCGCTTATAACTAGAACTAGGGGCTTCTCTTATAAATGTCCAACAGTAGTCGGCCAACATACTGGGGCTATATCTTCCTTGGTACCGCTTTTCCATGGCTGATATATCCTGATGAAATTTTTCACTATGCTAATTTCTGACAGCGCCCAGGTTTGATGGGAAGAAGTCCAGGTGGGAGTGCAGGAAATGCATTTTCAAAGACATATTACACCCCATGGCTTGGTAAAAGCTAATCGTTTGCTCCACCAGGGAAACATAATTTTTTTGATTTGACGCTGCCGAGGAAATTTGTAGTAATTTTTTTAAAAGCTTTCCATACTGTTCTTTCAACCTCATTCAAAGACTCATCAAATGCAGTATCTTTCATCACTTCTCTGATCTGTGGGCCGAAAAAAATGCCTTTGATTTTCGCTTCGCTGATTCTAGGGAACTTCTTTTTTAGATATAGAAATCTAGGTCCGTCTTTATTCATGGCTTTTACAAAAATTTTCCTCAAATGAAGTTTGATATGGAGAGGTGGTAAGAAAACATTTGCTGGATCTACTAGGGGTTGATGGGCAACACTTTTCTCTCCTGGAACCAAATTTTGTCGAAGTGGTCACTTTTTCTGTGTATAATGACTTCCCTTAGCTCAACTGTCCCACTCGCAGAGGAAACAAGAGAACTTTTTAAATCCTAACTGTAAGCCGAGAAGTGCAATCACTTTCAGATCACCACAGATATACCAGGAGTGTTTATCATAGTCAGTATGTTTCAAAAGTAACTGCATATTTTCATATGATTCCTTCATATGAACTTTATGAGCAATCGGAACCGAAGGATAGACAGCTTTCAAACTCAACTTTGATGAATCGACAAAAAAGCCTCCATTCCTTAGGAGTGTACTCTCGACCAAGTGTCTCCATGAGAGCGTTCACATCATTACAATACACGAAATTACTTTCCATAGAGAAAAACAATGTGAAGTGTGTCTGACGCTTACGAAATGATGATATTTTTACTGTCTTCTGTAAGAGATTCCAACCTTTTAATCTAGAACCTAAGAGCGCTGCCTAATTTTTAGATAGAGTCAACTCCCTGACAAGATCATTTAATTCTGATTGAGAAATTAAATGAGGTTCATCCGATGAAGGTGGTTGAAATTGTGTATCCATGTCATCTTGTTTGTCCAAAGGTTCATTACGAGATTCATCATCAGGTTCATCATCATCTAAAGTCCATGTCTTAGTGGTTTTGGTACTGGCAAATCGTCACAGTGTGAACGAAGTCGCATATACTCGTATGTTATGATGTATATATGCAGTATACTTAAATAAATATATGCATATTATACGAGGGTAATTCAATAAGTATCCGCACTTTTTATTTTCACAATTTTATTTTCACATCTGATAGATTATAAACACCACTTCTCAACATAGTCTCCCTGTTTCTCAGTACACTTAGTCCAGCGATCAACAAGCTTCCTAATGCCATCACAAAAGAATGTTTTTGGCTGTATGCGAAGCCAGTCATGCACCGCCTCCTTCAGGTCATCATCGCCTTGGAATCGTTGACCTCTCAAAGCGTCTTTTAGTGGTCCAAACAGGTAAAAATCCGAAGGTGCGAGGTCTGGACTGTAGGCTGGATGGTCGAGAACTTCAAATTTAAGTTCTTGAAGGCATTTTCTAGTCTGTGCAGCGGTATGAGGGCGCGCATTGTCGTGTAACAGAATAACACCTTCCGACAATCTCTCTCTCCGTTTTGTGCGAATTGCTTGCTTTAACTCATTCCGAAGCATGTCAGAATACGATGCACTTGTTACTGTAGTTCCGCGCTCTAGATAATGTTCAAAGATAGGGCCTCGTGTATCCCAAAACAGTGATAGCATAACTTTACCTGCTGACGGCTGCGCTTTGAAATTCCTTGCAACGGGAGATGTTGGATGCTTCCAATGCATGCTCTGTCATTTGCCTTCTGGTTCATAGTGATGGATCCAGGTTTCATCTCCAGTGATGAAACGCTCCAAAAAGTTTTCACCTTCATTATGATACCACGCCAAAAGACGAGAGCAGACGTCCATACGATTACGCTTGTGCTCTTCTGTCAACTGTTTGGGCACCCATCTTGCACAAACCTTGTGAACGCCAAAAATGTCATGAACTATCGAATAGGCTGACCCTTGACTAATGTCTAATGAAGATGCAATTTCTTTTATTGGTAATCTTCTGTCATCGAAAACCATGGCTCTGGCTTCTTCTTGCTTGTCACCACTGGTTGATGTTGACGTTCGTTCTGAGCGCTCACACATGTCCGACCTTCCTTGAACATTTGAATCCACTCGTACACATTTCGCCATGGTAACGCATTATTCCTATACTGCGCACATAAACGCGTGTGAATTTCAGCTCCTTTCACACCTTCTGCCAACAAAAAACGAACCACGGATCTCTGTTCTTCCAGAGTACAAATTGAAAGCGGCCCAGCCATGCTCACTACTCGTACGATATGTGACAGCTATGAGTAGCCTAAATAAGCCTGTACTGTTGCTGGCCTCAATAAGCCTATAGATCTCAGTTTGGCTCGTTATTACGAGTATATATTATATATAATATATTACCACTAAAATAAAAAGTGCGGATACTTATTGAAGTACCCTAGTATATAAATATGTAAATATAAGTAATAATGTGTATACTATAGAGATTATATGCAAAATATATGACTAACAATAAATCTAGTATTATGATGCAAATTGAGGAATGCTATCTCGATCTCAAAGGCTTTTAATTTGCAAATCCTCAAAAATTCTTTTTTCTGTTTTCATTTTCGTAATCAGCGTAAAAAAGAACAAGAATCACCCACATTTATCAAAAGGAGAAAAACTTTGTTGAACAGTAAGTAGAATCATTGATTTTGATACGTTTTACCAAGGGTGCTGATCTGGTCCTATTTTTTTCCGATTCTGTATACAATTCTGTATTACAATGGATCTGAAAAAAAAGGTCATAAGTGGGACACCCTAGTGTAGAGCGCAATGCAATTGCATGCAACAGAGTGAGAAACTGGTTTAACCCCCCAAAATATATATATATAGTGTATATATATATATATATATATATATATATATATATATATATATATATATATATATATATATATATATATATATATATATATATATATACAGTACTGGCCAAATTATTAGGAATTTTTTAAAAATTTCATTTTTTGGTATAAAATGTTAAATTAAACCAATTTTAAACGTTGAAAAGTTATTTATTTCTACACAAGAATACATGGTCATTATTTAGCAATAGTTTAGTACTTAGTTTGACCCCCCTTAGCTGCCTTAAGGGCTGCGACACGCTTCGGCATGCCATGAATCAATTTTTTGCATAATTCCTTAATACGTGTAGAGTGAAACCAGACTTGAATAAGTCGCTCTATGAGTTGGTGTTTTGTTGTTATCGGCGTTTCATGGATTACGTCCTTTAAAATACACCATAAACTTTCGATTGGGTTCATGTCTGGAGAATTTCCAGCCCATGGGAGCAACCGAACACTATTTTCATGACACCATTTTGTAACCGACTTTGCCGTGTGGCATGGAGCTGAGTCTTGTTGAAAAATCCAACGTCTATTACCATACCATTCCCTTATTTGAGGCAGTAGACGTCTTCTTAGTACTTCTATATACTTGACTTGGTTCATATTCCCCTCAACAATGCTCAAACGACTAGTTCCATGCACAGAAATTGCTCCCCAAACCATGATCTTTTGTGGAAATTTCACCGTTTTCATCAGACACTCAGGCAAAAATTCTTCTCCAGGCCTCCTTCTTACACTTTGAACACGATCGTCAAGCACGGCAATCGTTGACTCATCGGAGAACACCACCTGCAATCAAAGAAAGCCCTGTGAAAGAGTCAGTGCATAGCGTATGAAGTACAGCTAAAACGAAGTACAGTATGACTTGCTGCTTTACAGATATTTTTACTGCAGTTTTATCACGTACTGTAAATACACTTCTATGCATACTGTATTTACTGTATTAACATTCTATTTAATGTTAAATATTATTCTTACCTGTTCCCAATCCTCACTAGTCCAGTTAATGTGTTCCTTTGCCCATGCAAAACGTGCCTTCTTCATAGCCTCAGTGAGCCTGGGCTTCTTCCTTGGGCGGTAGGCTTTGAAGCCGGCAGTTAGAAGCCTCCTGTTGACTGTTCTACGACTAATATTGATGCCATCAGCCGCTAGACTACTGGAAATGTTTTTGCAAGTAGCTCTTCTATTTCTAAGAGACAAAATTGCAATCTGTCTATCAGTTCTTGGAGTCGTTACCCTTTTTCTGCCGCATCTTCCAACCCTTTTGGGGCCTACATTTTCTCCAAATACCATTTTTTTCTTAATACGAAGTACTGACTGTGGTGAAACATGGAGTTTGGCAGCGATTTCCTTTTGTTTAAATGTAGAAGAAGTTAATAAAACCTGTATTTGCCCAATTTTCCGTGGACTCGTCATTCTTTCGCCCCATTTTCAAATTCACTTAAAAACTGTAACAAATAATTGCCGAAATTGGGTAAATACACTATTTAAATTAAACGGTAGTTACAATGACACGTAAAAGAAAGAGAAACACACCCGCATCGCACGACAACCAAACGACAACTGACGAACAAACACGCTTCGTTCGACTAAAGAATTATGCAAAAATTGATTCATGGCATGCCGAAGCGTGTCGCAGCCATTATGGCAGCTAAGGTGGGTCAAACTAAGTACTAAACTATTGCTAAATAATGACCATGTATTCTTGTGTAGAAATAAATAACTTTTCAACGTTTAAAATTGGTTTAATTTAACATTTTATCCAAAAAATGAAATTTTAAAAAAATTCCTAATAATTTGGCCAGTACTGTATATATATATATATATATAGGGTGTCCGAGAATTATCTGTACAATCTTTGGCTGTTATTAAAAGTCAACCATGAAGTGTAGAAATTCCAGTGTTGTCCCATTTTACAGAGAATCTCATTAAGTTTTTTCTGATACCAGGTTTTGACAAGTTTTTTAGAAATTCCAGTGTGTCCGAACATTATCTGTACAATTTCATCTTTTAATAAAATTCTTCATAACACACGTAAAATTCTTAAACAAGATTATTTAGAATCTGTATTTTCAAAAGTTTCTTTTATTAAAGTAACGTTGTTACAAACATTCGATATGTGCACCATTAGTGATTCGAAAAACATCCAATCGATACTCCAAATGTTGCCATGTACGGTTGGGTGGAGTGAAAATGGCCCCAAAATTATTTTTTGTGAATTTTAACTTACTTGAGGTTTTAAAAGTTGCCAATGGACTAATAGAACAATATGCAAAAAAGTTTATTAAAATCAGACAATCTTTTGATCGACCACCAGACGTTATAAGTTTACAATAATATACGATTTTACACAAAAATACCTAAAATACGAGTAAACATCAGACTATATATTTTTAGTTATTTTGGCACACTATTATGCTAACGATAGAGTCTGAGTTATGCATGCATGGTTAATTCAGAATTGATAGTCACGTTTAGACTCAAGTTTCGGCATAAGCTGCCGAGAAGCGACGCGAGCCCGAATAAATCCATGGCGGGACGTCTCGCCACACACAGCGGCTGAAGCTTCGGTAACTAGGTTCACGCATCTTTCCACCGCCTGTGTGTGACAAGGGAAGCGAGGGAGGAGGACACTTGGTGAAATTTGAGCAGAGATCATGTCGTTCAATTCGTTGTCTGTCATATCCATCGTAACAGGAGGCTCCGTCACGGTCAAAGTCTGCCAATCGACCATGTCCTGGTATTCGGTCGCGTCGAGGTTGAGCGGTGGCACTCGAAACCTGCGGATTTTGTTTGCAGACACATGTGATCTTGTCTTCATGATTCTTCTGAGTCCGAGTTCCCTTATATGTGGTCGCTCATCTGTGATCATGGCTAATAGCACGTTCTCGGGGTGTCCGCAGAAGCCGTTTCGCCGAATCACCGGGTCGACGACTTTCTTTAGAGAGGAGCTGAGGTACCGTGTTCTCACCATCATCCCGTGCAGATGTTTGGCTCCATCTTTGCATGATGGCTGCGTCTTGATGGCGAACCATGTTGGGGCGTAGACCCGGATGATGAATGTGACAAGAGTTTTGATATTGTTGGATGGTGCATCGAGGCCAACATAGAGGCGGAGGATTCTGTTGGCAGTTGTCAACCATCGCGAGTGGTTCAATGGTCCCGGTTTTCGCAATGCTAGATCACAGGGACAGTGTCCTTCACTGACAGCTTGACACAGCTGCCACAGGTACTGCTGGTCAGTGCTCAGGTCCTTCACGTCAACATGCGGCAGTGGCTGTAATGGAGATATAGGTTCATACGATGTTATATGGAGTTCCGTGCATGCTGTGAGAGATTTCCCTATCGGTCCTGAGAAGCACTTAGGTCCTGTAGTTGCTCCATCTAAATGCTGAAACAGGTTCGCAGGGGGAGCTCGTTAGCATGTAATAAGCACACGAGCCATTGCAGCGGTTTTTGTAGTAATTCCTCAAGCTGCCGAATAACTCCGCCATTATGTCCAGTGTTGACAGCGGTTCTGTCGCATCCGACGACTTTCACACTGTCGAGATCCACACTTCGCGCAGCCAAGCATTCAAAGATTACTTTGGAAATCGCCTTGCTTGATCCACTTGACGGCGTCACGTGGCCAAAGTACGATGAACCTGGTTCACAAATAATGCTGACGTGCTCTTCTGTATCTCTGTCCCGGTGGCCATGTCCTGCGGCGTCTCGTACATTTTTCATCGTTCTATTCTTTCGACCGTCGAAGTACAATCCAGGCAAGTCTGTCATACTGCTGTCTAGTTTTGTCAGTTCTTGACGAGTTCTACTTCTTTCTCGGCGAATTTTACTACGATCAATGACTTTGGAGGTGTCATTTGTAGACACAATTCCAATGTCTTGTAGCACGGATGAGGCAATAACGGCTGCTGCTCGATCTGAGACGCCCGTTCTATCGCACGCTTGAGCCAAACATGGTAATCGTACAGTCATCGTCATTCTTTGACGTTTACCTCCAGTGTCGATAGATCAGGTTTACAGTGTGACTTAGATAGGGTGTATTCTTCGTCGCTGTTGTTGGTGTCGTCGTCCTTGTCTTCCTCGTTGTAGCTTCCAGAATTGCATTGCTGCTTCGATTGTTCTTGGTGAATGCTGTGTCTTCTCGATTCACAGACTTTCCTGGATATTTTCTTCTGTAGCTTTGTTGTTTCCACCAAATCGATGCCTCCTATAATCATCTTTCTGGCTCCTCTGTGGTCCTCTAGAAACTTTCTTTCTTTGAGTGGTACTTTGTCCGCTCTTTCGCACTTACAGCTCATGACGAAATCTACACACTTGCATTTGCTAATGTCGAAGAGTTTATCTGCGTCTTCTCTGAACTGTTCAAGTTGTTGCTTGTAGTTGTCGTTGTCCTTCCGAGCTTGTATGGTTTCAAGATTTTCTTGTATTTCTCGTTGTACGGTCTGAGCGTTTCAATCACTCGTCCGTGCGTCACGGTCGGAAGAGACGCTTTCTCCCAAACAAGTTCAACATCAACGCAAACTTTTTTTGATACTTCGGCGAACGGTGGATATTTGTTATTCTTCGTTGTCAGCTGTTGTCTTGTATGGATGTAAGCCTTCATAACATCATCGTAGGTGGGAAGAACATTTGTGGGTATCTCGCGTGGCGCGCCAAAAATCACACATGCCGCCTTCTCCCTCGTAATAATTTCCATTCTGAAAAAAAAAAACAATTATTATAAATTGTAAGCAATGTAAGACTATTAAAGAATTTCTGCAAGAAAAAGAAATATCAAATTAATACTGTCACACTCACTTGTCAAACACCTATAAACAGATATCAATATGTAATTAACTTACTTTTAATATCAAGTTTCACGAAAAAATGATGATAACAGCACAAATAACCTTCAATTCTCACTGCCACATGTGCACTGAGCTTGGCGGAGCAGCCGCGCTTTGCATATTACTCACTCTCCCCCCACTCCCAATCTCCCTCCCCTCTGACTCACGGACTGCATATGTTATCGCACCAAATCACTACCATCACTGAAACTAGCATTAAATCAATATATGGTTAACTAAACTCTTTCTTATCTCACTTACTCACATCAGCTCTAATAATTTGGCCACCCTCTGTAATTGCCATTAATTTACATTCCACACATGTTGTAATCTTAAATGTCAACCTCAAGTATGCAATAACACAGTCTACAGCAAACTAAGCTGTTAATTATTTGCATAAACATGGATGAAAGACCAGCATCTTGGATGACTCCTGATGGGCAAAGCGATCGTTAAAACATGAAATATGCCATATATTAAAATCGCTGGTGGTCAATCAAGCAATGCTTCAATTGTATTATAATTTCACACATGCTTGTTTCTAAAGCCCATTGGCAACTTTTCCACACTCAAGTAAATTAAAAATCCAAAAATGATATTTTCACTCCACCTTAATGTACGGTGCAGCATATCCACATCAATTCGCTCAATAGTAGCTGTGATTCTTGCTTTTAAATCATCAATGTCTGTCACCCGCGTACATTTCCAAAAAACTTGTCAAAACGTGGTATCAGAAAAAACTTAATGAGATTCTCTGTAAAATGGGACAACACTGGAATTTCTACACTTCATGGTTGACTTTTAATGACAGCCAAACATTGTACAGATAATTCTCGGACACCGGGGTATATATATATATATATATATATATATATATATATATATATATATATACAGGATGGCCACATTTTACTTGAGAATTTGTTGTGAGTGGTGGTACCGCTCCAGTTAGACAATATATATATATATTATATATATATACATATATATATATATATATATATACAGGTTGTCCGAGAAGTTGGAGTGTAATTCGAAAAATAACCTATTTTAGTGGTTAGTATCGCTGCCTACGAATCTACCGGTCCCGGGTCCGTAAGCGGTAGGTCTAAGAAGCAAGAAGCTTGACCTTCGTCAGAATAAATAATTCGGGCGAACCAAAACAAATAAGTAATTAATGCAAAAAACTTCACTTTTTTACGTGAAGGTCAAATATGAGAATAAAAACCCACTCTAATAGACAGAGTTTATTTCCACGACAGTTTTCGACGCCCACTGGCATCCTCCTCGGAGTCGTGGGAACGTGTTCGAACCTAAGTGTGAATTTCTTAAATGTCTCTGGATTGGAATGTTTCCTTACTCGCTTTTAGTAAATGTAATAATGGAAGTAATTAATGTGGAAATAAATATATGCAGTAATTATGTCAAACATTAGGATCTGTATGTATAGAACAAGAAGATATTTTTAATTTGTGGAAATGTAGTTATAAGCTGACCCTGTAATAAAATGCCCTTCTGGTTTCGGGAGAACGATATCTAACCTAGGTGCGAATTTCTCAATGGTCTCTGGATTATTTCCTAATCGCCTTTTTTCATTCGTTTTTCGGTTTATAATTTCTGTATAATAAACAACAATGTAATAACCAATGTAATAATAAATTTATAATTTCTGTAATTAATAATTATGCAATATTAAATGTAATAAATTTAATTATAAATGTAATAATTATGTAAAAATAATAGAATCTGTATGTTTAGAACAGGAAGATAGTTTTAAAATTTGTGCGAATGTACTTAATGAAATGCCCCTGTCTCGAGAGAATGGAATCCAACCTAGGTGCGAATTTCTTAACGGTCGATCCCTGAACTGTTTTTCCCTCTTGTTTTGTTTCATTTGTGTTTCTGTATCCACCCGAGGAGGATGCCAGTGGGCGTCGAAACTGTCGTGGAAATAAACTCTGTCTATTAGAGTGGGTTTTTATTCTCAAATAAGTATTATAATTGCTTAATTAAAATAGGTTATTTTCCGAATTACACCCCACTTCTCGGACAACCTGTATATACAGTATATAAGTTACTAAACTAAGGCGACTGGCTGCTTACCCTCTGAAGAAACTGTTTGATAGCCGATTACGCCAGACGAATGGCTGAATATAATGCCAGATGACTGTGATGCTGAAGATGACATTATGCGACGTGTTATGAGGACATCTATCTTTCCTTGTGTTTTATTTTAGGTTAGGTTACCTGCATTTGAAGACCCAAGGCCCAGCCCTCCGCTGCATATATACAATTCCTATATATTGTGTATATATATATATATATATATATATGCACCTCAGTGGTGTAGTGGTTACTGTAGCTCATTACGAATCTATCGGATATATACAATCTATACTATAATAAGAGAGCCGTCCGTCCGTCAGTCTCTCTGTCTGTCCGTCCGTCACACTTTCAGCGTGTGCGTGCGTGCGTGCGTGCGTGTGTGCGTGCGTGCGGTTGTGTGTTTCAGCGTGTGTGCGTGCGTGCGTTTGTGTGTTTCAGCGTGTGTGCGTGCGTGCGTGCGTGTGTGCGTGCGTGCGTGTGTGTGTTTCAGCGTGTGTGCGTGCGTGCGTGTGTGCGTGCGTGCGTGTGTGTGTGTGTGTGTGTGTGTGTGTGTGTTCCAGCCACAGCTCCAAAGTGAAAGCAGTTACAAACATAAAACTTCACACACATATTGATTAGGTCCCGAGGTTGCACCTGGGTGTTGAATGCCCGGTTAGGTCAACTGTACGCCCTTGACGATTGGTTAGGTTAAGTTAGGTTAGGTTAAGTTAGGTTAGGTTATGCTTTAACGAAAATATCACGACTCAACCTAACCAACCTAACCAACTAACCTATCTAACCGTTGTGCACCTGGGTGTTGAATGCCCGGTTAGGTCAACTGTACGCCCTTGACGATTGGTTAGGTTAGGTTAGGTTAGGTTAAGTTAGGTTAGGTTAAGCTTTAACGAAAATATCACGACTCAACCTAACCAACCTAACCAACTAACCTAACCTAACCTAACCAACCTAACCAACCTAACCTAACCTAACCAACCTAACCTAACCTAACCAACCTAACCTAACCAACCTAACCAACCTAACCTAACCTAACCATTCAATTAACCATTCAATTAACCTAACCTAACCGTTGTGCACCTGGGTGTTGAATGCCCGGTTAGGTCAACTGTACGCCCTTGACGATTGGTTAGGTTAAGTTAGGTTAGGTTAAGTTAGGTTAGGTTAAGCTTTAACGAAAATATCACGACTCAACCTAACCAACCTAACCAACTAACTTAACCTAACCAACTAACCTAACCTAACCAACCTAACCTAACCTAACCTAACCTAACCTAACCAACCTAACCAACCTAACCTAACCAACCTAACCTAACCAACTTAACCAACCTAACCTAACCTAACCTAACCTAACCATTCAATTAACCTAGCTAATAACAGCTAATAACAGCCTTCGAACTACAAAAAATATTCCGGCCCTCTACTTGGATATGTTTTACTACCCGCACGTAGGGCAGGTCTTTAGCTAACCGTCAGCGAAGCGACGGGTATTGTACTAGTCCATATATATGCGCCTCGGTGGTGTAGTGGTTAGCGTCGCTGACTACGACTCCATCGGCCCCGGGTTCGAGACCGGACGGCAGCCGGCGCGCAGGAAAACCCAGCTGTGCATCCTTTCACACAATAAAGAAAGTGGTTGGTAGATAAATGGGTACCCTAGGTGGACTAGTGGTTAAGACGCTGCGCTGCTGATGGGGCGTGGTTCGGATTCCACGTTAAACTGTAGGTCTAATGGAGTGAAAAGCTTGACCTTCGTCAGAATGAACAATTCGGGCGGAAGCTAACCAAAGTTTATATAATTGTATATATAGTATATATATTGTATGTATAGAAAAACAAACTTCTCTATATATAACTTTAACCTTTGGTTACCTTCCGCCAGAATTGTTCATTCTGACGAAGGTCAAGCTTTTCACTCCACCTTAGACCTACAGTTTAACGTGGAATCCGAAGCACGCCCCACCTGCAGCCCAGCGTCTTAACCACTAGGCCACCCAGGGTACCCATTTATCTACCAACCACTTTCTTTATTGTGTGGAAGGATGAACAGCTGGGTTTTGCTGCGCGCCGGCTGCCGTCAGCGGGTCTCGAACGCGGTGCCGATGGATTCGTAGTCAGCGACGCTAACTACTACACCACCGAGGCGCATATATATATATATATATGAATTGTATATATGTAGCGGAGGGCTGGGCCTAGGGTCCTCAACTGCGAGCAACTTAACCTAAAATAAAACACACGAAGAAAAGATAGATGTCCTCATAACACGTCGCATAATGGCATCTTCAGCATCACAGCCATCTGGCATTATATTCAGCCATTCGTGTGGCGTAATCGGCTATCAAACAGTTTCTTTTAGAGGGTAAGCAGCCAGTCGCCTTAGTTCAGTAACTTATATACTCTCTCTCTCTCTCTCTCTCTATATATATATATATATATATATATATATATATATTGTCTAACTGGAGCGGTACTACCACTCACAACAAATTTTTTAAGTAAAATGTGGCCATCCTGTCGGTTCACAAACTCTCGCCAGTCGAAGCAGTTAGAAAACAAATCCAAGTGCCCTCCCCCACACACTGTTTGGTTTATATATATATATATATATATATATATATATAGGCCCTTTTTCTCCATTAATATATGTTATAGGTGTAAAGGAGAAATAAAACAACTACATCGTTCTGTCTATTTAACATATGTTGAAATACAAAATATGTATATACATAAGGTGCCAAACAGTGATAATACATACATGATTTATATATATTTACATCTAACAAAAATATGAAAACAGTAGAGGAAAATTGCATATACATTAGACGCAAAAACAGGAATAATACACAATGGAGTTATTTAACATTATAAAGGGTGTCCCGGAAGTCTTGGAGGGGTTTTATTTGGCTATAACTTTTTTGTTTGGAGATCTAATAAAAAAAGGTTTGTAACACTTGAAAATATATTTATTGCGATTTTAATTACAAATTTAATATCTGCTGAAAATCTTAATTTTCATTGCGTAAATCTAAAATCGCATTAGCGTAAGTTATCCGACTCTGATGATCTTGTGGTTTAATTTCTTGAGCAATTTGAATTTTTACGGGTAAAGATTGATATCCTCTCTTAAAATTCGATGTAAGGAACTTCCTGAAATGTTTAATTCCTGGCGGCGTCTCAACCCGAGTTGGACTTTGGCTTGTCCGAGGACGCCCAGTCATTGATTCGTCTCCCTGACCCTTTCCCATACGAAATTTAGCGACGTACCGTCGAATAGCTCGATCACAAGGAGCAGAACGTGTGTTGAATTTTAATCGAAAAGCTCTTTGAGCGGCAACGATGGAAGAGTTGTTTGTCAAATAAAGTTCCACAATAGCCACTCTTTGTTGCACTGTCCAGGAAGCAGGATTGGGTCCATTTTTTCAACTATACTGCGTACGGCTGTTCCCTTGGTGAAGAGTGGTGTCAGATATCTCGGCAGGAAAGCATTACAATCAGGGCTTAACACGACGATAGAAGACATAATGTCCGTGGCTTAGCCTAAAGAAACTCTAAAAAACATTTAAAAAGTACACCGTACGAAATTGACAAATATGAAAAGAAAAAAATGCGTGGTGAAGGAAATAAAATCCCGAAATAGCGCACTGTACTGAGGAAGAAGAAGAGAGGGTTATCAACTCGTGGCGTTAAACGTAAAAAGTCATAAAAAAGAAATGTTCTAAGCGCATGAAACCTATGATTGATCACTTTTTTAACTGATATAAGCTAAGGACGTTGCGCTCGTGGTTCATAGGCTGACTGTTACCTGACGAGAGAGGTGTCACTATTTCTGGCGCGCCATGGCACGTTTCATCCATCCATGTAGTTCGCGATGTTTTAAATCGGAGCTGGCCCTCTTTCACATTACCCGACACAAATATATATATACAGTGCACAGCGACTTTATTACAGTTGATCCGCTAAACACCATTACCTCGAAGAGTGCTCCTATAGAGTTCGTGATCCCGAGCTCAGGCCCTTACTTTTTTGACCCAAGCTGTGTTCACATGTATGCTAAACTCCGAATAGCGCCTTCAGATGGGTCGGATTACGAAACCGATTACGTTGTATATCCAGAGACGAACTTTCTACACACCATATTCAGCCAGTGTGACATGTATTTACATCAGATCACCATCTCTGCAGCGTCTGGCTACTACCACATACAATCCTATCTCGAAAATGTCCTCAACTTTTCAAAAGAAGCGAAGGATGCCTTTTTAACTGCAAAAGGTTATTATCAAGCTAAAGATGAAAGTAGTATAAAGAACAAGTTTAAAAATTCTAAAAAGAAAATATATGACTGCTTCGGACGCTTCCACACAGATTTCACGTTCCATAAAAAGTTGCTTGTGAATGGGGTCGATATGAAATTAAAGCTCACCCGTAGGAGCTCTGAGATTTGTTTAAATCTGGGTGCTGAACAAGAGGGCGCGAAGCCTGTGGTGATAAATATTATGGAGACATATCTCCGCATACGTCATGTGAAATTAAGCTCTGCTAAGCAGATGGAAATTGATAAAAATTTACTACGTGCACAGTGAAATGAGTTCAGCGTAAGATGTTCACAGTACCTTCAGGCTTAACATCCAAGCAAATAGAAAATGTTGCTCTCGTGGATCTTCCTAAAAGGATATTAATTGGAATGAAGGAACACGCTTCTGTGAATGGAAAATACAAAAAACCAGCATTTAAATTCGAAAATTTCGGTCTTAAAAATGTAACTCTGTATGTCAACGGGGTAACTTTAGGTGGGACATTGGAAACGAGTTATTCTACAGATCACGAGTTTTCACTTTGCTCGAGAGCGTATAGCAATCTTGCTCATAGTGTCGGTACTTGCGACGAATTAGGAATCGGTGTAACGCAGAATGAATTCGTCGAGAGGGTCAACCTGTACCCTTTTGACCTCTCCCTGGACTTCCGTGGGAGTATAAGCACTCACATAAGCCCACAGCAGAGCGGGAACATCTCAGTCAGATTATAGTTCGAAAAGTCGCTAGTCGCCCCTATTAGTGTAGTAGTTTATCTTGAGTCGCAAGCTATAATCGAAGTTGACAAGTTCAGGGATGTAGTCAATGAATTTTAAAAATTGACACGGTTACACCCCAGATAGAGATGAAGAGTGACCGATTCACACGCACCAAATTTATCGGGTTTGCGAAGAATGAAACGCTGAAACTTTCAATCACGAGAGACTGCGGTGTACTTATCATGAATACAGACGTAAGCAGTGGAGAAGGGATCCGTTGGATAGCCGTCTACTTTAAAAATAAGGAACGTATGTACTACTTTAGTTCACTGGGCGGACATTCATGTAATAATGCTATTATTGTAAAATTTCTCCAACAGTTGCAAATTCCACAAATAGTGTGTCGTCCTTACCAATTCCAGAGTTTATACAGCAATGTCTGTGGCCAGTACAGCTTGTGCTTTCTCATGCATATGACTCGTGGAAGGAAATTTACGGAATTTCCGCAATTATTTGACTCGATGGCTATGTGCGCAATAATAAATTTGTGTAGATGGATAAAAAGCCGATTCCACTTTGTTGTCACCCGATGGAATGTGTGAAATTTTATGTGTATATATATTTGTAACGACAAATATCTTCAGCAATTAATTATTTTAAATTGTACCAAATATACACCCTGCGCACTAGAGCTTTCAGTATTATATTGCATAAATTTATAAAATGTACTCCCTAATACTAATTTGTGTAACGTTTAAGGACGCAAATCATGTTCTGTGACTAATTTAAAATGTAATGACTGTTAAATCTGTAATTAACTTAAATTGGTTATATATATATATATATATATATATATATATATATATATATATATATATATTGTTTTGCAGAATGCAGTGACAAACAATTTTGTTGTGAAGTTTTATGTATATATATTATATTTTTAACAAAATATCTTCAGCAACTAATTATTTTAAATTGTACCAAATAGGCACCGTGCACAGTATAGCTTTTAGTAATATATTGCATTAATTTAAAAATGTACCAACTAATAATAATTTGTGTAACGATTAAGGACGGGAATAATGTTCTGTAACTTATTTAAATTGTAATGACTGTTAAATCTGTAATTAAATAAATTGGTTATATATATATATATACATATATATATTATATATAATATATATATATATATATTAGTGATGTAGCGGATGTCATTTTTTTCACATCCGCGGATGCGGATGAGGATGTTTGATTTCAACATCCGCGGATGCGGATGCGGATGTCTACGTTTTCGTTATTTTTTAGGATATATTCGAGATTTGTTGTGTTTAACGTATATAATAAGTTATTATATAGAGAGAGCTGTAGCTATAATGTAGTATAATTGATTAATTGTACAATAATTGCTGTACTTTTCTCTGAACATATAAAATAATATCAAGCATCTAACTAATATAGAAATCAATTAGTGAATTCGTCTGCAAATAAATTCTTTATATTTTGTTGAGTTTCAGCACAATTAGAAACCATAATTGTGTTACCAGGATGCGGGACGTGAACCCAACTCAAATGCACCCCACCGACCTCTTTCCCCAACCTCCACCCTTATAGAAAGAGATCTTTAATTAGCTTGATAACTATTTATATTAAGTTTAAAGTTTTATTAGGCATATTTATAAATGAGTAATTAAAATAAAGTAAACTAAGATGTTCATCGTTTAATGTTCAAACTTAATTATAGGAAGGTTATGCTTAAGGAACATTAATTTTTCTGCCTTTTCTGCTGCCAGTCTGTTTCTCTTTTCATCATATATTAATCCAGCACTGCTAAATAATCTCTCGCTTGGTACGTTTGTTGGAGGACAGGCTAAATGTCTCCTTGCAAGTTTACTCAAGTATGGATAGATATTCTGCGTATTTTTCCACCAACTAATAGGATTGTCACATGCAGCCAGGCGTTTTTCTTGGTGATAGCTCTCGATCATTTTTACTACATCTTTTGACATCGCGTAGGTCTCGTCATGGCTGCTTGACTCAAGAAACTGAGAGACAGATTCTGTGATAGATTTGCTTGTTGAAGGTGTTGGTTCTGTCACTGAAACTTTTATTCTTTTGGTGGGTGGCGAAGCGACAGATTCAAGAGATTGAAGCTCTTCAACTGCTTTGCCAAGTGATGATTTAACTCGTTCTAATGTACTAGGTGAAAATAACTTAGCTTTGTAACGTGGATCTAAGTAGGTTGCAAGAGAGTAACTTCATACAAGAACAGCCTCTCGTCTTGTCGCTTGCATCACTTTTGCGCACAATGAACTAGTTCTATTAATATAGTAGAATTTGATAATTTCCGCTTATTAATGACATTTTATCTCAACGGTCCACATCCGCACGACATCCGCAGTCCAAAGTGCGGATGCGGGTGCGAGAAAATGTGCGGATGTTCCGAGGATGCGGATGCGGATGTGACCTACATCACTAATATATATATATATATATATATATATATATATATATATATATATATATATATATACATATATATATATATATGTTGTGCAGAATGCAACGACAAACAAGGTTTATAAGTTTATATGTATGAAAAATTTCGCACTTCATTCACCATGTAATAATAAACAGAATAATATAACCAGCGTTCATTCTTACCCTATTCGGCTAATAGAGGAAGAACCTACATTATTTCTTCAATTAAATCGCATTCTTGATGTTGTTTTCTACAGGAATGTCGGGTGTTTTGTAAAATTTATGGTCCTTCACCCTCTCCCACATCAATGGCAATAAGCTGGATTTCATCCACACCATTATTGAACACCTCGGGGAAACGCCCCATTTCTGCTCCACTGATTTTTAAAAGATGAATAATAATAAGTTTTCGCATAAGTACCAATTCTATTTGAATAAATCACTTGTTTCAAATTGAACACTACCTACTTTGGATGCAGTCTACTTCCAAGAAAGAAAAAGCTAATTTGACTTAATTCATAAGAATCTCAAATTAACTAAACTTAACATTGATTTAAAATAAAACCTCTTCAGGACCTTAAAATAAAAATAGAGAAAATAAAAACTAACGCACTATTCATTTCAAAAGAGCATTTATGTAAGAGGAATTAGTTAATTACATGAGGTTACCATTAAACAACAGGCTGCTTACATGATACAGTCTACTTCTAAGGAAAAAAGTTAACTTGACTTAATTGGCAAGAATCTCAAATTAACTTTACTTAACGTAGTTAGTTTTGGGTATTACCTGACCCAACCCTAAGTATATATATATATATATATATATATGAAAATGAAAATTAAAATGAAAAGGTTTATTCGCAGACTATAGTCCATATGACAAATATAATTAATACAATGACAGTTCACATACTAAGGATAAAAATATACACAATTGATTAGAAATAATACAGTAATGTCGAAGTTAAGTTGAGCTAGACAGACTCTTTCGTACCAAGAATCCATAGCTTAGAGGAGAGACAGCAGGACTCATGGATAGCTTGGATAATCGGGTTGGTTGATTTTTTAATTCTTTGAATTAGACTGTATTGAACACGTCTTGTTACCTCCGGGAAACTCGGGACATTGCGGGTAGCAAACATTTGCAAAGCTGAGCACCTCGGGGCTGATTTATGTAAGAGTCTAAAATACCTGTTGTACAGCAAATTTAGGGTTCTGCCAGAACCTTTTTTATAATTCACCCACAGTTGCTGTCTGTATATATATTACTTCAGAAAGTAAGAGAAAGAGGGTCTTTAGCTTCACTTGTACAGAACCGAAAGTTCCTTATAGTCATATTCGCTTTAGCACAAAGGCTTCGAGTTTGTTTTCTTATATCCGGGTCATCACTCAAGGAGCTGGTAATAGTTTGACCCAAATACTTAAACTCTTGTACTTCCTCAATTACTTCACCTTTCATTTTAAACCTAATATCAGCTGACTGATTACAGCTTTCAGGATGAAACTGCATAACCTTAGTTTTTGTAACATTTAAAAGAATATCATGTTTCTGCGAATACACCTCGCAGACATTTAGTAGCCGATCCAGACCTTTAACAGAGGGACTTATTAACACCATATCATCGGCATAAATTAAGTTATTTATCTTTGTGTCATCTATACAACATCCCACTGTTGCCTCATTAAGTGAAGCAATTAATCCGTCAATATACACATTAAACAGCACAGGAGAGACCAATTAGCGTTGTCTCACCCCGCAAGAGTAGCCAAAACATTCGGATAGTATATTGTCCCACCTAACTGTAAAAGATTGGTGGGAATACCAAACTTTCAAAAAATTTAATATGTACATGGGAACCTTCCTATCTTCTAGTTTTTTTAAATAAACTATTGTGCTTATTCTATCATATGCCTTACTTATATCTAGGAAACAGCTATAAATAGTTGAATTACTGTCAATGTATTTAGATGTGATCAGTCTTTCCTTGTGAACAGACGTGTTTTATCGAGTGTCTAGTGTTATCAATTGAATAAGTGGTTTTCGTTGGTGTTTTAAAAAAAGGTGTTCCGTGCATTCTTAACTAAATTACTTCGTGCTACTAATTATTCATTAACGAATATATTTCATTTATTGACGTTATTCAGTTCTATATTATTTGATCAAACCAAGGCTACTGCACGTGGCTTGTCTTGTTGTTTTATCGAGTGTCCAGTGTTATCAATTGAATAAGTGGTTTTCGTTGAAGTGTTTTAAAAAAAAGTGTTCGGTGCATTCTTAACTAAATTACTTCGTGCTACTAATCATTCATTAACGAATATATTTCATTTATTGACGTTATTCAGTACTATATTATTTGATCAAACCAAGGCTACTGCACGTGGCTTGCCTTGTTTTTTTTCAAATCTATCAGAAAACGTGGAGACATAAGGTTCATTTTTCCTTCTTCGAGAGGTCAGGTAGTGTGTGGTCACAAACCGTGTGAAAAAAGGAAAAAATCGGGTCGAATCGCGGACAGATAAGTATTATAAATACTCTTCTTTTACAGATCTTTTGTCGGTAGCTTAATTCTATATTATTTAGTATAAATTTGTGTACAAAACCTGTTTCTGCGTTTCAAGAACGCGGTGGACCCACGTTGTAATTTATTAATTTCCAAACGCTCGTTTTTTGTTTTTTGTTTTTTCTTTAACTAATTAAAAGCATGGCACCCCCGTCAAGTACTTGCAGTCGCTGTGAAGGGAAATTTGCTGCTTACGCCTTTACAATGGCTAATAATAATGAACAGTTAGTTTGCAGGTGGTGCTCAAGTATGGAAGTGCTGAGGAACGAGTTAGAACGTGAGAGGGAGGCCAGGGTGAGACTTGAAGAAAGCGTGATGCTCCTGACGGCAAAATTAGAATCCCTTGAGACTCCAGTTACGACCCCTCCTGCCTCAGTTTCTACTAATAATATAAATAGTACTAATAGCCCTCTCTCTTCCCCTAGTTCCCAACCCTTCGTTCGAGTGCGAAATGGAGCCCCATTGAGAAAAGCAAAGACTGTCTACCAGTAATAACAAGCAATAAGTTTTCTGTTTTAGGTTTCGAAGATGCTGATGAACCGGAAATACGACTCGTTGGCGATTCCATTGTTCGAGGGCAGCTCGAGGAATTCTGTGGGAGAAACCCTCGTCGTAGGCGCCGTTACTGCTACCCTGGTGCAAGGGTGGAGGATATAACTAATAGTGTTGACCATTTTACAGACGTACCCGAGGACACAACGTATGTTATTCATGTCGGTACTAATAACGTTTTAAATTCTAGATCGGAAGAACTGCTGGCTAGGTACAGGGACTTATTAGAGCGATAAAGGAGAAAACTAATAAGATTGTTTTAACAGGTATACTTCCTCGAATTATCCAACGTAACGATTTCTACAGCAAGGCGACCTATATTAACAATAACCTAAAGTCTCTTTGCCAACAGGAAGGAGTGCATTTTGCAAATTTTTGGAACAGTTTCTACGGCAGGAGGGACTTGTTCCTCGGAATGGACTTCATTTAATGACGTTGGC
Organism: Bathynomus jamesi; assembly: GCA_023014485.1. NCBI lineage: Eukaryota > Metazoa > Arthropoda > Malacostraca > Isopoda > Cirolanidae > Bathynomus > Bathynomus jamesi. The sequence goes on along the minus strand of JAJOZX010000761.1, from coordinate 603,283 downwards.
TGCCGTAACTCGAACGGTCCCAGCGTAAATTCCACAAATTTCCCTGCGCTCGCGAAGGTGTCGCAATTACAAACAATTTGAAGGTTCTATCCTTAAATGCTCGTAGCCTACGAAATAAAATAAAGAATTTTTTTCTTTAATTGCTTGTAAAGACTATGATTAATTGCGATAAATGAATCGTGGCTTAGCACTGAAACACGTGACTTTGTAGGGGAGTATCAAATTAAAGGTTATAGACTTTTTTTAAAAACAGAATAGGTAGGCGAGGAGGCGGTGTTATGTTTGTATATCAAAGATAATATTGCGAACGTTATAGAAGTAAAGCACTCAATTCCAGAACCGATAGATTCGACTATAGCAGAACTTAAATTGAACGATTTCAAACTTCTTGTTGCGGTTATATATAGGCCCCCTAATCAAACAGCTGATACGGACGAAGCGTTATATCGTGAACTAAAGAGAATAATCGGTAGTGAGCAGGCTTTAGTTATGGGTGACTTTAATTGCGCCAACGTGAATTACGATACAATGCAGGGAGACGCGGAAGGTAATCGTTTAGTTAATTTTCTCGAGGATAGCTTTCTTATTCAAAAGGTTGGGGAACCTACGAGGTTGGACAGTATTTTAGATTTAGTAATAACTACGGATGATAGGCTAATTACTGATCTTCAAGTAATAGAACCGTTAAGCAATAGCGATCACAATATGGTAGAGTTTGTCCTCTCAGTAAGTCACTCGAAACCAACTAACTCGACTAAAATTCCTAACTTCCAGCACGCAGACTTTAGTAAATTTCGAAATAAATTGTCACACGTCAATTGGGAAAACGTAATGGGGAACTCCAACGCAAAACTAATGTGGGAATCGTTCGAAACAGTATTTAGGACTATAAATGAGGAATGTGTACCGTACAAAATTAAGCGTGCGAAAGTAAACAACAAGCCCTTGTGGTTTACTTCTAGAGTAGGAGACATTATAAAGAGTAGAGATAGGGCTTATAGGCTAATAAGTGCGATAAAGACAATTTGTTTACGAAACAACTACATATCTCTAAGGCGTGAAGCGAAAAGTGTAATAAAAAAGTCCAAGCGCGAATTTGAAATCTCCATAGCTCGTGACGGTAAAGAAAACCCCAAGCGATTCTTTCAATACGTCAATAATAGAAATCCAGTAAAAAGTGTCTTGGGCCTTTGAAAATGTAAACGGAGATCTAGTTTCTGAAAACAAGGAAATGGCTACCTTGCTAAACGAATTTTTTACGTCAGTTTTTACTATAGAAGATGTAACGAATATCCCTACGGTCATAGACATAATACCTTTTGATAATGGTAATATTTTGGATAATATTGTGGTTAGTGAAGGGGAAGTAATGCGCTATATTGATAAAATGAAAACGCGTAAATCACCGGGCCGGATTCCATATATCCCATACAACTAAAAGAATTAAAAGATAGCATTGTTGTGCCGCTAACAAAGATTTTTAATGCGTCTATTTCTGAGGGGTCGTACCAGATAATTTCAAGTTAGCAAACGTAACACCTATCTTTAAGAAAGGCGATAAAGGTGCGGCGGGAAATTATAGGCCAATCAGTTTAACGTCTGTTGTAGGTAAGCTACTGGAATCAATAATTAGGGATCGTATAGTCGAACACTTAGAAGTGCATAAACTAGTTAGAAATACGCAGCACGGTTTTAGGCGAAACAAATCTTGCTTAACTAATCTTTTAGAATTTTTCCAAAGCGTGGTTGACGTTTACGATAGACATCGGGCGGTTGATGTAGTGTATTTAGATTTTCAAAAAGCGTTTGACACCGTGCCGCACAAAAGACTCATTGAAAAAACTAAGGCTCATGGAATCAGGGGTGTTAATAAATTGGCTAGAAGAGTGGTTGCGAGGTAGGAAACAGAGGGTGGTCGTTGATGGAGCGGAGTCGTGTTGGGCTAATGTAGCGAGTGGCGTTCCTCAGGGTTCTGTATTGGGCCCCTTGCTTTTTCTTATATATATTAACGATTTAGATGTCGGCCTAGTCAGTACAGTTTCAAAGTTTGCGGATGACACGAAGCTGGGTGGTAGGGCGATTAATGACGAAGATAGAGGTAAAATCAGGAAGATCTGAATAAAATCGTTGATTGGTCAGTCACATGGCAAATGAGATTTAACGTTGATAAGTGCAAAATTTTGCATATAGGTTCGCGTAACGGTAATTTTGCGTATAGTATGTCAGGGAAAGATTTAACAAGCGTAGAGCAGGAAAAAGATTTAGGAGTTATAGTCACTGGTGATTTAAAAGTAGCGAAACAAAGTACAGCAGCGGTCAATAAGGCGAACAAAGTGTTAGGTTTTATAGCTCGAAATTTTGAGTACAAATCGCGCGATATTATAGTTCCTCTTTATAAATCATTAGTTAGACCCCATTTGGAGTACGCGGTCCAATTTTGGAATCCGCATATGCGCAAAGATATAGACAAAATCGAAAGAGTTCAAAGACGAGCAACTAAGATGATTCCGTCGCTTAGGTCAAAGTCGTACGAGGATAGGCTTAAGGAGTTAAAATTGACAACACTCGAGACTAGGAGGTTAAGGGGTGATCTAATCCAGGTTTTCAAAATTATGAATGGGTTCGATAACGTAGATAGAGATAGCTTTTTCGAAATATCTCAATATAATAGGACTAGAAATAACGGGTGTAAGTTGACAAGTAGAAGGTTCGAGACAGCAGTTGCCAAAAACTTTTTTACGCATAGAATAGTAAATAGCTGGAATAGTTTGCCGGTAGAAGTAATTAGTAGCACGTCTATAAACATGTTTAAAAATCGATTAGACGCATATGTTGATAGATTGGGTATAGTTTAAGGTAGTAAAATTAAGGCTTTGTGGGATAGATCCCACAGCTCAACACAAGTGTTGTGGGATATAGGGAGGCAGCATCTTGGTTAGGGGATACTCTCTGTCCTTACACACCCCATTTAAAGAGATTCCTCTGCCGAGCGGTGCCCCCCATAGTACTGTGAGGTATTGAAAAACTCATGATCTTCACTTGCCCCACAAACACCTTTAAATGGGAGACCCAAAATGGGTGCACACACATTTCTACATTACTGTACAGTCTTTACAGCCACACCTACACTTTTCCTCCTAAGTATATATTGTAATGTATATGGTTGTAAATTTTGACTTGGTCCACAATCGATATGGACCGTGACTTATTTTTCGTTGGCAAGGTACTAGTATTGATGGATACCATAATGAAAATGACTGGATTCTTTTGATCTGATATATTTGCATGTCGGTTATAAATAGATATAGAGTGTAACATATTTGTGGATAGTAGTCTATTATGACTTGATCCTCTGGATCCAGAGATTCTGTCTTTAGTTTTAAATCGATAATTAATTAGTTTTTAATTGATAATTATTTAGTTTTGCAAAAATTGGTAGTTGCGAATGTACAGGCAGTTCTTACATAAATTTCTTATGTTCTTGTGTTTCGGAACCCACGTAAAATTGTAGGTCCCCTCCGCCACCACGGAGGACATACACAATACACAATACACAATTACGAACACAGTTAGGTAGACCAGCCATGAGTGGATCCTAGGGTCTTTGTTGGTCTGAAGCATTATAACATTATAACATTATATTGTTTCTTTAAGTACATAGATACACAGGTCAGTTGAGTGGGACCTTTTAAACCTTTTTAAAAACACTTTAAGGGAAGTATATATATATATATTTTTTCCTTTTTGCGAAATCGGCCGTTTTGCAAAAATATCGGCCTTTTTGGAAAAGGGCCAAAAACCCGTCCTTTTTGCATAATGGCATTAAATGCCAGGCCACTTTGCAAACAAGGCAGCATATTGACCATTTTACAAAGTGACTGGCAATGCTGTCGGCCATTTTGTGAAGCGGAAGAACTTCAAATTGAACTGGACAGTGAATGGCCGGTTAGTTCAACTGAATGCCCGGTTAGGTTAACTGAATGCCCGGTTAAGTCAACTGTCTGCCCTTGATGATTGGTTAGGTTAAGGCGTGATATTTTCGTTTTTTAACGAAAATATCACGCCTTAACCTAACCAATCGTCAAAGGCGGAGTTTACCTAATCGGGCATTCAGTTAACCTAACCGGGCATTCATTAATTTAAATTTCAATATATTCAATAATTTCAAAACTGGATTGAATCTCTTAATTGAAGTTCTGCCTTTTCACAAAATGGCTGGCTGGATAACCAACAATTTTGAAAAATGGCTACTATGCCGGTCTGTTTGCAAAGTGGCCGGCATTGTAATCCCATTTGCGAAAAGGCTATCATATTGGCCTTTTTGCAAATGGACCGGCCATTTTTCAAAAAGGCCGATTTCGCAAACAGGCCGTAATATATATATATGTGTGTGTGTGTGTGTGTATATATATATATATATATACACACACACATATATATATATATATTACGGCCTGTGTGTATATATATATATATATCACGTATCGTTTCGATTCATTCAGAAGAAATTAGAAAGTTAAACTATTAAGCATTGAGAAGGCTGGGGCTAGACCCTCTAAAAAGGGGAGTGGGTAACTTAACCTAAGAAGGGTAATAAAACACAAGAAGGAAAGACTTAAACAATAGGCTGCTTACATGATACAGTCTACTTCCAAGAACGAAAAAGTTAATTTGACTTGGGATGAATCTCAAATTAAATTAACTAGTTAATTTTGGATGTTATCCGCACTTACAATTCGTGTGTAGAGCAATGTGAGCGAACCCTAGCGTCCATTGCCGCGTCTGTGTAATTCTACAAACGCTATCAATCTCTTGCTAAGTAAATAGCTCTTGGTTGTCTTCAGCCTGGAATAGCTGCAGCGCCAATTCTACTCTGGAAGACGGTAAAAAAAAATTACTCTCCCGTATGTATATACACATATATATACATATGCAGTATATATACACAGGGTGTCCCAGAAGTCTTGGAGGGGTTTTATTTGGCTATAACTTTTATCGTTTTTGATTAATTCATATTTTATTCTTTTTCAATTAAAGTACCCTTCTTGCGATTAATTAAAATGAAATCCCGGACAGTGTAACAAAGAGTGGCTGCTGTGGAACTTTATTTGACAAAGAACTCTTCAATCGTTGCCGCTGAAAGAGCTTTTCGATTAAAATTCAACACACGTTCTGCTCCTTCTGATCGAGCTATTCGACGGTACGTCGCCAAATTTCGCATGGGAAAGGATCAGGGAGACGAACCACGGACTGAGTGTCCTCGGACAAGCCGAAGTCCAACTCGGATTGAGATGGTTTGTGAAAGCATTGAGGAAAATCCACATCAGTCCGACGACGCAGCCAGTTATTAAACATTTCAAGAAGTTCCTTACATCGAATTTTAAGAGAGGATATCAATCTTTACCCGTACAAAATTCAAATTGCTAAAGAAATCAAACCACAAGATCATCAGAATCGGATAACGTACGCTAATGCGATTTTAGATTTACGCAATGAAAATGAGATTTTCACCAGCTATTAAATTTGTAAATGAAGTCGCAATAAATATTTTTCAAGTGTTACAAACCATTTTTTATTTGATCCCCAAACAAAAATGTACCCAGGGATTTTATATGGAAACCAAACTATGCAATGGAAGCTGTAGAAAATGCACTCTTTCAAAGGAACAGATGTATGGAATGCAATTTCCATGCATATCAGGCAGGCTTCATTATGAATTATACAGGGTGTTTCAGGTCGACCCTTCAAATATGGAAATTGTTGGAATTTGTAGTTTGTATTTGGTATTTGGTATTTGAAGTTTGTCATAGTAATTCTCTAACTAATATGAAGTGTTTCATTTTATTGCAGGTGAATAAAAATGGCCGATAGAGGAATTGGATCATTTTGATTGTCTAAACAGCAACAGAAATTTCCATATTTCATTAGTCGACCTGAAACACCCTGTATTTCGTAAAATCACTAAAAAAAAGGTACTTCATTAGCGTTCACTACTGCCATTAAGTTCCCATTTTATAATTAACTATATAATACTCTATATGCTAATTTCCTTAAGCACTTTTAATTGCATAATTTATACTTTATATTTTTATTTAGCATCATTTATTTTGTACTAAATATACAATAAATCATTTAACTTAAAATTATGTAAAATTTTTATATTTTTATCTTATGTTTATTATCATTGTTTTTGCTATTATTATTATTGTTGTTATTATTATTATTGTTATAATTATTATTGGTTATCACTTGCCATTTTCACTTCTCTTATGTAATAAAATAAATCCCATTAATTTTGCCTAAAAGCCTTCATGTTTCAAACGGCATATTGAGATTAGAGTACTGTGAATATATTAATGTCATATGAAATATCTAAATTGTACAAAAAAAAATTTAAAATTCTGTCACTTGTATTTTTTTGTAAATAAAGATTTTTGAATTTTTGTTTAATATGCAGTGCAGATTTCAGCACGTCTCCATGGAATTCAAGCACAGGAATCTTAGTCTCCCCAAATCCCTAAAAATTGTAATTTGATGTTAATTTGATGTGAGAAATGTTTTTATCCTCTCTACTAATAATCATTCATTTACATTTTACGGTCTTATTCATTTTACTGAGAAAATACCGTGCTAAAATTTGCTAAAACTTGCGCCTTGGTGGTGTAGTGGTTAGCGTCACTGACTACGAATCTATCGGTCCCGGGATCGAGACCCGGTGACGGCAGGCGGCGTGCAGCAAACGCAGCTCTTCATCCTTTCACACAATAAAATTTGGTTGATAGATAAATGGGTACCATGGGTAGCCTAGTGGTTAAGACGCTAGGGTGCTGGTAGGGCCTGGTTCAGATTCCACGTTAAACTGTAGGTCTAAAGTGAAGTGACAAGTTTGACATTCGTCAGAATAACCTAAATAAACTAAGCTGTATACATTATTTGCTGACTAAGGGACTACACGTCATATTTTGGAGTGTTTGCAGTTTTCCTTTACTTGAAACTTTGAATGGTTCGATACCGATAAAATTCTCTGAATTTGGATGATCCCTCTCATCAACAGCGTAACATCAAAATTTTTACTGAACTCTGAACAATTTTTCTCATCAATTGTGAAAATGGAGAGAAGATTTGCTCACTATTTGTTCAATGACGAACGCATTTTACCTCATTTATTTAATTTAAAATACACAGAAATTAATACTTTCTGTCCCAGCGATTCCACATGGCATTATCAACAAAAAGTACGTGTAATTTCCTCAGATTAGCTTCAGTGATGCCTTATGGCATTTTAATATAACAATTAACTGTATAGCAATATCTGGCAGCTTTTTGGACATTGGCCTGACATTTAGAACTCAAAAAGAGATGCAGAAACTGTTTGAAGGGCTACTCTCCTCTAAAATGAAGAAATTGTGACGTACCATTATGTTTAACGAAAGACAAAAACTGTTTTAATGCATTCCATTCGAAGTAGTATGGTCTACCGTTGTGTTTAGCAAAGGACAAATATTGCTTTCATTTGTTTCATTCAAAGTACGAAAGTTATGTTAGTTTCTCTTATTACTTGATAGCGTCAATGGAATCATATAATTTCAGGTGTAATTAGTTAAATAAATTTCTAAACAAAGTTACGTTTATGTTTCCATACCTATTTTTAACATTTTTAAATGTTAATTTTTTTTTACCTCAAAACAATAATTTGGGACAGAAAGGGTTAAATGAAAAAAGAAGCTGAAGAGAGTTCAAATGAAACAACCCGTTTTTAGTGATTATATGAATGTTGCCAAAAAAAAATCGAATCGTAAATAGATATTAATTTTATTGCAAATTTTAGTTGACTGGTCTCGATTACTGTTAATGTGATTATCATGATAAATTTTCACTTTCATTGTGCGTGTATATATATATACAGGGTGTTTGAAAACTTTCTGTACAAATTGTAATGGGGGATAGGCAACACCAAGACAAACCCTTTTCGTCTATAAGTGTATGTCCGCTGACGTCACCATTCGGCGCGAGAGGGCGCCGCTGCAATTGGCTAAAAGGTGAAGTGGGCTAGACTCGCGCTTGCCGCGGGCATTCTTAAATCGGACATAGTACGCGTAACATGGAACGCTTCACGACTGCTGAGATGGCTGACATGCATATGGTGTATGGGGCTGCCAATGGAAACGGAAGAGCTGCTGTGAGGTTGTACCGACAGCGCTTCCCAAACAGACGTGTGCCAAACCACCAAACGTTTGCGCATTTGCATCGGCGACTGCGAGAAACTGGAACATTCCATGCAAA